>CM041014.1:19124604-19512375 GCA_022984855.1 Dimocarpus longan
TAGAATAGTTTTGTTTCATGTTTTCTTGTTTTTCTTGCTTGCAATCAGTGGGACATCCGTCTAAAAAGCAAAATGATTCAAGAACTTGCATACATTCTCCATGGTGAAGCACCTGAAAATAAACTGTCTGTCTTGCAAGTAAATGTAAGTACTTATATCTAAGAAAGTAAATATCAGGGGTTTAAATTTTTGACAATATTGGTGAAATATCGGAAACATCAGAAATAGTTTTCAAAATATGAAGAATATTCAAGGATAATTTCGACATTAGTTACTATAAAATATGAAAAATATCATAATATGACAATCCATTCGTATATACTTGCAATAACACTAACCACTTGATCCAATTTACAGACCACAGCTGAGGAGATCGAGATGATGTACTTGCAAGAATGCTACACTGATGACAGTGGCTCGTATGTGATATATGCACCAGTTGATGTCCCAACGATGTCCATGCTCCTCAATGGTGGCAACCATGATGATGTGAATATTTTACCTGGTGGATTTGCTGTTTTGCCTGATATGCCGGTTTTTGGTGGCATCAGAAAGGCGGTGGTCTGTGGCAGCCTGGTCACCGTGGCATTCAACATGATCGATGAAGCATCCGTGGGAGGATATGTCCCTCTTGAATCTTTCCATACAATGTACAGGATCGTCAATCAGACTGTTGCTTTGATCAGGAATGCATTCAAATCCCACCATATATAAGTCAATTATAAAATTTGGCTGTTGTATCTATAAAGTCAGCAGTCAGAAACCCCTCCAAATTTTGGAATATAAGTACAGTATATGGTATTTTAAATAATATGAAGACCTCAATTATAAGTTTTATTGTCGTGAATGTTTTTATCAATTTTTGAGGTTGTATTGGATCTAGGTTTTATTTTTTCTATTTTTTTTTTTATATAATAACCTATTTGAGATTGTATTGGATCTAGGTTGCAGTGGCTTTAGACTGATAACATCACTCGCTTTTTCTATGGATGGAAAAATGGAATGCAAATTATCCTACAGTGCAAGGTATGTATTAGAACTTTTTCCTTTTTTCAAGATATAATTTATAATGTAGCAAATCTAGATAATTATTAGAATACAACCAGTCAGATCTGAAACATTATCGAAATGAATGAGGGTTCTCTATCACCAAATAATATTGAGTCTATGTATTAAAATTTTAGCTTAATAGAAACTTATTATATGAATGCAATTTAATTCTTAGCTACCATAAACAACAATTTTACATATTCTCTCCTAGTATACTGTAGTTATACGCTTCTCCATTGACTTTAATAATTGGGATTTTTAATTTTTGTGTGAATAGCTCTTCCCTTATTAAGAAAGTAATTGTAAGCAATCTCCTGTTCTAGAATAGGTATATAGAAAGCAATTACTGAATAATCTCAACAGTTTTTAATACCCATTGGGTGTTAGCTTTAAAAATATAAACAACAAATGTTCATTGTATTTTCTTCAAATAGCGAAGGAAATAAAGGAAACTAAAACTGTGGTATAACACGTGTTTACTGATTATAGGCCATAAATTTTATTGAAGCCAGGAACCACATAGAACTGGACACCTGCAGTTAGGGGAGAAAAAGCCAAATACAGTGACGATTGCGGTGCTCTTGGGAAACAGTTCTTGGTCACATTTAAATTAGCTTTATTAATTTACTTACAAAATTAAACATAACCATTCACTTTTTTTTAATAAATAAATAAATAAACTAAAACATAACCATTCCCTTTGATCAAATCAAAACCAATCTTTTTATTTATTTGATTTTATGAAAAGAAAATGCCTTTAAAAGCATCAGCAATAAGTCAATTGATTATATATACATGGTATGACCTCCAAGGCCGAACGGTACAGGCAGAAGAAAAAAGATTTCTATGGCCCATTTGATAATGGTAGTCTCCGAGAATTTCTACACCGGAAACTCCATTAAAATTTGGAAACTCCAACAAAACATTTTTTCAGTAACAGGAAAGTTGCCATCATCTTCTTGGAATCACATCTGAAAATGTAAAATCATGGAACGGTGGACCTGAAACAAGAAAGAAAATCCAGAGTTAATTAGCAGATTGGTGACTAAAACATATACCGATATTTCGTAGATCCACCACCGGACCATAAACAACAAACTATAAGGACCCTATAATTTGAGTAGTTGGGACATTCGTGATATATAAATATCAAGCAGGTGGTCCGGAGAGAATTTGATTAAATGTATTGTGATCTCAGCATCAGGGATGAATTCTTTAGGGTTTATCACTGACCTTGTTCTCCGAGAATGTAAAATGGTATATGTGCAACCATCTTTGTTCCGCCTTCACTCCAGTTGACAGTGCCTGGGTTTTGCACGACGCGAGAAGGTTGTGATGGCCCCAAAATGGATAAACAAATTGCAGGTTCATTCATTAAACCGAGGTAATCACGAGCACGTTTCCAAACTCGTACATCTGAAATTCGAGAACGAGCAACCTACCAATGCATACATGATTATATTAATCTTGATAAAAAGGGAACATTTTTCCAACAGAAGTTAACTATTACAGTTGAAACAAATAAGCAGACCTTGCCCAAAGATACACGTGCCCTTGGTAATAATTCCCGGTGATACGTGGCAAGTTTAGCAATAGCTGTGACAACAAAACATAAAAGCCTTGATTGCGATGACTTTCGGTAGCTTTCACTATCAGAGCCACGGGATGCATCCTGCATTAGTCCAAGACGGCTTCCCAAGTAAACCAAAGATGACAGTCAGCAAAGAAAAGGCTACTGTAACAAAGATATAAGAGGAGACCAAATAGAAAGAGCAATAGAAGACTATACCTTGACGAAAGGTTTTCATACAAAAGCAACTCTAAATTTTCAAAAAGCTCACGAGCTGCATCTTTGTGAGATGCACCACCTCCACCATGCTCCCCAATGGCCCAACACAATTGTAATGCCAATTCCATCTGCATGAGAGAAATGTGTGTGAAACTACCATCCAACCTAAAATTACATTATGGTAACAAGGATCTAACTTACCTTAGCAGGGCTGTCATAAGCTTCTCCCAGCCTGTCCATTATAGGCTTCTGCAAAGGAGTTAAACTGGATTGTAACCAATGATAAGAATAGGGGCCTCAGAATAAATTTTCCAGAATATCTTCAGCCAAATGAAGTTATGACACAATTTATAATTCATTCCTTGACAACACTCAGAAAATGATACATCCCTAGTATGTATCATAACAGACCAGTGGCCACATTTTAATAAAACTAGACTAGTAGCAAAGGACCCAGATAGTTTCTAATTCTAATGTTTCTGAAACTGTTTAAATTGACACATAGAAAATGGTTTTAATATATATACATATAAAAAAGAAACCAGATTTTAGTACTGAAAAACGGTTACTAGTAATGGACTGTTATGGGTAATGGACTGGTTTTAGATAGTAATGGACTATTATGGATTCTCATTCTTGAGAAAATGTTGTCGAGAAAGAGACAAACACTGCCAAATATCCCTTTAGTACCATCTCACACAGTCACACTCATTTGACAGGTTTCCCATTTTTTTTATATCTACACAGCATCAGTTGACATTGTAGCACAATTCTTATGCACTTCTTCAACATATATCATTGAGAAATATAATGCAGCACAAATTTTGAAGGATAATTATAGCCCTATATATATATATATGAGAGACAGAAATTACATACGATACAAGAGACATGCTTAACGAATTATTCATAATTGAATCATGCAAACATATCTAACCATAACACAGTCTATAATAAACTTTTTTTCTTGAATTCATCAACAAAGATGTCATGAAGAAATCCCTTTTTCACACTGGTCCCACAACCATGAAACATTTATTCTCAGAAATCCTTTTGGCATGCATTTTGCATCTCTATTGACAGGTCCAATCTAACATTTTGCGATGACCGATATAATGTTAAAGATAAAGGCAAGCTTCAGCAATATAATACCTTTAAAAGTGCGACAAAATCTGGAGACCGTTGAAATGCAGCAAGCATAAATTCTAAAAGCCTCTTACGAACCTACAGACATATATCCATTGCTGTTTTATTTTATCACTTTAGCAGTTACAAGTTGATAAAATGTTGCAAATTGTTGGCACCTCATAAGAAAAGTTTTTATCCGGGAACAGTGTGGAATATCTCGTCGTAATCAAGGGAATCAATGCACATAGTAAGGCTGCCAAAGAAAAAAGGGAACAACTTAGAATAGTCATCGACTTGATGGGAAACAATATGACCATTTTTAACAAAAATGCATTCTGCAGAAGATAAGTTATATAAAATAAAAATGACTCCAAAGTTGAAGAAGAATTGCAATAGTAGAGAAATACAGTCGTTGACATCATGCAATGCTACTGCAAAATACATGTCCAGAAGCCGAGGTGTCATATTGAGTATTTGTTTCATCCTATCAGACCGAGGACTATTAATTGCAGCCTGCAATGTCGCAGCCATTGCAGGAGAAGTCCAGTGTCTTTCCTGAAATAAGTGTTATTATTTTGTCAGTAAATTTTCAGACACACGTTCATAAAAGAAGTCGGAAGTGAAATAACAAAACTCATGACTGGGATTTTTAAAATTTTGTTCTCATATGTAATTCCAATTCAATCACTTGCTGCAGCCTCCAAAAGGAAAGAAAAGGTCCTAATTGAAAGTGTAAATCCCATAAAACTATGAACCAAGTAAGTTGCAATCAAAACAAGCTGCAATCAGCTGATTTTCTTGCCCGTAAAGAGAAGGTTGTTAAACTGATCTGACAGAAGAACCCATTAAAGGCCCTTTGATAAATAGATAAATGCAAATAGGGAAACATTTAATAAACTTTTTAAATGTAGAAATATCTATATTCCTTTAACTCCTACAAGATCAACAATGATATCATGAGGTACTTCATCATGTTCCTTTTCAAGTTGCAAAATAGAAATTAGGATATGAGAAGATCCATACAGCAAGGCCGTCATTTTCATCCTTTAGAAGTTCAAGAAACAAAGGATCAGCGACATCTATCACACTGCTATCCTCAGATTCTGAGTCTGCCCCTCCATCTGCTATTGTTGAACCAGTATAAGCTTCATCCATGAGTTGAAGGAGCATCTGTGTTTACATACATCAAGCATCATTAATTGCAATGACCATAGTTTTTTTATTTTTTTTGGCTGGACTCGTAATTTCTAAAGGTCACAAAAATAACCTCAGGAGCCGTACTCTTCTGGATCGAAGCTATGCTGGTTCCAATTAGTGATCCTTTGCTCCGTTCCACCTTTTCTAATGCCACGACTAAGACTAATACATACAAACAGAAAAAATAATAAGTTTTGGAGGAAATCATGTAAAAATCTAATCAATCATGCAGCATACATCTGACTATTAAAACAAATGATCAGGGTGAAACATCAAATTTTCTGCCTACAGGTTCACAAAGATATTGAGAAACATAGAAACTGAATTTTATTTCTCAATATTCTATAATGAGAATATTGTACTTATTTATACACTAGACATTAGGCAACTAACATTCATCTCCTTGAAACAAGGTGATACTCCTAATCTATCTCAATCTCTAGATAAAAGTTAACTAAACTAACCAATGAGATTAGGATACTCTATCATAATCTCTTTATTCTCCTAAAGACAACAATAAAAAAATACTACAGCAGTAACTAAGCAAACAATCCAGCAGTAATAATTGTAACTTCAACAACACCACCACCCCACCCAACAACAACACCACACCCCCCTCCCCCACTCTCCCCCGCGCCCGGCACTCTCTCCTTCAAGCTGGGTATGGATGTTACACATGCCCAGCTTGGAACTCATGCTCTCAAAGCTTGTCCTCGGAAGTGCTTTAGTTAGTGTATCTGCTATTTGATTTGCTGTAGAAATGTAGAGCAAGCTGAGTGACCCTTGTTCCAACTTCTCTTTGATGAAATGCCAATCGATTTCGACATGTTTTGTCCGGTCCTGATGAACCAGATCCTTTGCCATGCTAATTGCAGCTTGGTTATCACAGAATAGTTTCATAGGACCTGTTATTGTCATCTTCAACTCTTCTAACACTCGGTTCAGCCAGATTCCTTCACATAAACCTTGTGCAACTGCTCTCATTCTGCCTCTGCACCACTTCTTGACATTACCAATTGTTTCTTGCTCCTCCAGAGCACTAAATTACCCCAAACATACATACAATAACCAGTGGTTGATCAGCAGTCCACAATAGAACCAGCCCAGTCCACATCCACAAAAATTTCCAAACTTTTGTCAGTTCCTTTGCCGAAGAACAGCCCTCTGCCTGGAGCCATTTTTAGACACCTCAAGATTTTGTACACCCCATTCATATGCTCCTCCGTTGGGCAGTTCATGAACTGACTAATGAAGCTTACAGCAAAGCTAATGTCAGGTCTTGTATGAGAAAGGTAGATTAGCTTACCAACCAGCCTCTGAAATCGACCTTTGTCTACTGGTACACTATGCTTTGCTGTCCCAAGCTTTGTAGTATGATCCATCGGAGTTTCCACTGGTTTACACCCAAGCATACCAGTCTCTCTCAGAAGATCTAAGGTGTATTTCCTCTGAGAAACTGATATTCCTGTTCTTGACCGTGCAAACTCCATGCCAAGGAAGTACTTCAAGTTTCCTAGATCCTTAATCTCAAACTCTTCTGCCAAATATGCCTTCAATCTCCCAATTTCTTCTTCACAATCACCTGTAAGTATGATATCATCAACATAAACAATCAAAACAATAGTCTTTCCATGAGATAGGTGTTTTACAAACAATGTACGATCGGATTGACATTGTTTATAACCATATTTCATAACCGCTTTTGTGAATCTATCAAACCATGCCCTGGGAGATTGTTTAAGTCTGTAGAGTGATTTTCTAAGTCTGCAGACCTTGTTGGCAGTTGATTTGTCTTCCAACCCTGGAGGAATTTCCATATATACACCTCTTCACCTAGATCACCATTTAGGAAAGCATTTTTTACATCCATTTGGTATAGAGGCCAATCCATATTCACTGCAATTGATAATAGAACCCGAATTGTGTTCAGCTTAGCAACGGGAGCAAACGTTTCTTGATAATCGATTCCGTAGGACTGCATGAGTCCTTTTGCAACCAGCCGTGTCTTGAACCTCTCTACACTGCCATCAGCCTTGTATTTTACAGTGAAAACCCACTTGCATCCCCAGCTTCTTCCCTTCTGGCAGCTCTGTCAATTGCCATGTCCCATTCTTGTGTAAGGCTCTTAACTCTTTATTAATGGCTGCTCTCCCATTCAGGCATTTTGAGTGCTTCTTGAACATTATAAATTTATGAAAATGACGATGCATACATGCATGGAACACTTCACATCCATAAATTCTTGGAATATGCAACACCTCAAGGGCTAATAGCAGGTTAAAATCTTAGGGTAATTAATAAATGAGCCTCAAACCACGCTTAAGTATCTCATTCAAGCAAAAAACATGAGCCAAACTGAGCGCCTACCGAGCTAAGCTTAAAATGCTTGGAAGAGATTTGGCTTACTTCCCCATCATAAATTACTATGTAAAAAAAATGTGTCCTTGTATACTTCCCAATCCTATATTATTAGCTAATCAAATGTGCAGTTGGTAATTAGTGTATAAATTAGGCATCAGGAGATAAAGTCATAGTTTGAAATGAAGCCAAATATACAAACTCACTTGGCAAGTCCACCAAAGATGAAAGTAGTGGAAGAAATGACGCAGGTGACATCAGAGCTGGAAAAACCTTCAAGAAAGCTTTTTCTAATCTGCAAGGCCAGATGAAAACAAGTAATTGGTTGTTCTCGGTTAGATAGTTTGTCAAAACAAAATCACATCACCTTGTTATTCATGATGAACGCTCATCCCAAAAGTTCAAGGCAATGATTTTTATTTTTAAAATTACTTCTATTAGTAAACAAATCTCCTCAACCATAAACCAAAGCAAACCTTGACTATACATGCTTTCACTAAAACCTTTAAACAACCCTCACTTATGTATAGCTACAGGGCAGTCAAGCACACTCCTTAGAGGAAATAGAGGATAACTTCACTTTAGCAAGAATAATATTTTACACCAAGTAAATTAAGAATATAAAAAACAGAAAATAATAACAACCAACTATATACATACATGCATACATATACACATATATATATCTCAAACAATAAAAATAAATAAGATTACAACTATGAACTTACTTTTCTCCATTCCAGGCTATCAGCTTCAACAACAGTGGAAAAAACTGCAAATATATCATCAACATTAGACATATATATACACACACAACTGCAGTAGTTTTGTTTTGTATCTCAAACATGCAAATATATCTCATTTCTTCTCGATGCCTTTCGACTAAATCTACAAGTTTAGCATACCATTCATACTTAACATCTTCCACTCGAATTGTACTGAATCCTTATACACACAACGTGTTGAAGATCTCGTACTGTACCTGAGGCAGCAAGGCCGGGAAAGAACTCAGAAGCTTTTTCTTGTTTGAATTCAGAAAATCAAGAGTTGCCTCCGCAACAACAGGATCTGCAAACTCACTGCAATCACAACATTAGAATAAGACCGTCATCAACAACCACAAAAATCACAGGACTCGATGATTAAAACTAAATATCCTTTACCGGCTCAAACATGACCGGAAAAACGTCCTCAGACTCGGATCAGCATCATGCAACACGAACTCTCCAAACTCAATAAAGAATTGAAGAATAGCCTATCACACAAAATAATCAATAACTTCAAACAACATAAAAATCACCACACACAATATCAAGAAAATTCAATTACGCACTAAATAAAGCAAATATGAACAAATTTAATAAAAATTGAGTAAAATTTAATAATATAATAATACGTAATAATTACAACAATTTATTGCTTAATTACACAAAAAAAAGACCTAATTCGAACAGATTAAAACAAAATAGCGCAAAAATGAAGATGATACGAGTAAAAGGAGGCCATTGGAGGAGGGAGATTGAGAGAGGGAAGCGACGGATCGTTGAAAGAGTTTGTTGATGTGCGGATAAACCCTTGCCACCAGGTCCTCCTTGTTTTCTTCTCTACATAGCTCGTATAGCTTCTTCACCTGTTGTTCACAATCAAAACGCACGTGCGTTAATCGAAATGTGGAGTTGAAAAAGACGACGGCGTTTTTGAGAGCGTACGGAGTGGAGGAGAGAGGAGGGGTCGGAGGTGGCGACATTGGAGTCGCGAGCGCCGCTCGATAAGCTTCGCAGATAGAAATCCCACGCTCTCTCCCCTCGATTCGACATTTTCTTTTTTCAAGAATCTGTTTTCAGTAAGAGGTTTTTCGTTTTCTTTTTGATTTGAAAAATGGGATATGGTGGCAGCAGTTGACGCCGGTGCCCTGTGTGATGAGTCACTCATGAAAACGCTGCGTTTTAAGAGTGTGAGGGTAAGTTTTCTTCTTTTTCTTTTTCAGGAAAATGTTAAATTGAAAAAAAAGAATTAAAAATATTATATGTATTTATGGGTACATGCACTTTTGTAAGATCGAATGATGAGACTTGGGGTCTAAAGTAACGTTAAGTGGCCACACGTGCCAGCCTAAAAAAAAGGGGTTCGCATGTTGATTAAAATTGGATAGGATTGGATTATAGTATATTATAGGTATATTATGAATAATTTCCTAAAAAGTAAACTAAAGATTTATATTTAATTTTTTTTTATTAGGTGAACCATCTCTTACCATTAACTTTCTATCCAAAATGTTAACATTTTTCATCTAAAATCATAAAATGACCAAAATACTCTTATTAAAATTCTATAAAATCCTTATTATACCCTTCAAACTTATATAATGAACAAATTACCCTTTAAATTAATAATTAATAATATTATTAAATTAAAAAATTTAACATAAGATTGAAAAAAAAACTAATTAACAAAAAATTTCTAGTTTTTAGATTGAAACCCAGAAAAACCTAAATCAAAAATCTAGAAAAGGTTTGAAATCCAAAAAAACCAAAATCAGAAACCAAAATAAAAAATCATAGATCTTTTCAACAACATATTAAAACTAAATTAGCTTATTTCAAAAAAAAAAAAAAAAAAAAAAAACCCTCAAATCAACCACCATTATCATTAAACATCAACAACATTCAACCCATCATTATCATCAACATTAACCCACAACATCAGCAATATCAAAAAATTTGATTAAAAGGTCAGAAATTCCACAATCATCATCATCAATCATTTGAAAAAAATTCCAAAAAAACAAAGACTCATTGTACTCAAACCCACTCAACAGGAGCTGTCTCTCCACCCACCACCACCACAACAAACCACCAAGAACAACCCCAAACTACTCACCCACCACCCAAAACAACCTTAAACCAACCACCCACCACTATCACACCCGACCCAAAATTGTTAGGTTCTAGGTTGAATCAAACTCAAAATTTTTTGGGTTTGCTAACCCATAACCAGACAATTTTGGGTTCAATTCAAACCTAGAACTAGATAACTTAAAAAAAAAATGAGATAGAGGAGGAGGGTATAGGTTGGTCATCGATGATCGAGGAGGACACGGAGGGTGAGAGAAAAAGAGAGATGGAGAAATGAGAGAGAAAAAAAAGGTAGAGTGAGAAAGTGAATAGTCAAAAGAGAAATGGAGGAGTAAGAGAGAATGGTAAAGAGATTACTTATTCAATTACCATTATGCCCTTCAAATTTAACACCACTCAATTTTTTTTATCGATGGGGGGCAGTTCATCTAATAAAATAAAAACTGGGGGTCAATCTTGATTAACTTACTTTCCAGTGGTCTTTTCATAATATCTCTATATTGTAATTGGATTGGACGAGACTGAATGATAATCAATAACTTAAAACTGGTCTCCATATGTTGGATTAGATAGTAATTATCTACTTTGGCTTGTATGAATGTCAATCCAACATTGGGAGACGATTTAGGAAACTTCATTACATCTGAGATAATGAGCGCGGCTTCCTAAAACCCATCACCCATCATAGATTCTCCTTCCTTGAAATCACTTATACTATCAAGATGAGCACGATTTCAAGTCAATAGAGGTAAATTTGGTATTCAATTCCTAGCTCGAGTTTAGATTACCATATTTTTGGTGTTGTTTTCTTAATATTTTAGGGATATGATTTAATAAGTAAATCTTTTGCCAGTAGATGTTTCTTTCATTTTGGGGATTTTGCTTAGCAATTCTTACCATAGTGAGGACAAAGTGTGGCATTTTAATTATAACAGGGTTTATTCGATTATATTAGGGTACTCAATCCTTATGGTTTCATGTTATGAGAGAGAGTTATTGAATGAGAGGTTAAAAAGCTGCTAGTGAAATTTTCTTTGGGGACTCAAAATACCAAGTAAGGTTAGGATTTTTGGGTGGCACATTTTTCATGATTAGCCTACTAATGATAACTTATTTGGTCAGGGGGTAAATTACTCTAAACTGTATGGTTACTGTTATGAAGAAAGGGAATCTGTCTTTCATGCTCTCACTTTATGCCCTTAGGGAGAAACCTGTTGGATCAAGAGTATCTTTTGAACTTATCTGAGGAGTTTCGTGAGTTCATCGATGCCAGGTTTAATGCTTTATTTGCGTAACAATCTTTCCATCTCCAATTTTGAGCTGTGATTATCGGTTCTGTGGAACTTTTAAGGGGATAGAAATCATATTCTTCATAATGGAGCACTTTAGAAGAAAGAACTGATATTAGAAAAAGTTGTTCTTTATCTTGCTGAGTATTACAAGTTTGATGGAGTTAATCGACTTCGATTTGGGATAATTTCTTCTGTTCGACATGTGAAATGGTAGCCACCAGATCGGGGTCCTCTGAAACTCAATGTGGATACCACAGCAAGTAATGTGACTGGTTTTATAGGGATTGGAGTTATGATTCGTGATCATCGAAAAGATGTTAAATGTGTTATTTCTATGAAGTTGTTAAGCTTTTTTTATCATTTTTTTGGCTAAATGTCTGGCTTTTAGAGAAAGTTTGAAGTTTGCTTTAGCTCATGATTTCAGACCCTAAGTAGTGGAGTCAGATGCTCGTCTTGTCATTTTGGCAATTCAGGCTAAGAATTTTTCTAGTGTTGAAAGTCCCTTCATTAGGGATATTTCTTCTTTGTTAACTCAGTTAGTCAATGCTATATGCCAATTCACTCATAGAAAGAGTAATAAGGCAACTCATAGACTAGCAATTTTGATTTATCGTAGCAACTTATTTTAGTTTAATTCTATTTCAAAATGTATCTTACGTATTGTTTTGGCAGGTGTTTCTTGAATAAATTTGTTTTAATTTTTCAAAAATAAATAAATAGCTAAGAATATTCTATATAATAGTGAAATTCACTTCATCCTGCAAGAAAAAGAGAAATTCACTTCATCTTAAAGGTTGATTCGAGTATTGAATAATAAGAACAATCAACTTTTTATTTATATATAAATATAAAAATAAATTTATAATTTGTTATAAATATATTGTTTATTAGAGAACTAATGAAACTTAAAAGAATAAGAAATAATTAGAGGGGTAAAATGGATATCTTAATGGAGAATCAAATCATATGGGATGATTAAATTTATAAACATTGAAAATTTTAGGTTGTATAAAAACATTTGAAGTTTTGAGAATACAATCTTAGATTTTTAGCGAAGTAACTCTAAAGTTTATAATAATAAATTGTTTAATTAATGAATTTAATTAGTAATTTCGATATTATTAAAACTCAAAACTGTTAGTCCATCGAATTTTCTTGATAACTTGTTTCATTAAGAAATGTGTATATATAATATTATAATTAGATCATTTAATTATACATGTTAGGTGACTAACAAAATTTGTGTTCACCTAATATTTGAATAATATTGATTATTTAAATTATTTAATGATTAGTTAGTTAATTATTTAATTAATTTTATAAAAGGTCTTGAATTTGATTCTTAATAATAACTCTGGTTAAAATTAATTATAAATTAATTTATTAGAGATTACATAAATTAATTTTTGAATTAATTACGTTACATGTAACAGTTCATTTATTAATAAATAAGGGTTTCAATAATATTAATTTCGAATTAATGAAAACCTAATTATTGCCTATAAAAATAAAAGAAGGAGTTTTCTTTCTTGATATAGGGGTTTTGGCAGGCTGCATGTTTGAGAGAAAAAAAAGGTTTTATTGTTTTCAACCACTAGAGAAGAAAGACATTACACTTTTGTGAGCAATCCACAGAGAATGAAGGTAAAAAAATCTAATCTTTTATAAATTTTGTTTTGTTGTTTTATTTCACAGTTTTATAGATTCCGCATCAGTGTTTCATAAAAAGTTTTGAACTTCATTCTTTCACATATTTTAATTTAATTGAAACAACTATTGTTTTTCCTACATTCACTTGTTAAAGAAAGTTTTTACATTATTTTAGTTAATTATTTAAATGTATATTTGATATTTTTATCATAACAAATTATTGGTCCTTTCGAAATTAATCAGCAGAAGAAGAAGCGAGGTAGCGTTGGAGGTGGCAGCAACATGCGTAGAGACAGTGATAGACTGAGCAGTTTGCCAGAACCCATCATCCAGCACATATTCTCCTTCCTTGAAACCATTCATGCTGTTAGAATGAGTGCGTTTGAAGACAATGGAGGCACTTTTGGCGCTCCATTCCCAGCTTGAGTTTTGGTTACAATGCTGCTTTCCTACTACGTTCATCAGAGGGACATGAAAAATTCAAAAATTTCGTCAACTGGGCACTGATGTCTCAAAATCGAGCTGCTGATCAACTCGAAAGTTTTCGTCTTCGGCAGTCAAGTTTGAATGACAAATACATATTTTATAGATGGATGAATGTTATTACAGAGAAAAACCTGCAAGAACTTGATGTATGTATATATATATAATTACTATGGAAAAAAAGAGTTGCCCCAATGCTTTTTTAATTGTGGATCATTAGTGTCGTTGAAGTTAAATATAAGGAATAATGTGTTGAACCAGAAAACATTTTCGGGTTTCAAGAGACTCAAGACATTGGAGCTACGGTCTCTTAAGTTACAAAACTCTGGGTTGATTGAAAACTTGGTTTGATGTTGTCCAGTGTTGGAGAATTTGACTGTGGACAATTGCTTTTTGTGTTGGTTAAAGAGTCTTGACATTACTGCACCTAGTTTGAAGAATCTGAGCATAGATTTCTATCCGACAATGTCCATTAAGCTCAAGATTGCTTGCCCTAATCTTGTGTCATTAACTCTGCCATACTTAGCGTCATTGTACTTGTGGTTCGAAGAAATGAACTCGTTAGAGAATTTGTTCATGGTGTTGCGTCGTCCAGGTGCTCATGAGAGTGTGACAGGTGCACGATGTTGTCATGTTATGAGCCAAATCCTTAAGGCAATTTGCAATGTGAGTTTTGAGGGTTTCGCACCCTTTTCTAACGGTATTGTTTCATATTCCTCTTCATTGGATTAAAAGTTGTTTGAATTTTTTATTTTTGATAATACGAAGTTTATTCTCAATAGTGATGCATAACTCTAATTAGAATATATGTCATTGAAGTATTATTTATAATAGATGAAATTATCATACAAGTAATGAGATAAGTTAGCTCTTATGTGCTTTATCATACAAAACGAAAATCTATTTCATGTTGGAAGCTGAGTTTTTATTAAATGATAGTTTGACTACAAAATTAGAAATCATTTACTAACAATTTCTTGCAATACCATCGAATTTCTGTGATGATATTAGTATAGACATAGTTCTTTCTTGTCTAAGTCTGTCACTTTTGGAACCTGAAAACCAAACAATGATTTCCATAAAGGAGTCTCACAATAGAGTCGAATTACGAAGCAGAAATATTAATGAGACAGATAAAGATAAAGTTAAGAACTATTGTATTCTCGTTAAGTTATGGAAGTTAAAGGATTCAACACTTCTAGATGATGTGTTTAAGAAAATTGGACAATTCAAGCTTCAAGATTTGGAACAAAAATGAAACAACTTACACCAAGAAAAGATGACATAACCAGAAGTGTCATTGGAGCAAATTTCACAGATTGAAGATAGTTTGTTGATGGAGTTGTCAATAACCCATGCCATTGCCTCCTCAAGAACCACCACCACCACGAGAAGGCAATATCTTGCCAAATGATATTGTAAGACTCATAGAAGAAGAATTCCAAAGAGTTGTTAGACTAATAGGCAAAGATAGAGCTCGAAAAGTGGTTTTATCATACTTTGACCTTCTTGACGATTAAACCAAAATCCGCTTCATCCTATAAACCGAACTTTTATTAAATGACAGTTTGACTACAAGATTGAAAATCATTCACCAATAATTTTTTATAATATTATCAAATTTTAAAAATAATATTGTTGTTGATATGATTCTTTCTTGTTTGGGTCTACCACCTCTAGAACTTGAAAACCAAACAACGGTTTCCATAAATGAGTGTTACAATGGAGTCGAATTGAGAAGAATAAACATTCAAGAAGTAGAGAAAGAAGCAGCCAAGAACTGTACTATTCTTTTTAAGTTATGGAAGTTAAAATCCTGTCTTTTTAGACAATTTGTTCAAGAAAATTTGATCATTTAAGCTTTAAGATTTGGAACAAAAGTGGAACATAACTTAAAGTAAGAAAAGATTAAGCAACCAAGATCATCCCCGAAGCAAATTTAATAGATTACAGATGGTTTACTAATGGAATTGTCAAGGCCTCGTGTCATTGCCTCCTTAAGAATCACCATAAGCACAAGAAGATAATGTCTCGCCAAAAGTAACCACAAGACTTATAGAATAAGAATTCCAAATAATTGTCGAACTCATAAGCAAAGACAAAGCTCGTGAAATGGTTTTGTGATACCTTAATCCTCTTAACGACAAAATGAAAATCTCCTTCATCTTGGAAATTGAGTTTTTGCTAAATGATAGTTTGGGTGCAAGATTGAAAATCATTCACCAATAATTTTTTAAAATATTGTTGTATTTCGGTGATGCTGTTAGTGTGGATATGGTTTTTTCTTGTCTAGGTTTGTCATCTCTGGAACTTAAAAACCAGACTATTATTTCCACAAAGAAATCCCACAATAGGGTCCAATTGAGAAGAAAAAACATTCAAGAGATAAAAAAAGAAGCAATCAATAACTACACTATTCTCGCTAAGTTATGAAAGTTAAAGAATCCTGCATTTCTAGATGATGTATTCAAGAAAATTGGACCATCCAAGCTTCAAGATTTGGAATAAAAGTGGAACAACTTAAAGTAAGAAAAGATAAAGCAACCAGGACCATCCTCAGAGCAAAATTGATAGACTAAAGATAATTTGCTGATGAAGTTGTCAAGAGCTTTGGATGTTAAGTCCAAAGGTGTATGAAGTGATTTAGGTTCATTTGATGTGAGGATTAGATAGCCACCAACCCAAGTCTATACCATGGTATCGATAAAAGAATCTCATAAAACAATCGAGACTATATAGTAAACAAAATCAGATCATGGTATCGACAAAAGAGTCCAACAACACCGATTTGAAAACAAAGAAAGAAATAATTAAAAATTATAGTATTCTCAATATGTTATGGAAGATTAATGATTTTGCATTTCTAGACTATATGGTTAAGATAATGCTACAAGACTCAAATAAAAAGAATTTCAAAGAATTGTTGGACTAATAGGTGAAGACAGAACTCGTGAAGTGGTTCTACAATACCTTGATCCTCTTGGCGATAAAACGAAAATTCATTTTATCTTGAAAGTTGAGTTTTTATTAAATGTCTTACAATAATGTTAGATTTCAGTGATGTTAGCATGGACATGATTTTTTCTTTTCTAAGTCTGCCACCTCTGGAACATGAAAATCAAACCATGGTATTGATAAAAGAATCTAGTAACACAATCGAGATTATATAGTAAACAAAACCAGACCATGGTATCGACAAAGGAGTCTCATAACACTGATTTGAAGACAAAGAAAGAAATAATTAAAAATTATAGTATTCTCAATATGTTATTGAAGATAAATGATTTTGCATTTCTAGACTATATAGTTAAGATAATGCTACAAGACTCAAAGAAGAAAAATTTCAAAAAGTTGTTGGACTAATAGGTGAAGACAGAACTCGTGAAGTGGTTCTACAATACCTTGATCCTCTTGACGATAAAACGAAAATTCATTTTATCTTGAAAGCTGAGTTTTTATTAAATGTCTTACAATAATGTTAGATTTCAGTGATGTTAGCATGAACATGATTCTTTCTTTTCTAAGTCTACCACCTCTGGAACATGAAAATCAGACCATAGTATCGATAAAAGAATCTAGTAACACAATCGAGACTATATAGTAAACAAAACCAGACCATGGTATCGACAAAGGAGTTTCACAACACCGAATTGAAGACAAAGAAAGAAATAATTAAAAATTATAGTATTCTCAATATGTTATCGAAGATAAATGATTTTGCATTTCTAGACTATATAGTTAAGATAATGCTACAAGACTCAAAGAAGAAGAATTTCAAAGAATTGTTGGATTAATAGGTGAAGATAGAACTCGTGAAGTGGTTCTACAATACCTTGATCCTCTTGACGATGAAACGAAAATTCATTTTATCTTGAAAGCTGAGTTTTTACTAAATGTCTTACAATAATGTTAGATTTCAGTGATGTTAGTATGGACATGATTCTTTCTTTTCTAAGTCTGCCACCTTTGGAACATGAAAATCAGATCATGGTATCGATAAAAGAATCTAGTAACACAATCGATATTATATAGTAAACAAAACCAGACCATGGTATCGAAAAAGGAGTCCCACAACACCGATTTGAAAACAAAGAAAGAAATAATTAAAAATTATAGTATTCTCAATCTGTTATAGAAGATAAATGATTTTGCATTTCTAGACTATATAGTTAAGATAATGCTACAAGACTCAGAGAAGAAGAATTTCAAAAAATTGTTGGACTAATAGGTGAAGACAGAACTCATGAAGTGGGTCTACAATACCTTGATCCTCTTGACGATAAAACGAAAATTCATTTTATCTTGAAAGCTGAGTTTTTACTAAATGATAGTTTGACTGCAAGATTGAAAATTATTCACTAACAATTTCTTATAATATTGTCGGATTTCAATGATGATATTCGTGTGGACATGGTTCTTTCTTGCCTGTGTCTACCACCTCTGGAACTTGAAAACCAGATAACGATTTCCACAAAGGAGTCCTATAATAGAGTCGAAGTGAGAAGATGAAACATTCCAGAGGCAAAGAAAGAAGCAATTAAGAACTACACTATTCTCACTGAGTTATGGAAGTTAGAGGATTCTGCCCTAGTAGATGATATATTTAAGAAAATTGGACCATTCAAGTTTCAAGATTTGGAACAAAAGTGGAACAACTTAAAACAAGAAAAGATGAAACAACAAGGATCGTTCTTAAAGCAGATTTTACAAACCGAAGATGGTTTGTTGATGGAATTGTCAAGACCTCATACCACTATCTCCTTAAGAACCACCACTATCACAAGATGCAAACATATCACGTAGAAGTGCTCAAATCTCGCTCGTTCACCCACGCCTAGCACTAAGGCAGAAGGCTAACCGAAGTCCCGAGAATGAGCCTGGATCCTGCTTGCTTAGCCTAGCCACTAGCTTAACCTTTGTTCACCTCTTACTTAACTTAATCCCTTAGCCTTTACCGCACCGCTGACTTAGTTAGCCAGGCCCTTAGCTTGATTCATCTCTTTATATACCAAATGCTACTACAAGACTCATAAAAGAAAAATTTCAAAAAATTGTCGGATTGATAGGTAAAGATAGAGCTCATGAAAGGGTACTATGAAATCTTGATCCTCTTGACACAAAATGAAAATCTATTTCATGTTGTAAGCTGAGTTTTTACTAAATGATAGTTTGACTACAAAATTGGAAATCATTCACTAACAATTTCTTGCAATACCATCGAATTTCTGTGATGATATTGGTATAGACATAGTTCTTTCTTGTCTAAGTCTGTCACTTTTGGAACCTGAAAACCAGACAATGATTTCCATAAAGGAGTCTCACAATAGAGTCGAATTACGAAGCAGAAACATTAATGAGACAGATAAAGATAAAGTTAAGAACTATTGTATTCTCGTTAAATTATGGAAGTTAAAGGATTCAACACTTCTAGATGATGTGTTTAAGAAAATTGGACCATTCAAGCTTCAAGATTTGGAACAAAAATGAAACAACTTACACCAAGAAAAGATGACATAACCAGAAGTGTCATTGGAGCAAATTTCACAGATTGAAGACAGTTTGTTGATGAAGTTGTCAATAACTTATTTCATTTCCTCCTCAAGAACCACCACCACCACGAGAAGGCAATATCTTGCCAAATGATATTGTAAGACTCATAGAAGAAGAATTCCAAAGAGTTGTTAGACTAATAGGCAAAGATAGAGCTCGAAAAGTGGTTCTATCATACTTTGACCTTCTTGACGATGAAACCAAAATCCGCTTCATCCTGTAAATCGAACTTTTACTAAATGACAGTTTGATTGCAAGATTGAAAATCATTCATTAACAATTTTTTATAATATTATCAAATTTTAAAAATAATATTGTTGTGGATATGATTCTTTCTTGTTTGGGTCTACCACCTTTAAAACTTGAAAACCAGACAACGGTTTCCATAAAAGAGTGTTACAATGGAGTCGAATTGAGAAGAATAAACATTCAAGAAGTAGAGAAAGAAGCAGCCAAGAACTGTACTATTCTTTTTAAGTTATGGAAGTTAAAATCCTGCCTTTTTAGATAATTTGTTCAAGAAAATTTGATTATCTAAGCTTTAAGATTTGGAACAAAAGTGGAACAACTTAAAGTAAGAAAAGATTAAGCAACCAAGATCATCCCCGAAGCAAATTTAATAGATTGCAGATGGTTTGCTAATGGAGTTGTCAAGACCTCGTGCCATTGCCTCCTTAAGAATCACCATAAGCACAAGAAGATAATGTCTCGCCAAATGCTACCACAAGACTTATAGAATAAGAATTCCAAATAATTGTCGAACTCATAAGCAAAGACAAAGCTCGTGAAATGGTTTTGTGATACCTTAATCCTCTTAACGACAAAATGGAAATCTGCTTCATCTTGGAAATTGAGTTTTTGCTAAATGATAGTTTGGGTGCAAGATTGAAAATCATTCACCAATAATTTTTTAAAATATTGTTGTATTTCGGTGATGCTGTTAGTGTGGATATGGTTTTTTTTTTGTCTAGGTTTGTCATCTCTGGAACTTAAAAACCAGACTATTATTTCCACAAAGAAGTCCCACAATGGGGTCCAATTGAGAAGAAGAAACATTTAGGAGGTAAAAAAAGAAGCAATCAATAACTACACTATTCTCGCTAAGTTATGGAAGTTAAAGAATCCTACATTTCTAGATGATGTATTCAATAAAATTGGACCATCCAAGCTTCAAGATTTGGAATAAAAGTGGAACAACTTAAAGTAAGAAAAGATAAAGCAACCAGGACCATCCTCAGGGCAAAATTGATAGACTAAAGATAATTTGTTGATGAAGTTGTCAAGAGCTTTGGGTGTTAAGTCCAAAGGTGTATGAAGTGGTTTAGGTTCATTTGATGTGAGGATTAGATAGCCACCAACACAAGTCTATACCATGGTATCGATAAAAGAATCTCATAACACAATCGAGACTATATAGTAAACAAAACCACACCATGGTATCGACAAAGGAGTCCTACAACACCGATTTGAAAACAAAGAAAGAAATAATTAAAAATTATAGTATTCTCAATATTTTATGGAAGATAAATGATTTTGTATTTCTAGACTATATAGTTAAGGTAATGCTACAAGACTCAAATAAGAAGAATTTCAAAGAATTGTTGGACTAATAGGTGAAGACAGAACTCGTGAAGTGGTTCTACAATACCTTGATCCTCTTGACGATGAAACGAAAATTCATTTTATCTTGAAAGTTGAGTTTTTACTGAATGTCTTACAATAATGTTAGATTTCATTGATGTTAGCATGGACATGATTCTTTCTTTTCTAAGTCTGCCATCTCTGGAATATGAAAATCAGACCATGGTATCGATAAAAGAATCTAGTAACACAATCGAGACTATATAGTAAACAAAACCAGACCATGGTATCGAAAAAGGAGTCTCACAACACCGATTTGAAGACAAAGAAAGAAATAATTAAAAATTATAGTATTCTCAATATGTTATGGAAAATAAATGATTTTGCATTTCTAGACTATATAGTTAAGATAATGCTACAAGACTCAGAGAAGAAGAATTTCAAAGAATTGTTGGACTAATAGGTGAAGACAGAACTCGTGAAGTGGTTCTACAATACCTTGATCCTCTTGACGATGAAACGAAAATTCATTTTATCTTGAAAGCTGAGTTTTTATTAAATGTCTTACAATAATGTTAGATTTCAATGATGTTAGCATGAACATGATTCTTTCTTTTCTAAGTCTACCACCTCTGGAACATGAAAATCAGACCATGGTATCGATAAAAGAATCTAGTAACACAATCGAGACTATATAGTAAACAAAACCAGACCATGATATCGGCAAAGGAGTCTCACAACACCGATTTGAAGACAAAGAAAGAAATAATTAAAAATTATAGTATTCTCAATATGTTATAGAAGATAAATGATTTTACATTTCTAGATTATATAGTTAAGATAATGCTACAAGACTCAAAGAAGAATAATTTCAAAGAATTGTTAGACTAATAGGTGAAGACAGAACTCGTGAGGTGGTTCTACAATACCTTGATCCTCTTGACGATGAATCGAAAATTCATTTTATCTTGAAAGCTGAGTTTTTACTAAATGATAGTTTGGCTGCAAGATTGAAAATCATTTACTAACAATTTCTTATAATATTGTCGGATTTCAATGATGATATTCGTGTGGACATGGTTCTTTCTTGTCTGTGTCTACCACCTCTGGAACTTGAAAACCAGATAACGATTTCCACAAAAGAGTCCCATAATAAAGTCGAAGTGAGAAGATGAAACATTCAGGAGGCATAGAAAGAAGCAATCAAGAACTACACCATTCTCACTGAATTATGGAAGTTAGAGGATTCTGCCCTTCTAGATGATATATTTAAGAAAATTGGACCATTCAAGTTTCAAGATTTGGAACAAAAGTGAAACAATCTAAAACAAGAAAAGATGAAGCAACAAGGATCGTCCTTAAAGTAGATTTTACAAACCGAAGATAGTTTGTTGATGGAATTGTCAAGACCTCATACCACTACCTCCTTAAGAACCACCACTATCACAATATGCAAACATATCACGCAGGAGCGCTCAAATCTCGCTCGTTCACCCGTGCCTAGCACGAAGGCAGAAGGCTAACCGAAGTCCCAAGAATGAGCCCGGATCCTGCTTGCTTAGCCTAGCCACTAGCTTAACCTTTGTTCACCTCTTATTTAACTTAATCGCTTAGCCTTTACCGCACCGCTAACTTAGTTAGCCAGACCCTTAGCTTCATCCATCTCTCTATATACCAAATACTGCTACAAGACTCATAAAAGAAGAATTTCAAAAAATTGTCGGATTGATAGGTAAAGATGGAGCTCATGAAAGGGTACTGTGAAACCTTGATCCTCTTGACACAAAATGAAAATCTATTTCATGTTGGAAGCTGAGTTTTTACTAAATGTTTAACCTTGTGTGTTTTTTTTTTTTCATACTTCAGTTGTATATAGTTTCATTTGAATTTAAACTTTTGTAAAATTGTTTTTTAATTGAATTAATTATATATTAATTCTTAGACATAAACATGAAATTGTTACTTTTTGTTATCTATATGGTATCAGTAATTAAATTTTGTTTGTTATAATGGCACTTACCATCAATTCTGATCTATCTTCTACTGCCTTTTAGTATCTCCATTAGGCAGTTGATAACTCAGCGTTCTTCTCCGCTTCATTCAATAATTTGAAGTCTTTAACACTGGACCTTGGTGCCCTTCACTTATACCGGCAGTCATTGATCAACTTGCTTAACTGGTCTCCAAATTTGGAAGCACTTACAATTGATTTTCATAACATTCACCAAGAGCAACACGTAAGTTTATTGCTCTTGCTTGATATAATGTTATCATGTGCAAGGTTAATTGATGTTGTCATCAGTGTAATGAAATTTAAGAAAACTCACTGTACTATATCTATTTTGTTTTAATAAAAGGGACGTTTGTGCTAGTGTGTGACATATATGCATGGTCTTTTAATGAAATTTTACCTACATATAAAATGATTTAAGGTACATAAGCTGAGTGCTTCCTTTGATAGTTCCTGAACGATTGCACTGAGTAATGATATATAGCGAAGGGTACTTATGGAGAAGAGTGTGTAGATATGAACAGATATACCTTCTGAATTCATATACTTTTAGATGGTCGTTTTAGGGTATAAACATAAATCTGTAGAGGTATAGATATGAATGTATTCTTTTTGTTTTTGTCACATTTTGCAGACATGAATGAGCATACCTAATTCATTATATTGGTAAAAGGGTTGTTGCCTTTAGTTATTACTTATCCCTATCATCTTGTATTTGTTTATCAATTTATTTTCTTTCATATTTAATTCCTTGATTTTGTTGCTTACTACTAATACTTTAAATCGGGTTTCACTTGACAGCCTGAAGATTGCGATAATCGTTGGAAGAGTTCCATTAAAACTATTTCATGTTTGAAATATCATCTCAAGAAGTTTGAGCTAATTGATGTTAGAGGTGATAAGCATGAACTTGGCTTGGTAAAATTTTTGCTAAAGAATGAACATGTCTTCGAGAAAATTTGTATTCGCTTCATAGCAAAACTTAGAAATGCGGACGAAATTATCACGAAAGTAATGAAGTTTCGTAAATCGTCTCCAAATGTTGCGTTGGCATTTGAGAAGCCTGAATTTGCCAGGCCAAGGTGGATGTTATTCAGAAGGTTTTTTTTTAAACATTATCCATGAATTTTGGATACTCAAAATATGAAACTATTAATTCCTTTTCGTATTCGTGATGATATGCCTGATATTTTTAAGACCTTTGACCAAAGAATGCAATTCTGATTACAAGTTTTGTGTTTCTATGATCATTCATATAGAAGACATGCAATAGGCAAAAGTAGCTTTGAAGAAAAAAAGAACACAAAAATCAACTGTTGTACCTTCGATTTCGCTGGTACTGATTTCTTCTTGTTTGTTTTTTTGAATTCTTTTTTACTTCTTTGTTATAGATTGAATGTAATGAGTTACCTTGTTAACAGAATAAGAAGATTTATGTCTTATTTTCTCTTGTAAGAACCGATGGCAAGTCATTTTGTTATGTCCTTATTGTTCACATCTTACGGGAATTTGTACTTCAATACAAGCCAACTCCGAGATTAATCTGTTAGGATATTTTATATTTCCTATTATGGGCTTACATATTTTATAACAATTATATTATGGGCTATCTATTTTAATAGGGCCAAATAAGTGATCTATTAATTAAGCTCTAAAAATATCTATTGGGTATGGGTTTTAATGTGTAGAAACCTAATACTAATAGGATTAGGGTTAATGGGAACCTAATTGGTTTAGTATATAAAGAATATTATAAAGGGTTATGGTCCCCAAGTCAAATCACAACAAAATTTGCTCTCTTTCTCTTTCCCCATTCAAGTAGAAAAAACTACAGAGCAACTAAGGAGATTTGATTGTGGAAGATCCAATCCCACTCAAGATTATTAACATGGATTCAGGTATGTTTTCTCTACAATTATTCTTAATGATTTAATATGAGTTTCTAGAATATGGTATAGGTTTATACCTATTAAAGTTTATCCAACAAATGGTATCAGAGCCTACTCATATTGAATCATCGAGGAATTAATTAGTTTGGATTGTTATCGTTGTAATTGATGCATGCAATATATGTTTCATGAATATATATATATATAACCGGATAAAGTTTGTTTTGCGATAAATATATATATATAGTTTATTGATGTTGTTTCATCACTGTCCTTTTTTTTTTTTGTTACTTTGTCTTCTGGATTAAGTCAAAAATCATGGGGTCCCGCGTTAAATATATATTTATATAATGTTTGCTTATAATTTGTGCCCATCGGATGCTACTGCATTCCATTTTGTTTTGGTTTTCTTATTCCGTGCGATTCAGTTTTGTGCTTTTCGCTATTGTGGTTTATATAGTCTGTGACATTCTGCATAAAAGTCACGTCTAGTCTACCGTTTTTTGGTTATAACTTACAAGCAAAATCAAAGAACCCCGTGACTTTTGTGTTTTTTTTTTTTTTTTTCAAAGTAATACGGAAACAATAAATTGGTGCAGTGAAGGGTATTTCTTTATCTGTTTTTTTTTTTTTTTAAAACAATTGCAGAGAATGGATTTCTGTTTTTTGTTTTATTTCAAGATAATATAATATATTATCACATATGTCTATTTTGGAGCATTATGACTGTTTGTGATATATATGAATTTGCCTTACTGTATATGAGTTCGATTTTGTTTTATTTTTATTAAAATAAAATAAAATTAAAATTCTATGATATTCACTTTGTTGAATTGAGAATTCAATTGAAAGAAAAATACATATATATTTTTAATATATATAGTCTGATATTTCAAAATAAATTGAATTGAAATTATATGTTGCCAAAGTAACCCCTATAATGTAAATTTATTTATTTTGAAATATTAAGATGTGTATGTCTATTATTTATGTAAATAATGACCGGCCCAAAGGAAGGTTATTATTTGACCAAATAATGGGCATACCTGTGGTAATAAATATGTGATAATTATCAGGTTTTCCATATGAGTAATAAGTCGGTCCAAAGAAAGGCTTACTACTTGATAGGATTAATTATCAATATTTGATTACTACACGGAGAGTACCACTTACAGTTGATATTTCTGTCCAAAGACTAAATGTCAATGTTGTACTAGGTATCTTGTTTTAGGGCCCACCATTATGGGAATCGTTTAATCATGTCATGTATGAATTTATTAATTGATATATATATATTTTGTGTTGTGACATGATTATTGATTGTGAGCCTGTATTTGATTTTGTTCTCGATTCAGTTACTTCTGCTTTAACAATATCTGCCAATATTAATTTCATTCCTGTGCTTAATGGCACAAATTTCAAGAATTGGAAAGAGAACGTTATGATTGTTCTCAGTTGCATGGATCTTGACCTTGCGCTTCGGGAAGAACGACCTGCTTCTCTTAATGATAATAGTTCCGCTGATGAAAAGGCGAGAATGGAGAAGTGGGACCGTTCTAATCGCATGAGCTTATGATCATGAAACGTTCCATTCCAGAAACTTTTAGGGGCTCTATATCCGAAGTTGAAAGTGCTAACTTAGCAACTATCTCTAAGGACAAGAAAAGGAAAAGAGGAAAAGAAGCTGCAGTTGGGACATCACAGCATAAGGTGCAAAAGAAACAGGATGGAGAGTTTACCTGTTACTTTTGCAAGAAAGCTGGACACATAAAGAAAGAATGTCCCAAATACGCCAACTGGCGTGTCAAGAAAGGTATGCTTCTCAATCTAGTTTGTTCTGAAGTTAATTTAGCTTCTGTGCCTAAACACACTTGGTGGATAGATTCTGGTGCTACTACTCACATAAGTGTGTCTAAGCAAGGTTGTCTGTGGAGCCGAAAGCCAAGTGATGCTGAAAGATTCATCTATGTGGGCGATGGCAAAACAGTTGCAGTAGAGGCTATAGGAACTTTTAGGTTATTATTAAAGACTGGTCAATTTTTGAATTTGGAAGAGACTTATATAGTACCGTCTTTTAGACGGAATTTGGTTTCAATTTCTATTTTGGACAAATTTGGTTATTCTTGTTCATTTGGAAATAATAAATTTAGTCTTTTTCAAGATTCTAATCTTATTGGTACTGGTTCTTTATCTTTACATGATAACCTATATTTGTTGGATACAATTGCCTCAATTAATGAAACCTTGCATATAAATTCACGAGGTACAAAACGAAAATTAACTGACAGGGATTCCACCACATTATGGCACAAGCGTTTAGGTCATATCTCTAAACAGAGAATTCAGAGGCTTGTGTCTGATGGAATTCTTGATTCCCTTAATTTGGCAGATTTCGAAGTCTGTATTGAGTGTATTAAAGGGAAACAGACAAACATTAAGAAATTAGGTGCCAACAGGTGTTCTGATGTCTTAGAACTAATTCATACTGATATTTGTGGACCATTTCCTACAGCCTCTTGGAATGGTCAACAGTATTTTATTACGTTCATAGACGACTATTCAAGATATGGGTACCTATATTTAATACATGAGAAGTCTCAAGCCCTGGATGTATTTAAGGCTTTCAAAGTTGAAGTTGAAAATCAACTTGGTAAGAAAATTAAAGCTGTCAAATCTGACCGTGGTGGTGAATACTATGGTAGATATGACGGATCCGGTGAACAACGTCCAGGACCTTTTGCTAAATTCTTAGAGGAATGCGGTATCGTCCCGCAATACACAATGCCAGGCAAACCTAGCATGAATGGTGTTGCTGAAAGACGAAACAGAACGCTTAAGGACATGGTAAGAAGTATGATAAATCATTCTTCTTTACCAGAATCCCTCTGGGGAGAAGCACTAAAAACTGCAGCATATATCCTTAATAGGGTTCCGAGCAAAGCGGTAGCTAAAACCCCTTATGAATTATGGACAGACAAAAAGCCTAGTATTAAACATTTACACATTTGGGGTTGTCCAGCTGAGGCAAGGCCTTATAGGCCAAATGAAAAGAAACTGGACTTAAGAACTGTAAGCTGCTACTTTGTTGGGTACTCTGAACGGTCAAGGGGTTTCAAGTTTTATGATCCCACTACTAGATCATTCTTTGAGACGGGAAATGCGAGATTTCTTGAGGAAGTTGAGTTTGTGGGGGGAGATAAAGTGAAAGACATTGTCTTTGAAGAGGAATTTGTTTCTCTTCCTACTATTGCTATTAATAATGATCAGGCTTCTATCCCTGACATTATTCAAAATGCAAATCCAGAATTTCAAGACAATGTAGAAGAGCTCCCTGTGCAAAATGAAGAAATTATACCTGAAGTGCAAACTCAACAACCTCAAGAGGATATGCGATTGAGACGATCCATTAGAGAAATGAGAAATGCGATTCCGGATGACTATGTCATTTATCTCTAAGAACATGAGGTTGATATAGGAATGATGGAAGATGATCCAATCAACTTTCATCAAGCCACACAAAGTTCTAATTCTAAAAAATGGATTGATGCCATGAATGATGAGATGAATTCCATGAAGAACAATGACGTTTGGGATCTCGTCGAATTGCCTGAAGGTGCGAAACCTATTGGTTGCAAATGGATATTTAAGACCAAAAAGGATTCAAAAGGCAATGTTGAGAGATATAAGGCTCGTCTAGTTGCCAAGGGTTTCACTCAAAAGGAAGGTATTGATTATAAAGAGACTTTCTCTCCGGTTTCTACGAAAGACTCTTTTAGGATTATAATGGCACTTGTGGCTCATTTTGATTTAGAGCTACATCAGATGGATGTAAAGACTGCGTTTCTCAATGGTGATATTGACGAAACAATATATATGATGCAACCAGAAAACTTTGTATCCGGTGATTCAAAGAAAATGGTTTGTAAATTGAAGAAATCCATCTATGGTCTCAAACAGGCTTCCCGTCAATGGTATCACAAATTTCATCAAGTTATTATCTCATATGGGTTTGAGGTAAATAAAGTTGAAGATTGTGTATATCATAAGTTCAGTGGGAGTAAATACATATTTCTGGTGTTATATGTCGATGACATACTACTTGCTAGCAGCGATATAGGCTTACTACACGAAACCAAGAGATTTCTGACAAAGAATTTTGACATGAAAGATCTTGGGGACGCCTCTTTTGTATTAGGCATACAGATACAACGAGATCACTCTCGAGGTATCCTTGGGTTATCACAAAAGAGCTATATCGAAAAAGTTCTTGATAGATTCAGCATGAAAGATTGTGCACCAGGAGACACCCCTGTAGCTAAAGGAGACAAGTTCAGTCTCAGTCAGTGCCCTAAAAATGAGTTGGAACGAAAAGAAATGCAAAAGATTCCTTATGCATCAGCTGTAGGAAGTCTAATGTATGCTCAAGTATGCACGCGTCCAGATATTGCGTTCATTATGGGAATGTTAGGCAGATATTTAAGTAACCCAGGGATGGATCATTGGAAAGCAGCCAAAAGGGTTATGCGTTATCTACAGAGAACAAAAGATCATATGCTCACATATCGGAGATCAGAACATTTAGAGATCATTGGGTATTCTGATTCCGATTTTGCTGGATGCCAAGACAGTAAAAGATCCACGTCGGGCTATATTTACCTGCTAGCTAGTGGAGCTATTTCTTGGAAAAGTGCTAAGCAGACACTCATAGCTTCTTCCACCATGGCAGCTGAGTTTATAGCCTGTTATGAGGCATCTAATCATGGGATATGGCTGCAAAATTTTGTCACGGGGCTGCAAGTTGTGGATTCTATTGAAAGACCATTAAAGATATATTGTGACAATAATTCGGCTGTGCTTTATTCCAACAACAATAGAAGCTCTATGAAGTCTAAGCACATAGACATCAAGTTTCTTGTTGTTAAAGAAAGAGTTCAGAGTCGTCAGGTGACTATAGAACATATTGGGACAAACTCCATGATTGCGGATCCGCTTACTAAGGGATTACCACCCAAGGTCTTTCATGAGCATACTGCTCATATGGGTGTTATTTTAGCTGATGATGTGCATGTTTAGTGGGAGTTAGTATTTTGATGTTCTTTGTAATAGACATATTCTATATTTATTTTCTGCAGAATAAAGTATATGGTTTAATTATAAACTCTGAATGTTATTTGTGTTTGATCTCATTAAGATTAAAGTAGGACCAGTTGGAAATAGACATGTTTAAGATCACATTGCATGTAATTTCCATGCTACGCATCCATACTCGATCTATGTCATTGAATATATTGGTATGGTGACCATTGATGGGTCTAGTTACGAATAAATGTAACAAAAGTCGCTTTGATCTCATACTAATATAGTAGATGGACCAGATTGTAACTAAAGAGATATTTCAAGACGGATAGTTTTTCAGTGCGCACTTAAGATTATAGATAATATAATTGTCTCAAGAAACATATGTAGCCCAAGTGGGAGATTGTTAGGATATTTTATATTTCCTATTATGGGCTTACATATTTTATAACAATTATATTATGGGCTATCTATTTTAATAGGGCCAAATAAGTGATCTATTAATTGAGCTCTAAAAATATCTATTGGGTATGGGCTTTAATGTGTAGAAACCTAATACTAATAGGATTAGGGTTAATGGGAACCTAATTGGTTTAGTATATAAAGAATATTATAAAGGGTTATGGTCCCCAAGTCAAATCACAACAAAATTTGCTCTCTTTCTCTTTCCCCATTCAAGTAGAAAAAACTACAGAGCAACTAAGGAGATTTGATTGTGGAAGATCCAATCCCACTCAAGATTATTAACATGGATTCAGATATGTTTTCTCTACAATTATTCTTAATGATTTAATATGAGTTTCTAGAATATGGTATAGGTTTATACCTATTAAAGTTTATCCAACATAATCATCATATGATCAATTTAACCAATTATTTTATTCGCAGTCAAAATCTAAAACCCACTTATTAAATTGGGAAGAGTAGCCCATGCATCACCCACATCCATTGATGAATTGAGTAAGTGATTTTGGTAAATAAATGGGAAATTCAAAGATTCTGTCAACTACTCCTTTTAAGTTAAGTAAGGCGTTTTGAATCTAATAGGATACAATATAGAACAATAGAATTAAACATTAAAGATGTAGAATCTCTATTATCCACGCCTTTTTCGAGTTGAAAAACGATTTCAAGAGAAATAAGATGACTTCAAAATCTAATCGAACAATATTATGTTAGTTGAAGAGAGAGAGTTAAACGCAAAAACAGGGAATGATAAATAGGTATATAAACATCACGAACAGTAATTAATCCACTCAATTACACATTTATATCAACCATGCAAGATTCTCGACAAAACACACAGACACGATCCAAACCAAAACCCAAAGACAAATTATTATCAAACACATAACAGGAAACAAGATCCAAACCAAAACCCACCTGATGTCGCCGCATACTGATGCAATATATTCAAATTGGTTAATTTTTAAAATTTTGAATTTGTTTATTCTACTGTCACAATTATTTTTATTGAGTTGAAAGAGATTTTTGAAGTAATACATCTGATCCAAGTTTTTTAGTTTGAATTTGAAACCTTAAAATTAAGATTGATAGGCATTGAAAGCACATCACATAAATAATTATTTGCCCTTTTTAAAATTACAAACAAAAGCTACTCACTGTTGGTAGATTGGTTTTGTTATTCCAAAATAATTTAATCAACATGTGTTTGAGTTAGCAATAACCCAAAAAGTCCCACAACTCACATCACCCACTTCAACACTTCATCATTCAATAACTATACCATAACTTCAAAAATGAAACTACTAAATCATAAAAGAAAAGCAGCAATACCCAGAACCATTTCTGACAAAAAAATACAATTTTTACACAAACAAATGCCAAAAGAACAGCATTTGAACAACCAAACTTGTTGTGCAGCATAAAACTTGAACAAATCAACACCAAATGAAAACCGATATTTTCGATCCGGTTACTCTTAAAAATCAAACCGACCCGAATCACAAATGAAAATCGATATTTTCGATCCGGGTCGGTTTCGGTTGTTTTGCCCATCTCTAAGTATACTACTTCAAACTTGCTAATAAGGGTGGCCAGTTTTAACCCATCCGAACTGGATTAAAGCGACTTCAAATTGGGTTGGGTCGGCAAGTTATCTTCAAGGCATTATCATATGTTAAAGGTCTAAAAACATATTGCAAAGAGCCAAAAAGTGTATCACATGCGATGGTTGCACAAGAGGGAGTGTTCACAAAACAATTTGGAAGTGAAATTCTTATTTGCAATTTGAAGTCTACACCTACGTGTACTTCACTCAGTTTACTAGTTGAACATGTCTTATTTGCTTACTTTCACTCAGTTTTGCCAAGTAAATGATATAACATGTCGGTGTTTGTAAAGGATTGGAATTCTTGTAAAAGAGAATTAACTGACCCATCTTTGATCCAAATTTCAATACCATGCTAGAAATGTGATAACGCTAAAACATACCGTTATTTTATAGTTATTTACCTAATGTTTGTAATGAATAATCGAGAGTAAATTCCGTTAATTATTTAATGTTTTTATTCGTTCTATATGTGAGTCATGGAAGAATAAAAGAGCAAGTTGATGTATTAAGTTGTGAAGTGTCAGCAGCGAATTCAAGCAAGGAATTAATATATTTTCATGGTTGTTTTCTTTTTGTGATCACCCTGTACATGAAAAATCCGTGTCATGAGATGCTTATATGAAGGCCATGAAACAATTATAGGTAGAATTTCAGCCCATGTTGTAGCCCAAGATGTTGTAATTACAAGGCGGAATTCGTCAGCCCCTGGAATCAAATTGAGGTCCAAGTTCAAGCTAAGAAGCAGCCCAATTTATCCAATTATTGACTCCTGTTTCGGCCTTGAAATCATGCAATTAACGTGTCATACAGCATACGCAACAGCTGTGTTCTGGATAAATAAACATGCAGAAGCTGTCACAAGGAAGAGACACATGCAGTTCGTACCATTTAACACTTCGAGAAATCAGAAGTCAGCAAGAGATAAATAAAACATCAATGTGCAGTCTTCATACGGCATGCAGACCAGTCCCGCGAGAGACAGCAAGCACATACTAGTCGCGTCAATGTTTCGCCATGAGCTGCAAGAAGATTCAGCCAGCGTGAAACCCACGTACGTGGCTTGCGACAGCAGGGAGAAGGGTTGTGAAGGACGCTTGCGACCAACCTGGCACTGAGAGGATTTCGTATCCGTCAAGGCCGAACTTGCAGCGGAACTTTTACTCGTGTTCAACAAGTAGTTCCAATGGTAGAGAGGACTGGTTTGTGGTCGACGAACAACTCGGAGAAGAATTAATTACTATTGCCTAAACTTGATTTGGCAATTCAACTTTAGGAAGATTTCTAATTTGATTTTGGGAAATATTCACTTAGCCGACACATGAAAAAGAAAACCCAAGCATGGAAATTTTCCATATTGCTTTTGGAAATACTCCTTCAACTGAGATGATTGAGATAATTTTGACAATCTCACTATGTTACTCGACCGTTTATATATCAAATTAAAATGTATCGTAAAATAAAATGATTAAATACGATCGAGAGAAATAAAAATAAAATTCAAAAGTTATTATATGGCAATTTTTAATTGAATGATCCTAGTGAAGTTGTCTCATTAATACAAGCAGTCTCAAGCATTAATTTAAAATGAATCCATAAGAAAAAACTGAGATAAAGCTAAACTAATTCATCTCCATTTTATGGCAATGTAGTAATTCGGATTGAAGTGATATATAAATTTATAAAATAATTCTTCGGTGCATACATCCAACCTACTATTATCACACTTTATAACGTAAGAGATTCTTAGTACGTTACAAAGTATATGTTTGGCCCACTAACATCATGCAACATGGTGAAAATGAAACACAAATATAATAAAGAAGGTGTCTTTATTATACTATATCACATGTTCTTTTCCAAAAATCATGAACCAGTGTTGAGAGTTGAAAATCACTGTTGTCTGATGCATGGTAATCATATAATTTGCTTGTGATTTGTAAATAAAAGCTTAGACTATTAAAATGTAACAGAAGTTCAAGAATTCAATTAGCTTAATTATCAAGCCGCGTTTTTTTTTTTTTAATCTTTTCATAAAACAGAGGACAATTGACGAAGAATAAGGAAAACAGAGGACAACCGAAGAAGAATAAGGAATATGCCCTGGTTTATACTCTGGTCTAACATGAATATTCGGGCTTTCTAATTTTCTCTTCTTGGGTTTTGAAACACTACTTTTCTTTTTTGGGTTGGTAGCGCCACTGACCACTTGGTGTTGGTGTGGTCGGCTTATAAATAACTAAAAATATATGTGCAATTCTTTTTTATAAGTAGGTTGGAGTCGCCTTAAAAAAAAAAGGTAGGTTGGAGTCAAAACCACATATTTTAATACAATACATTAACCATTCCATCATCAAGTTGTTCTTAAATTTAATAATTTAAATTTCAAAAAGGACTAACAGCCTTTTTTTCTTTTTTTCTTTTTTTTTTTAATTATTACACAAATATTATATATATTATATAAGTTTATTAGATACTTTTGATCAAAATCTTTTAAATATAATATAGAATTGAACTCTCATAATTGAAAGAAGAGACCTATTTCGTATAGGAAAATTATTCTCGTTTTCAAAATTCTAAGTATACATCGAATCATGAATATTTGGTTGATGAGCCAAACTTAATAGGTCGGGGTGCCCTTGTAGCCACCAGTCATCTACTAATAGCCTTATTTTTTTAAGCAAATTTTATTGAAGTAAATACTTCCAATCCCGTAGTTGCATATTTCTCAATTATTAGGATGGTGGGGTTCAATTTTTATTTCTTACTAAGCGGATTTTACAAACTTGCATAGGTAGTTTTTTTCTCATTAATGCAAAAGTAGTTATTTTCAAATTATAAAAGTAAATTTTTGAATCATACAAGTAGTAATGTTAAGTAAATTTTTGACTTGTTGGGTATCAGTTAAAAAAGTTCAATAAGTATAATCAATGTGTATTTATTATAATACTTAAAATACATGAATTAAATACAATTTTAATTTTTTAATAATTAATAATATAATTTGTTAAAAAGTATGATAACAAGAATTAAAAAAATAAAAATATAAGAAGCAGCCAGCGGTAATATTCGTATGATATTAAAATGTTTTGGTAAACAAAAGTGACCTTCTGGTTGTGTAGGACTTTGAAATTTCAACTGTATCGACAGGAACGACCAATTTCATAAAATTTTGTTTGACAAAAAACTTTCCTAAAGGACCTAAACATTTGAAGCACGTTCCTAGCAACCAACATCAACTAAACTTCCAAATACAAAATCTGAAAATAAGACCACCTAAATGAGAGATATACAATTTTCATCAAACTAACTAATTATAAAAAAAAAAAAAGTATACATTTACATCACTTCTTAACATGTGTGAATATATATTTAATCAATTATAATGATGGGATTCAAATATTATCACTTGCATTTTAAAAGCTTTGTTTCGGTTGTTATATTCTGTTATGTCGATAAATATTATAAATGCATAAATAGTTACTGATCTTGATACTAACTCAATTGGTGTTAAAAGTTGGGAAAAAAACAAATGTACACATCTCTTTCCATATTGTCCAGCATACGGTGGCGAAGCGATGGCCCAAAGGGCTCTCCCCTCAAGTCCATATGTATGTATATATATATATATATAAATATTTGTTTTTAAAAATTCAAATGAAAATTTAGTTATAATTTACTATATATTTTTGTTTTTAAAAATTCAAATGAAAATTTGGTTATAATTTACTCTCTTTTGTTATTTATATTCACCACCCCCAAACAGATTGATGTGTAGCGTGACTCCCATACATATACATATTAACTAGCATATATTGTCAATGTATTTTTTTTTGTACAACGTTATAAAGTCAATATTCGAATTTGATACCAGCGAAATCCTATAGATTCCAACCTAATTAGTGTCACAAAGAAATTAATCTAATAGATCATCCTACAATTTGTAGGATATAAAATTTAATTGTGATCTCAATGTATTTCGACAACTCATGACTTAATCAAACCAATTCCACTCTAATTGAAATCATAATACATACCTTTGGAATGTCAAGTGAGAACAACCCTTACCTTACTTTTAATAGTTAGTGCAAGGTTCAAATACTCACGGTCACATTTATGGTAGTTTTTCCTCTACTATTTGCGGGTTGTTCCCGCCCCCGATTTGTTGATTGGTCTCTCATTTTTTAGGAATTTGATTATCAGGTCGCGTCATAGCATCTATCGTTGTTGGTCCCGAATATATTTTGAGTTGATCTCAATCATAAAAAAGTGTATAGATATATTTTTTGAGGATTGAGACTAATTAAAATGATAATCGAGACTTATCAAAATAGAAATACTGATGATGCGGTTTAGAGTATTATTTCTATATGAGAGGGATATATTTATACGAAGATATGAAAGATGCCTATATAAGAGTGAAGGATAATCTGCACAGGGAATATATTATTTTTTGGCGTCACAAGGCGCCGACCCATGCACAAGGCATATAACGCCAGCAGCCATGGACACTACGGATCTGTGATCTCAATAAATTGCTAACTACAAACATAAACATAAAATATTTTCGACAAAATTACAAAATGAGCTTAATTTTTATCGAAAAGACTACGAATCATCCTAAGTGGGTGGGTGACTGGGTGAGCTGTTCAATTTAGTACAATGACAACTATACTCCCTCACCTAAAACAGAAGTGGCAACCTATAATTGGCCATTGAAACCAAGCTGTAAAGCATTGACTCACAAAGGGTCCGAAAGCCTTCACATGCCAACTTTCTTTCTTTTTTCTCAAAGGACTCCTTTCAAATACGGAAAGTTGATCAATTACTTTCCGAAACCCATTTAAAAAATTAAAAAAACAAATAAAAAATCACATTATTCTCTCAATTTTCACACATTAACATTTACAAACAATCCTAATATTTATTTTCATTTGGACTGAGATTTCAAAGTTGAAAACCTCCTCTTTTGTCCTCTTCATATTCCTTGATCAGCCCACCAAGTACCAACAAAAGCTCCACCAGCGATTCAAACTTTACTGTTTTTCCGCTTGATCATTATAAGTTTCTGGTTGCTAAAGTTTTTTCTGTTGTGGGTTTTTTATTTTCACTGATTCTGTTTTCATTTGATTTGTCAAGTTTGGTTTTTTATATATTTCTTTCTGTTTTGGGGTTTGTTGCAATTTTTGTTAAAAAAAAGAAGGTTTCGATCTTTCAAAGATTTGAAGACTACTCATTTCGATTTTCGTCGATAATTCAACTGGGTTGTCGTCAAAAATGATCTGTAACTCAATAAAAGCCTCTATATCGACGACCCCATCGGCGGCTTTTAACGCGTCGGATCCGGGTCTTCGACGGAAACCCGTTTTGCAGACGCTGTGTTTGTCATTGAGAACCACGGACCCCAAAAAACCGACGGTATCAGTCTCGAAGCCCCTCCATGTCTCGTCAGCGTTTAGCTTCTCCCAGCCGTTGAAACCGAGGAGGAACTGTTTAACCACCAAATGCCACGCCTACGAAGCCGACAAAGCGGAGCCAATAGAGCCGCTTACGGAGGTGGCCTCCGCCGCCACGAAGTCGCCGGCGGCGCAGAAGGTGAAGATCGGCATCTACTTCGCGACGTGGTGGGCTTTGAACGTTGTCTTCAATATATACAACAAGAAGGTTTTGAATGCGTACCCGTATCCATGGTTGACTTCGACTCTGTCTCTGGCTTGTGGATCTTTGATGATGTTGATTTCATGGGCTACTGGCATCGCTGAGGCCCCCAAAACCGACTTCGACTTCTGGAAGACTCTTTTTCCTGTGAGTATTATGGTGGTGGGTTTTGTGTCTGGTTGATGAGAAAGAAAAAAGTGTTAGCAAGGGGAAAGTGATGTTTTTGGGGTTTTATGTTTTGAAAGTTTGGATTTTTATGGTTTGTGTTTGTAGATAATTACACTTTGTTTGGTTTCTGGGATTTTGATGCTTTTTGTGTTCTTTTTATGCGTGTTAACTTAAATGTTTTTAGGCTTTGTGATTTTTTTTTTCTTTTTTTTTTGTTTGCTAGCTATTTGATTTTGGACTGAATTTTGTGTGGTGTTGTTTTGAATGTTTTTATAGGTTGCTGTGGCTCATACAATTGGGCATGTTGCGGCTACGGTGAGTATGTCTAAGGTTGCAGTTTCGTTCACTCATATTATCAAGAGTGGAGAGCCTGCTTTCAGTGTTTTGGTTTCGAGGTTTCTGCTGGGGGAGACCTTCCCTGTACCGGTGTATTTGTCTCTTCTTCCGATTATCGGTGGTTGTGCTCTCGCTGCTGTGACTGAGCTAAATTTCAACATGATTGGTATTGAAATATTTCTTGTCCGTTTCTCTGAAAAGTTGGGATTGTTACTTGTGCGATTTGTCGTCTTTTTTTATCTGTCAATTTAGCATTCAATAAGTCTTGTCTTTTCCTTCGCTTGATTGCTGGGGAAAGATGTTAAAGTAATATCTAATATGCATAAAAGATTAATGTGGTAATTTTTTGGCTGTAATTTGATACAAACCACCTGTTGACTTGTATTGTCTTGCTGAGTAAGTGCAATTGCTAAACCACGAATTTAATTCACTTCTTTTGTCGGCTGGGTCACATGAGCTTCGTGTGGCTGGTTATTTTTGTAATTATAGAAGGTTATCAGGTAATGTTATATTAGTATTTTGCTTTTAAGGGTTGTTTTCAGGGTGGTGGACTTAGTTGTTGGTTATATATTTCAGGTTTTATGGGAGCTATGATATCAAACTTGGCGTTTGTTTTCCGGAACATATTTTCAAAGAGGGGCATGAAGGGGAAGTCTGTTAGTGGGATGAATTACTACGCTTGTCTGTCTATGTTGTCTCTGTTGATTCTCACCCCTTTTGCAATAGCAGTGGAGGGACCGCAGATGTGGGCAGCAGGTTACAAAACAGCAATGTCTCAAATTGGATCGCAATTCTTATGGTAATCAATTGCTACAAACTCTTATTGGCATGCCATAAATTTCACTTTGTTTTGCTGTGCTTGAATCATGAAAAGCATGAGGAGAACTAAATTTTTAGGAAAATTTTGTCTGTAATTAAGAGACCAGTACGCTTAAGTTGATATGAAAGGATCTGATAATAGTATTTAAGTTCTCTAACTAACAGACACCCTCACATACAAGTTTGTGTAAATTTAGCAAATAGCATGTGAACTTGATTGTGTGACGAAAGAGTTTATGAGTGTCTAGCATATAGTGAGATTGGCGTTATTCAGGGTTCCTCTTGCGTATCAATTAGATTGGTGCTCAAATAGTTGAACTAAACATCAGATTGTTAAGTTCCTAGTAACCTTGCATATATTATCAGCTTTATCTATAACTAAAAGTTCTGATTAGTCTTCATGTTAGCCTTCATTAGGCTTTGATTTTCTTGCATGGCAACTTAGGAAAGCCACAATAATCTTTTTGTTTTAGCTTTGAATCATTAAGTGAATTATTATTGAACCCATGTTTAACTTTTGTTGCAGTGGTAATGGCACTATTTTCTTCTTTTCTTGTCTAATACTTGAGATATATATGTGTGGCTGTTATTTTGAATGGTAGGTGGGTGGCAGCTCAAAGTGTGTTCTATCATCTCTACAATCAGGTGTCTTACATGTCACTAGATGAAATCTCTCCCTTGACATTTAGCATCGGAAACACCATGAAACGAATATCTGTCATAGTCTCCTCAATTATCATCTTCCATACACCAGTCCAGCCCATCAATGCTCTTGGAGCTGCAATCGCTATCCTTGGAACCTTCTTGTACTCCCAGGTAAATCACTCTCACACTTGTATGACTTGAGCTTGATTGTCAATCTATAAGGAATGGCTCTATGCTTCAGAAAGACTATTATGCCCCTATGACTTTTATTAGGTTCAAAAATCTGCTGGGAGGCTGTGACTAGAGAAACTGATAAATTTTGTTTATTTGCATTATTTCTAAAGTCACTTATTTGCATGTCAGAGATGTCAAGGACTAAAAAGCTTTTCCTCCATGTCTTAAGAGGTTACTTCTGTTAGGATAAGGTTTACCATGGCTCACATTACCATACCATGAGCTTCTCAACCTAAGCAAGAGTACTACCTTTTTGAAAATTTCATAATTGATCCAGTTGAGATGGGGAGATAGTATAGCAGACTACGAAACAGAATCTAACTCCCTTGTGACAGTTAGCCACTTTTGCGCGGTGTTGAACTTTGGATGGAGCCTGTAGGTTAGGTGAAACCATGGCTGAGAGTTGAAAGTTTTTTTTAATATTCTCCGTATAGTCTCTTTATCTCTAAATTACTGTGGGGAAATTACGATGCCCTTGTCTAGTTGTGCCCTTTTTTCTTTTTCTTCAGATACATGTTTGCTACCTTTCTGGTGGTTGATCTTCTAGTTAGGTGAATTTTCATCTATCAGTTAGATAAGACACCTACCCCGAAACCTTTACACATCTTGTGAACTACCCTGTATCAAATTATAGGATCTAATATTGTTGACCAGTTTGAGGTATCAATGATAGTATTAAAGAGCTGTTGTTGATGTTGATACATAGGTCAGTCTGAGCTGGCAATCGACCGTTTATAAAATCTATATGGAGTTAGGTGATCTGATTGTTTGGTAGACTTATCTGGGTTATTATCCACCTAACCGAGGCATCTCAGAAGATCTTTCTTTATTGTCTTGAGAAGATTCTGAAATTTATGTAATTAGGCCTCTTGCATTGTGATGAAATTATTTGAGAATCTGCTCCGAATTTTCTTGTACTTGTATGATATAATTAATTCAATGTTTTTCGCCCCTTTCTTTTTTCAGGCGAAGCAATGAGCAAGCCGGGGCTGAAGAATACGTATTCATCCTGTAAATTAGATGATGAGAGCGAAATTGTCGTCGGGATGTATTTAGCTAAGAGGAGGTGGCAGCTGCTGTCTTTCGGATCCATATAAGCTGGATTTTGGTTAGATCGGCCAGCAGTCTATTTTCTTGTAGATAATAATAAGAATAATAATGATTGTAAACGGTGTTTTACGGGTGATTAGGTAGGCTTTTTCAATATTTTAATGAGGTTGGGGGGGAAAAATGTCCCAATAAACAAGGAATTATTCCGAGACCTTGAATGTTTCAAGAGACATAAATAACAACAATGTGGACACTGTGATTTTCTTTGCATTTTTCATCTCAATCTTTTGTTTTATTTTAGGGAAGTGAACTCTTTTTATTTTTATGTTGAGGGATAGGGAAGTGAACATTGGAATCAGTGTGGGGATATGTTACAACTTTGAAAATAAATGACCCTTGTAGATGCTGAAAGCTAGATGCCTCACCATGGCAGTCAAATCCAATGCGAGCTTTGTTAAAAAATTAAAAATGTCCCTTCATGCATTGGAAAGACAAGTTCTCGTTGTCTCTTATCAGCTCAACGATGGCTCTCCCCTTTGTAGTTTGAGGTCTCATTTGATACGTAGAATTATATTAGATTGAATTATTTTTATAAAATTAAATTGAATTAGATTAGATAGGATTGAATTGAATTGAATAAATTAATATTATATTAGATTGAATTATTTTTATGAAATTAAATTGGATTAGATTAGATAGGATTGAATTGAATTGAATAAATTAATATTGTGATGTGTTTAGTGTAATATGAGATTGAATAAATTAGTGTTATGATGTGTTGGGTGTCATATGAGATTAGATAAAATTAATTTTAAATAATTTAATTATTTTTAAAAATCAATAAATCTATTTTCAATTATTTTTAATATGAAATAAAATTTTTTAATTAATATAAAAAGGATTTTTTTTATAAACATATTAAATTAAATATATCATTTACTGAAAATATTTAAATTAATTAGAAAAATAATACAAAATACAAAATTATATTTCATGAATAAATATAACAATATAAAATCAATTTTAGAGAAAATAATATTTATTTTATAATTAATTTGAAAGAATATTATATTTTAGAAATATTTAATAAATATATTAACTTAATTTTTAAAATAAATAATTTAATTTGACATGATATTGGAAAAAAATGTAAAACAAAAGAATGAAAAAAGAGGAAGAAGAAAACAATGTGAGATTAAAGGGGGGAAAAAGGCTGAAGTGAAAAGCGTAAAAAAAAAGAAAAAAAAAAACTAGCATGAGAAAAAAAATTGATCAAGAAAAATTTAAAAAAAAAAAAAAAACAATAACATAATATTATTTTATTCTAAATGTTATAACGGATTTGATTTAACCCACCACAATATCATAAAATAAAAGAACATAAGATGTACTCACTAAATATTAGTTTGAACTGAAAATTATCCAAACCTAATTCAAACTCACGTAACAAACAAGGCCCGAAGAGTCTACAAAGGTGGGCAGGGGATAGCTGCAATCAGCCTTGGTTTAATATGTGATATTTTATGAGTTCTAATCTACCGTCCCAATGATGCCTAATTTTGACAAAAGGAAACTCCAATGAAAGCCTTTGGCTTGGCTCCAACCTAGTGGTCGATTGTTTTTTGCGATCATGGGTCACCGTTCAGAGATAGATAAGAGTTGTATGCTTATCTCTTATGTATTATTATTCCAGAGTTCCATGATTGATGGTGCTAGTTGCCCCTTACCGGTTAGGACCCCCTCTTTTCCTAAACCCTTGTGATATCACATCTGTATACTAAATCAAAATTACTTTTAAATAATGTAAATTCATAATTTTATTATTTTATAAATACAGAAATATACTCTTTCCTTCATTTCTTTTTTGAATATTGATACTAAGCCTACAATGGAGAATGCAATTGAGATCAGTTGTGATCTGACTCGAGGAGTGGTTTGAGAATATTCTCTCGGAGCGAAAGGGAGCAACCCAAAGTGAGTGGGAAGAAAATTATCTATAAATGGCGCGGATGAAAGTAGAACTCACAATCTTGACCAAGGCTATGAATTAGGTCTTGACTTACCACCCAATCAAATGTCATTCTCTAAACTTTCCTTCATTTACAAGTAGAATTTAAATAAAATTGCACTATCCTATATAATTTTGTAGCTTAAGAGAGTTTTCTTTGCATCGTCAATCACAAACTTTTTCCTTTCACACTAAATATTGATTAAAAGCACTGTGTAAGAAAGTATATGTATAGAGATCGTGCGAGATATTTATAGAGATCATGCGAGTCATAGACAGCTATTCAAAGATCATGTGTAACAAGAGTAATTTTAGCCCTTTCAGGTACCTAAAGTTTAGAAAAATAATAAACTATTTTAACTTTTAAAAATAATATTAAGATTTTTAAAAACATATTTGATTTCTCTTCTACGATCATCTTCCAATGGTTAAATTAATTTCTTTTATATATTTTTTTCTTTCCTTACTTTAAAGGTATTATTATTATTATTATTATTATTATTTTCAAAATTAAAGGTATTATTGTTAATCTCAATCAATTAGACAGTGTGATAGAATATCGGTCTATTAGAAACAAGGCATTATTGTTATATCAACATAGGGGTTACAATAACACCACTCATTAGTATTGTAGTAGAATCCGAGACTAATTTCCATGTAGATTGTTAATATACATCAGATTTGAATCAATACTTAGAAAATAGAATCAAATAACGAAAATTAGAGTGATCTCTGCTCTGCTGTAGTTTTACATACAAGTTCTGTGATTCGAGTGAGATACCTGCTCAGTGAGCTTATGTATGGCATAGATGTAGAGGGATAAGCAAATAATTCATTATATTGCATTGCACTCAAAATAAGAGGACCAAGGGGAGAAATGTACAGACTTAAGACAGCCCTACAATGTGCTTCAATAAATACCGCCACCACTTTCAACAATGCTCAAATGTTATATTTTGCTCATGCTAATATATTTAACATAATAATAGAAAAACAAACGGGATTGAGAGAAAAACAGAAGTAATAGACTCAAAAATAATGCATACAGTACAAAATGGAGAAACCCCTGCTACTACCAACTCTAACTCTATTTGTTGAGAGAGGATATAACCCATTTATTTGTTAGTTGTGAACAAATTGAATTGCAGCATGCATACAAGTATTATACCATTAAACTTGCAAGTACTTGATGGCTGTCTGAACATCTTTGTCACCTCTGCCACTGCAGTTAATCACAACTCGGGTTCCATTTGGGAGAGTTGGGCAGAGTTGCTCCAAGTATGCCAGTGCATGAGAAGTCTCCAGAGCTGGGATTATGCCCTCTAGACGAGATAATCTCTTGAAGGCTGCATGCAAAGAAAGTCAATAACGGATGAGAAAAACAGCAACCTCCAACTTCTGCCTTATACGATGATTAACTTTTGTAAAGACAATAGTAAACGGTTATTTAACGACTTAACAAAAGCACTGGGGAGTCTGGCTTTAAATATTTTTTCTAGCTATTTCAAGCATCCCAAATTCAACTCATCGTAACGTTTTCATGGCACATATAGACATTATACCAGCTGGGAAGCTTAACGTTCTCCGCAGATTTATACAACTTCAATATAAACTTAGATATTCCCTTAAAATACTAAGATAGATCGGAAGGCACATATCTAAAGAACTGAAATTGAGGTCAAACAATGGCATTCTGGAAACAGGCAAGCAAGAAATTCATCAATCAATTAAGTTTCAGAATATCAGTAATGTTTAGGGGATGTTCAGCCACAGAAAGAATTCCTCTTTGTCCCACCAGAAGTTTGACAAAAATGATATATGTGGCATGCCAATGCCCTTATATAGTTCAGTGATGAGTTACATATGTAATTTCATACCTTCCAATGCTTCATCATCTGTGACGCTATAGTACTCAGCACGCCCTTCATCTTTCAGAAAACTGTGCTCAGGTCCAACTCCAGGGTAATCCAAGCTGAAGCCACAACAAGTTTATAAACAGTTGGTTAATAATATATAATCAAAAAGATACACAACATCATTAATTGCCAAAATACCTGAAAGTCTTACCCAGCACTGATGGAATGAGGCTCAACTATTTGCCCATCTTCATCCTGTAATAAATAACTCATAGCTCCATGCAACACCCCAACTTCCCCTTTGCTCAATGTGGCAGCATGCTTGCCACTATCCAAACCATAACCTGCAGCCTCCACACCAATCATCCTAACATCCTTGTCATTAACAAATTCATGGAAGAGTCCCATGGCATTTGAACCACCACCAACACATGCCACCAGGATATCCGGTTTTCCACCCCATTTCTCCAATGCCTGTCTTCTTGTTTCTTTGCCAATCACAGCATGGAACTCTCTAACCATCATGGGGTATGGATGTGGCCCAGCAACTGAGCCCAAAATATAATGGGTGGTCTCCACATTAGTCACCCAATCCCGTATGGCTTCGGATGTGGCATCCTTCAGTGTGGCTGTCCCAGAATGAACTGCTCTCACCTGCATCACAAATAAAATGATTCTTAATCAAAAGACAATTCCAGTAGAAATAGCTTATGTATAAATTACACAATCGAGAAATTGACATCCAAACAAAGGTTATTTTAATTAATGTGCGTATATTAACACTTGAAGACACAATGTGGATCTCGTAATTCCAAGAAGCAAATAAAATTAAAGAGAACTCACAATCACATGAGATGTACAAGGGTAATCTTTCTCCATGAATGTGAGGGAAAAATCAAATGAGTACAGACAAGACACATCTTGTTCATATAACTGTTTGTACCAACTGACGCCACAAAACTATCATATCTTTGTACTCACTTTATAAAAATAATAAGAGTTCAGCTTATGAAGATGAGGAAAACAATGATTGTAATGTAGTAAAGAACGGAAGGATCATCAATGAGACATCACAGAACTGGTTCTTCTAATTCGCTAAATCAATGATTGTCCAATAAACGTAACAAGGAAAAAGATCTCTGTAGTAAAATATCCTTAAACATTATAAATACACTAAACCATCCTGAAATAAAATTCCATTTCTAACCACTTTCTTCTTATCCAAAACAGGAACAATAAAAAATCTATGACAGAATATGCAAGGCCAATCACTCTTAAGGGATATAGGACAAAACACATCATAAAAAATACTAATCATAACTTGGTAGTTAAAATACTTGCAAAATAGTATCCAAACAAACAAACCTCAGCCCCAAGAAGCCGCATCCTGAAAACATTAAGTGCCTGCCTTTCCATGTCCTGTGCACCCATGTAGATAATACACTGCAAACCGAACCGTGCACAAACAGTAGCCGTTGCAACTCCATGCTGACCAGCTCCAGTTTCTGCAATAATGCGTTGCTTACCCAAACGCTTGGCAAGCAAAGCTTGCGCAATGGCATTATTGATCTTGTGAGCTCCAGTATGGTTGAGGTCTTCCCTCTTAAGATATATCAGCGGCCCTTCACCATTTGGACGCCTGTAATGCTCCGTCAGCCTCTCAGCAAAATAAAGCGGACTCTCCCTACCCACATAGTCTTTCAGAATCCCAGATAACTCCTCCTGCCATTACAAATAATTACCCCAAAAATTATCATCACTATCACACACAAGCATACACAAATATCTTACCACCATACCAATTCCAATTCCAAAACTTTCCAATGCTTTCCATCAACCCCAATATCATATTAAAATGCAATAATGTTCAATACTGCCATAAACTCATTATTATAACTTATATTATTATATTTATAAAAACATCTTTTAATGTTCACTAAAATTGCAATTGTAAACCCACATCTCCACAAAAAAACCATATCTAGCTATCAGAACCATTTGATTTCAATCCAATAAACATCAATCACATCTAGCAACCATATTCAACCAATACAATAGCATAACCCCCAAAACAAAAATCCATTTTCTAAAACATCAAGAAAAACATTTTTATGTTTACTAAAATTATAACTTGCAAACCCACATCTCCACTCTACAGTCATATCAAGCTATCAGAATCATTCGATTTCAATCCAACAAACATTAATCACTTCAACAACTATATCGAACCAGCAAAGTAGCATGACCCTTAAAACAAACTCCATTTTCCAAATTATCAAAAAACGACATAATTTATGTTCCCTAAATCATAATTACAAACCCACATTATCACAACAAAATCACATCAATCAATCAGAACTATTTGATTTCAATCCAATAGACATCAATTACGCTTCCTAAATCGAAACTCCATTTCCTAAACATATTTTAAAAAAAAAAAAAAGAAAAAAGAAAAAAAAAATTATTTTTACGTTCACTAAAATCATAAAAATCGAAACTTTAAACACACATTCCATCACTAAACACCAAAAACGCAAAAATGCGGGACTATACGAACCTGAAACTCATGATCGTTGGCAAGTTTACTGAAAGCGGACTCGAGCTCCGAGAGCGCGTACATTAGCGTCTCTGGAACATACTTGCCGCCAAATTTCCCGAAACGCCCAAGCGAATCGGGTCGCTGCCACCTGGACGGGTCGGACTCGATCTTGCCGTCCATTTCAGTGACCGAAACCGGGCTGCTCGTCAGAGTGCAGCGAATCGAGCTGCTGACGCCGCGCAACGTCGAGTTCTTGTTCTTCAACTTGAACGGCAACTGCGAGAAGGCGGAGAATGCGGCGAGTGAGGAGGAGTATGGCTTCGCGACTCTGCAGGAGGAGGCGGTTCCGGTGGTGGTGGCGGCTGCCATTACAGGTTGGCGATTTTAGGGATTTAAATTGACAAAGTTTTTACAGATAACTTTTTGATTCGATTTTCGATTTTTTAAAATTTTTTTTAAAATTTATTTTTATTGTCAAGTGGACATTTGGGTTTTTATTAGAATTGGCGGCGAGTGGACAAGATAGGTTTTTACGTTTTTGGAAGGTGATGACGTAGCGGTCGGTTTGGGTGTTGGTGAGTGTTGTTGTTGGCTCGGGTTTGGTTTGGTATTACGTTTCCTTAAATGGCCAACACACATAACTGTAACTAATTTTAGGAGGCTACACTGGCCTTCTCTTTACTATATTTGCCATCGATTTCGAATGGAAATGGATGGTGCAACGTGAATTATTTGTGTCCTGCCTGTGTCCGTATATTCATAGAGTTTAATTACTTTACTTAACTGTCAATCTTACCTCTTAATTAAAACTCTAGAATGATTTTAATAACAATCTTTATAATCAATTCAATAACTCTAATTAAGGGATAAAATTAATTATTGGATAAAGTAGTCAAATTCATATTTATGATATATCAAGTTAGATTTATTATAATTATATAAAAAAATGGTTTAGTTACCTTATTCAATCACTAAATTTAATTATAAATTATAACTCTTTGATTGATTATAAGGGTAGTTATTAAAGTTAATTTAAAAACTATAATTTATAAGTAAAATTAGTGATTGAGGAAGGTATTCAAACCTTAAAATTACGCTTGACACGTAGCATCAGAATGGAATGAATTGAATTAGATTGAAAATTACTATATCATATTTAGTAGAACTTAATATTGAATTAGAAATATATCATATTATGTTTGATGTAACTTAGAATTATATTAGAATAAAATTAATTTAAATATTTTATAATATACTTAAAATTAATTTTTTTTTTTTAAAAAAAAAAAATTTTGGAAAATTTTCATTAAAAAAAAAGTGGAGATTGAATACTTATTCTCGAATCCATCACATCCCAACAGTTTGATCGGAAATAAGTATACCTATTAGAGTATCTCCAATGCAAATGTGAATTGTCTTTTTAAAAAAATAGACATATCATTAATGTCAAGGAAATGTGCATCATATGTAGCATAAATGTGGATATATAGACATTTAAGTTTAAAAGAGTTCTCCAATGTTATTCTATTTATTTAAAGAAAATTATCATAAAATATTATTTAATGAAAGTTTCAATAATTTATTATTGACATAGCTATTCAAAAGACTCTCTAAAAGTAGACGTTGAAGTTGACAGTCTCTATTTTATTTTTTACCATGCTAGCTTAATAGTAGTTAGAAAAATTTGTATTAAAAATACTGATTTTAACTCTCTATCAATTTATTCTATATGAAACTCTATTTTTTCATAATCCATACTTAAAGATTCTCTTAAAAAAAAATTTGAGAAAGTTCGGCTTGTATTTCCATTGTTTTTCAAATATACGATTTGAGAAATCTTAAACTCGTCCCTAGTAGGCAAATGTCATTTTCGGAGTCATTTTCAATCAGTTGTCCATCGTGATATTATGGGAATAACAGGGGACATATAAAATACGATTGACGTGGACTATACACAAAATATAAACAAATTGTTTTGTTAAATATGATTGACATAGACGTATTTTATATACAAAATATAAACAAACTGTTTCTCTAACAGTCTAAAGAATAGAATAGATAAGTAGGTTTATTTTTTTAATTTTTTTAATTAAAACCTATTTCTACCTTGTTAAAATAAATTAATACGCGGAGGGATATTATTATGAAAATAAAGAAAAGTACAGATTTTTTTTTTTTTTTTTAAAGAGAGAAAATTATAGATTGTATTAATGAACATAATAATTTTTGAAAACCTATAGATGTAAGAAGGTTTTTGTTTCAAAGTTGTAAAAATTATTTTTTTTCTTGTTGAAGAAGTATATATATATATGTAATATAAAAACTTTAGGATAATTATAATAAATAATTATCTATTTTTATACTTTAAATATATTTATTTTTTTTTAATTTTTGTTATAAAAAACTCATTTGATATTTTTTGATTTTTCAAAAAGTAAAAATGAAGTGTATTCAATTTAGAGTTTATTAAAATTTGATTTTTTTAACTATAGGTTTTGATGAAATTTATTTATTTTATAGACTTAATATTAATTTTATTATAATTTATTAATAATTCTAATAAATCTTGAAAAGAATGATAAGATTTGTTATAATTTTTTTTTTCATAAAAATCACTTTAAACTCTATTTAAATCGATCATTTAAATGAAATACGAGAAATCAACAACTTTTTAAATACACATAAATTTGATTAGATTTTATATAAATCTCAATTAAATATACCTAATTTTATTAAATTTTATACAAATCTTAATTGAATACATCTAAATATTTAAAATCCTTTAAATTCTAAGGAATTAAAGTTCTTAGAATCTTTTTTGCTTTTCCACTTATAAGTGTAAAATTACATCTATTAAATTTCAAATAATTAAAAAATAAATATGTACAATATGTAACAACTTTATTAATATTCGATAATTAATTAAGTTTGACTATCTTATTGATTGAATAAGGATATTATTAATAAAAACTCTTAAATTTGTTATAAGAATTATTAGAATTATTATTAAAAAATATATAAAGATTGTTATTGATAGGTAACTTTATCCAATCAATTAGAGAGTTTAACCCTAATTATAAATAAATTATTATCAATTTTTATACCTTTTATATATATTTATTCTTTTTAACTTCTGGCAGCAAAAACTCGTGGTTTTTTTTTTTTTTTCTCTCTCTCTTATAAAGTAAACTCAACAGTTCTTATTTATAAACTCAACAGTTCTTTCTAAGAGGAAAAAAAAAAAAAAAAACTTGAAGTGAAAAATAAAGAAAAAGAAAAAAAAAATACTTGTTTCCCAAAAAAAGAAAGCGGTCACTTGATGTGACGTGGCGAGTGCCTTGGCAGGCGAATCCACCTGATTCCATCAACTGTAACTGATCCAACCGGAGCCAAGTTAACCACAAACATGTCCGTTCCCAAAAAACGACGCCGTTTCAATACAAACTCACTTTGACATTTTGGGCCGAATCAATTAACCCAGTTTCTATAGGCCTTATAACTGGGCCAGATTCATGCATCACAACCCAAAGACTAAAGAAGTTCCACGCCGTCCATTGCATGTCTTCACTGCAAGAAAAAAAATAATAATCATTTGTTTATTTTTCTATACGTTTTTGTTTTCAATTTTCCTTCAATTGACTGTGATTTTAGAGCTATTAAAAAAAGAATTGATTTCTAGGGTTTTTGTTATTTTTCTAGTGTAAATAACTGACCAGCTTCACATTGTCGAAGAAAGATTCGATCTCAATGACATATAATTTGACAATTGAATTCAAATTACTTCGTTTTCATTGTTTTGAATTGCACTTGGGCATAGGAGTTGCGTAAGCAAGTAACCCTAAGAAGCATGGGCTAGAGATCATACATGTTATAGTATGCGTCGTGAAACATTGAAAAGTGACTTCATTTGAACCTCTAGGTCAAAGTTCAAACTATGTACTCATCTGGTTTGTAGACGATTTTTTCACTTTACATGGATTGTTTCTCCAGTTTTTGAGAGTCTTAATTACAGACTACTCCTAAGTGTTTTAATTAGGAAAACCTAATAAAGATAAATACACTTGTAATGTACTTGTAATATGTCAAAAAAAGATAAAAAAAATAAAAAATAGCATTGAAAAGGTGTCTCACCTGTGTGCAATATTAAAAGAAATAAAACTGAAAAAGAAAAGATTTACATTAAGTGCATATGTCTAAAATGGAAGACTAATGGAAAATATCATTGCAATGGTTCACCATAGAAGAAATTTACCAGACAACTTTGCCCTTTGGTGTTAGTGTTTATAGAACATAATTTTGTTTCTTCCAATTAGAGTAAGATACAATGAACATACAAGATCCTTCTTATAACAACATTCACCTGTATGTTGTGGTTCTTAAATGTATGAATTTCATCATTAATTGCGATTTTAATTGATTTTTTGAAATATGTTTTCCTCAAAATTAATGTTCGTCTTTCTGGAAGTTGCCTATAAATGATAGCTATGTGGTACACTTTTACTTTGCCTTGACTTAAGTGAGGGAACCCTTGTTCTTGCAGTGGAGATGATCAGGGAGGCGTACCAATTATGATGTTATTGCCCCGTCTATTTAATTTTAGTAAGCCTAGTGTTGAAGGACTGCTTTTCATGAATCATCTTATATATGTTTGCTTGCTGGTTTTAATTTTTTTTTGTTACTTCCCACCAGGTGTGACACTGCTCTAATTTTTTGCACCTTGCCTTCATTATTTTCTCTTATAAGTAAGGATAGAGTTAAGTTTTGAAATAATATGATATTAATTTAAACTTCACATCTGCACTAACAAGACAACCTGAATCCTGACCTTGATTTATACTTCAGTCTGTGACGTTTATAATATTTTGTTGCTTAACAGAGCACCGTTACATACATTATCAAAGTTGTTACGTTTTACACATTGCTTTCTAAATATCGGTTCTTATTTGGTTCTTCACATGCACTTGGTATACAATCCCCTTTCTAAATGCAGAACCGACAAAATATCGGTTCTTGTTCAGGTCTGGGTGTCCATGATGGACCTTACGTGATGGACCTAGGAAGCGCCAATGAGACTTACCTTAACGTAAGGAATTCATCTCAATTTCGTGTTTACGATATTAACTTGAGATTGAGTTAGTATTTGCTATTATTATATCTGATGTTCACATTTGGTTTCTAGGAAAATCCCATCGAACCACAACGTTATTATGAACATTTCAAAAAAGACACTGATAAATTCAGTTATAGAAGGTAGTAGGACATTTTTACACATTGCTTACTAAATGCTTATGCATCATAATACAATCTTTTCTTATCGCTCTTAACAATTCAACTCGTTGCACGTTACAAAAGTTTATAACACATGATTTTGCAGCAGCCAATTAAGAGTATGTGCTCTTGCATGAGAATTCAACTGGATGATTGGCATCGAAAGGCCACTCCATTATCATCCTCTCCCACCTCTTATGTGCTTTTGAAGATATCTGAAAATCTCTTGGAACAATTTGACACATCGTATCTGTGACAAGAGTTAGGTGTTGGTTTTTCTCATATGCTTGGTTAGTGATTGAAAAGGCTTTCTATAAGAATTAATCCGCATTGTTCAGAAATTTTATATTAATGCTATTTAAGACTGACATATATATAATTGTGTAAATTTTGGGATTTTGGGACTAGTTTTAATTACCAATTCTTTTGTACTTTTATTAAGCATACCATATGAGCCCAGATTGCTGACTGTTATCCACTTGATATTATCTACAAAGATTAAAATCTCTACTGTTGTAAGGATTCAGACACTGTACAGGCCTATACTTTTGTAACTTTTATAATTTTCATTTTAAAATTTCTTGTCTTCTTTGAACCTGAATTTTTTGAAAGTACATTTACGTTTCCTTACACATACAATAAATTTTAGCTACTGTAAAACAACAACGTTATGAAATCATTATCTATTTACAATTTTTTTAATTTTAATTTTTAAAATTGTGTTTTTCTAAACTGTTAAATTAAAATTTAATAAATCTGAATATTTTAATAGATTTATTAATTTTTTCTCAAAAGAAAACATAGATTTATTAATTTTATATAGTATATATGACATATAATGGATTTTTTTTTGGCAGCATTTTCATATAAAGTACTTGTTATGTTTAGGCAGCATCCCAGGCAATTCTATGTAATTAAAAAATAATTTTTTTTGCATGAAAAAATGTGAATTTATTACTTGGTTATATTTTTAGTGATATTAAAGATACTAAAGTTGACTGGATATTTTGGATACCGTGTTTCGACTGTCAGAGGTTGAAAGAATTTAAATAGTTTAAACTACATAAGCAATTAATTTTGTTTATCATAGTAAATAAATATGGATTCTCTCCCACCTTAACTGTTCCTCACCTTTTAAAGCATGAAATAAAAATAATCATAATTAATTATATTTTAATCGAGTAAGGATTCTTTATCATTATTTTTTTGTTAATCTCTTAATAATCTAGTGACACATCAGCATTTGAAAAAATGAATTATCAAGATTGATAGATTTTTTCTCTTTCATATATCACTTAAACTTAAATTATTCTCATAAAAAGATTAGCACCATGTCAAGATTAACAGAGAATCTTTATCCGTTTTAATCACCCATTACTTAAAATGTTCATGTATCACTAAATCATTAAATTATAATGCTAATGTATTATCATATTATTAAAAGACCATGAAAATTTTCAACGGAGAGAGAAACCAAATCCATTCTAAGTAATAAAAATTCAAATCTTACATCAATATGTATATTAATAATTTCGATTTCTTATGTTTCATTAACCAAACTAAACTCACCAGCATTTAAATTCCTTTTATTATTATGATTTATGAATTGACCCAACAAAGAAAAAAATCTGGGATTGAAATTTTATTTGTTCTACTTGAAGAATTGCTTGCACTGATTGCCCAAATTAATCTTTCTTTTAATTTCTATCATCTGAATATTTACATATCTAATGGCGGATTGTTCCTTTTTTTTTCCCCTAGTATATCACTTTTTTTCAACATTATTTTGGTTGTCCATATTGAAGAGTCACAACACTTAACTCCGGGGCACAACTCTCTCCATATCAACCGGCACAAAAACCGTTTCTAGACCATCACACCCATTTACTCTCTCGCAACACTTATAAAACTCAATCTCTGCTTTCTCACAACGCTCGTGGGTTTGTGTGTGGTTTCTCTTCCTTTATTTTCATCAACTTTCCACCACCTTTTTCTCTTTTTTTATATTTAAAAAAAAAAAAAAAAAAAAAAACATGGCTGACAACAACATCAACAATAGAAGAGATATTATCTCTACTCTGCCAAGCGAGTACCTTGGTTACATCTTGTCCTTCTTGCCCTTCAAAGAAGCTGCAAGAACCAGCCTTCTCTCCACCCGGTTTCGAAACGCCTGGCGCGGGATGAGGAATGTTGATTTTCAAGAGAGTGATTTTGTCAGTCAGGATGATAATGAAGAGAACCGACAGAATCAAAGGAGGGATTTCATCGAAATTGCTTGTCAGTGGGTGGAGAATTATGAAGGAACCACCCTTGACAAGTTTTCCTTCACGTTTTCTAGACCTGGGGATTTTCCGGAGGCCATGCAAGACCTTATCATGTTCTCCACCGCACGCAAAGCCAAAAGAATCAACCTGGATTTCCATGACCCTCTTTGGCGAGAAGATGTTGCTCAAAATCATGGAGGGGTTTTTCATTTGCCACTGCATGTATACGGTCACAAGGATCTTGAGTCGCTGAAGCTGTTCGCTTGTAACTTTTTGGTCTCGGAGTTCAAGAATTTCGGTGCTTTGAAGGAACTCTCTTTAGGTTGGGTTCAATTGGGAGCAAATTCTGTCAAGAACCTTTTGTTGTACTGTCCTTCGTTGGAGAGTTTTAGTATGAAGAAGTGTTGGAGCATTGATGGTCATCTTGATGTTTCCAGGCCAGATTTGGGACTCAAAACTTTAGTGCTTGACAAGTGCAATTTTGTGGCTGGTTTGGTCCAGATTGAGGCTCCAAAGTTGAGGTTTTTCAAATATAGTGGAAAAGTTGATACTTTTCATTTTGAGAGGCGACTCTTGTCTCTGCAAGAGGCAGAGATTGATTTTGGGCTAGAATCCGTGTTTTCAGAAGTTGGTGCACTTCTGTATGATCTCCTGGAAAATCTTTTCTTAGTTAGGGTTTTGACAGTTTGCAGTTATTTGCTTCAGGTTTGTTTTTCAGTTTTTATTTTATAAATTTGATTCTCTATTTTTAATCAGAATTTTTATATTGAAAAGATGAATGAGTTCAATTTGATTTCTATGAAATTATAGAAATTTAGTAAATTTTGTAAGTTCATATCAAAACATATATGAAACATGTTTTTATTCTTATCTTTAAAGAAGACAATATTTTATATGTTGGCAATTAAGACACATATCAAAGATGTTCATCAAAATATCATGTTCAATCGTAAATGTTTAACCCATCTACTTTCATTTTCCTTTTATTCCTTTCCCACACCTTAATTATAAAGTTTGGTATTATGAATTGTTACCAAAACATCATATTCAATCATATCTGTGTAGTGCGTTTGTTTTCCATTGAATCATATCTATTTAATGCATCTATTTTCTTCATCGTATCTCAATTAAGAGTTGGTAAGCAATACTAGCAGACTATTATTTCTAATTAATAAACCTTGAATAGAAAGTAGCTTCTTATGTTCAGTACATTAGTGATTACAGTGAAGTTAGAAACTAATCGATTCAGTTTTGTGTTGGTAAATGTTCAGGTTGTTCCTACTGCAGAAGAGCCACTCGGTCTGAAGAATACTCTGAACGTAAGACATCTCATTCTAAAGACCTCGATGCACCCATTTGAATTCTATGGGATAAGGTTCATGCTTAAAAGCTGTCCTTTGCTGGAGACCCTTACCATCAACATTGGCCGTGTCAGGATTTTTCCTGTAAGTATTATATATATATATATATATATATATTAATGTGTTAATTGAATACTTTAAACTAAAATACATATAGATTCTAGTGGTTCCAAGATTCATCCGAATTCTTTTCCAATAGTCTAGCAACTATAATCTCCATCACGTGATTGTATCATTCTTAAGAAATTAGTATGAGTCTACAATGGTACCTAACATAGTACCTTAAGATCGTTTTATAGTATAATGAGCACATGTCATAAGTATGAACGGAAATAATGCATTCATATTTAGCTTTTCTAGCAGCTTAAAAAGACTCTTAGGTGGTTGTTTCATTCACCATTTCTTTAATGATGTTTGGCATTATAAGAAAATAGTATTGATTCTATAATAGACACGTGATATAATATGTAAATGATAGTTTTGTAATGTAATGAACATGTGTTACAAGTACGAATAGAAGTAATGCATTCACACTTGCATTCAACTAATTTGTTCTCATGCATTTACGTCTACATACATTTGGCTAATTTGTTCTCATATCTTTTTCTGGTTTGCATTGTTGACAGGCTTATGTACCTCCATTTAAACTTGACCCACAAGATTTCTGGATTAAGAATTTGGTAGTCTTCAAATGCATCAAGAAAACTCTTAAAGTTGTTGAGGTGACAGGATTCAAAGGAACAGTAAATGAGTTTCTCTTTCTGCAATATCTGATCTGTTTGGGGCGCGTTCTTGAAAAATTGAATATCTATCTCTCTGAGGAAGTTGATGGAAATGGTGGCAACAGAGAAGCATACATGCAAAGAGCTCAATGGGTGCAGAGCCAGTTCAAGAAAGCCTCAAAGAACCTGAGCATATATATCTATTAATGGAGGGGTGAACTTCACATGATCACTGTTTTATTGAACTCATATACGCATGACAAGAATGCAATTTGAATAGCATGCATACCATAGGAAGTTCCATATTGTTGTTGATTACTAGCCTCTTGATATTATAAAAAATCAAAGCACTATTATTATAAGAACTCGAACTTTTGTAACTTTTTATAAGTTTCGTAGTATATTTTATTTATTGGGTAACAAATATAATAATTAAATTTTAGCTAATATACAACTTTAAGAAACCATTATCTATTTGCAATATTTTGAAATCTAATTTTTTAAATTTCGTATTTATTTAAATTGTTAAATTAAACTTTAATGAATTTGAATATTTTGCATTTTATTATCAAGTACTAGCAATTAACCACTTCGGATGACTACTATCACAAGATAACTAGAAGATAACAACTCTTTCAAATACTTAAACTACATGAAGCATGAGAGCAATACAAATAATGTTGTAATTAAAGCAATTACAACATCCTCATCAACCATTATTTGTATTGCTCTCATGCTTCATCAGATCATTAAAAGGTGAGGGTCGTTGACACCCATTATTTATAATGCTCATATACCATCGTATCATTAAAAGATGAGGAAATGCTGATGTAAAGAAGATGTTCTTCAAACTCAACGAGGGGTTTGCCAGCGCATGTTTATGGTCACAAGGATCTTGAGTCTCTGAAGCTGTTTGCTTGCAATTTTTTGGTCCCAATTGAATCCCACCCTAGGGAGAGTTTCTTCAAAGCACTGAAATTCTTCAAGACCCTTTTGTTGCCTTGTCCATTGTTGGAGAGTTTTAGTCTGAAGAATTGTTGGAGCTATGATGGCCATCTTGATATTTCCAATTCAAATCGGGACTCAAAACTTTGGTGATTTATAAGTACAATTATGTGGGCTGTTTGGTCCAGATTGGTGAGGTTTAAATTCAAGAGGCAACTCTCATCTCTACAAGAAGCAGATATCGATTTTGCGCTAGAAACTTCAGAACAAAGTGATGCTACATATAATATTCTAGAACATCTGTTCTCAGTTGGGGTTTTGACTGTATGCAGCTATTTGCTTCAGGTTTGTTTCTGGTTTTTTTATTTCCTTCTTTTCGAATTTGATTCTCTTTTTTAATCAGAGTACTATATTGAAAAGATGGATGAATTCAATTTGATTTCTATAAGATTATAGATCTTCAGTTAGTTTTGTAACATGAGTGTATCAATTTGATTTCTAGAAGATTATAGATCTTCAGTTAGTTTTGTAACCTGAGTGTAATTTTTTTCGTATTATGAATTGTCAATCACAAACTACTTGATTTGATATAAAAACACTTATCAAATAAGTTTTTATTCTTATCTTTAAAGGAGACAATATTTTGTACTTTTGTGCCACAGTCATTTATACTTTCTTTGAGTATGCACATTCTTTTTCTTGTTTTTAAAGTTAAGACAAACTTTAAAATTTTTCGTATCATATAGTTCATGTCTTAGTTATTTTTAGAATAAAATGAGTGTTTTTGTTTTTTCTTGGTATGATAAATTGTAAACCACAAACTATTCAACTTTACATAAAACACATATTAGATACTTTTTATTCTTGTCTTTAAAGTAGATAATATTTTATACTTTTGTGTTACATTCATTTGTATCTTCTTTGAGTATGCACCTTTTTTTCTCATTTTTAAAGTTGAGATAAATTTTAATACTTTTCGTATCATATTAATTTATGTTTTAGTTATTTCTAAAATTCCAATAATATTGTATTACATTTTTTTTCTTCGCGAACATTGCAATTTTCTTTAGAAAACATTTTTTTTTAGTTAAAAGTTTGATAATAAGAAATATTATTCTTTCAAAAAATCATGTTAAATGAAATTTATCTCATGTTTATGCTGTCTGTTTTCTTTTCCATTGATTAAATAGAGTTGTAAATCAATATTTTTGAAACTCATATTGATCTTATCTATATAATGTTTTCGCTTTACTTTTCTTCTTTTATATGTTGGTAATAGTTAGAAAATAAGAGTTGTAAAATTGTTCATCAAAACATCATTGTTTAGTTATATACGTTTGATACATCTGCGTTTTCATTTTCCTTTTCCATGCCTCAATCACAATGTTAGAATATATGAGTTCTAACACTATTATTTCAAAACATCATATTTAATCATATCTGTATAATGTGTTTGCTTTCCTTTTTATTTTTTTTTATCTTAATAAGAGTTAGAAGAGTAGAAAGTAAGTTCTAATGTTTAGTATAAGTGATCACAATGGAGTTAAACTAATAGATTCAATTTTGTGATGGAAAATATTCAAGTCATTCCTACTGCGGAAGAGCCACTGGGTTTGAAAAATACTTTAAAAGTAAGACATCTCATTTTGAAGACGTGCCTCCATGCACCCATTTGAATTTCATGGAATCAGAGTCATGCTTAAAATCTGCCCTTTACTACGGACTCTGACTATCAATGTTGGCCATGTTAGGATTTTTCCTTCAAGTATTATATAAATTAATATGTTAATTAATGCTTTTAACTATAATACATAAAGATTCTAGTGGTTCAAAGATTCACTCGAAGCCTCTTCCAATACTATCACAATTATAATTTTGCCCACATGATTGTCGCATTAATAAGAGAAATTAATGTGTCTATGTTAACAAGTGACATGGTACGTTAGTGATAGTTTTATAACATAATGAGCATGCGTCATAAGAAATAACCATGCTTATTTCTCCATTATGGACACATGATAATACAGAAGTGATAGTTTTGTAATAAAATGAAAATGTTACAAGTATGGACATAGGTAATGCATTCATGTCTAAATTAGCTTTTCTCCAAGCTTAGAAACTTAAAGTACCTATCTTGCCAGTTGATTATTGATGGAAAGATAAATTGTTCGAATCTATTTATATTTGAACTAAAACTGAGGAAGGTTTCTTGAAAATTCTTTGCAGTTTTAAGATTCAACATTGACATTCTGTCTCTTTCTGGTTTGCTTTTGTTTACACAATTATGCACCTCCATTCAGACTTGACTCACTGGATTCCGGGTAAAGAATTTGGTAGTCTTCAAATGCATCAAGGAAACTCTTAAAGTTATTGAGGTGACAAATTTTAAAGGAACACTAAATGAGTTTCTCATTCTGCAATATTTGATCTATTTCGGGCGCGTTCTTGAAGAAGTGAATCTCTATCTCTCTGAGGAAGTTGAAAATGGTCGCAACAGGGAGTCATACCTACAGATAGCTCAATGGATACAGAATCGGTTCAAGAGACAGAACCTGAGCATATCTATCTATTAAAAGGAGGGGTGAGTTGATATCCAGTACAGTTCAGGTGCTTGTACAGTTGCTATATGTGTGTGTGTGTGTGTGTGTATACACACACAGAGTTATATTGATCTCATCTAAGACCAGAATTTATCCTCAATGTTTTGGTAAAAATTTTAGTTACAAAACATTCACAGAGAAATGTATTTTAATAAGGGGTTCAGGCCGTAATGTTCTTGATCTTATTGTGACTATATAAATCTTGAAGAAAGTATTAAAAAAATTTAGCCAATTGAAAAGCAAAAGCTACCTCGAAAGCACCAATCAACTGCTTTAATTTGAATACAACTTGAATCAACCCAAACAAAATAAGGGTTGTATACATAACCCCCCATTGGTCAGAATATAAATTTGTCATGATCAAATTTCTTTGGTCAATGACCATATAAGTAGTCTATCGATCTGTTTTATATAATATCTTTTGTTTTCTTATTTCATTCTCTTAGAATATAGATGGTAGATAAATGATTTAATAGACAAGAGTCTACTTCAGGAGTGAAAATACAGAAAGTCAAATCTGGGATGTAGGCAGTGTTTCATTAATTTGATGGCGGCATATTTTAGTGGGGTATTGAATGGAGGCTGAATTCCATGTCCTTTAAACAAACTATAAAAATGGCGTGTAAAGTGCACATTGAAGTTATATAACATTGATGCTTCAGGAAGCAAGTGAAATTATTTTAGGTTTATGCTAAATTGATTCCAGTTTTTTAAACCTCAAGTACCTAGAGAATCATACGGAAATCATATGTTATATTCCCCCATATTTGCTGTTATCAGATAAAACTAACATTTTCATCTACTAGGCGTAAAAGGCCGAGTTCAACTAGTTTATCGCGTTACGTGAGGGTCTTCTGTTTGCTCGTAGTTTAAAGTTGAAGGTTGACGAAATTGAGATTGATGCAGTCAATGTTGCCTCGGCTATTAGCTCTTGTTAATGTTCTTGCGGGCAGGTGGGTTTGTTTGTCAACGACATAAAAGCCTTGTCCACAATGAGAACCGCACATAAATCAGCTGTCTTGGCTTTGTCCCTGGTTGAGGAAGTACATTGGCATTCTGTCAATGCTTATTGTATCTTTCATGGTGCCCGGGATCCTTGAGGGCCTTTTAATTTAAGTTGTTTATTTTATTATTTAAAAAAAAAAAAAAAAAACTAGTTTATCAGTAATGTTACAATTATTTGTTTTTCATATAATTAAATGTAATTCAATAGTATATAAAACTCACTGTTAAATGATTAAAAAATTAATTTATAGGAAATATTACTAGTTACTCCTTTTGTAATATTAAATTTAATAAAATAATATCTAATTCTTATCGTTAAACGGTTGAAATAAAATTATTTTAGTAGTAACCTAATCTTTCTTTTTTATTTTAATTGAAAAATCCATTTAATAATAATGAAAATGAAATCTTTAATATAATTTTCAAGTCCGGACTCCGGATACTAACTAATTGTAAAAGCCTAGTTCTGTACAGTAATGTTACATGATCCTCTATAGTCAGACAACATAAAACTTCTCCATCTTTTCTTTTTTCGACTAAAAAATTATCTAAATAATATTAATTTCAAGGCCAAAACTGACACAGGTTTTTTTATCCGATCCTCTATAATCATGACGACATGAGAATATAATATGTTTTAAATTTCTATGTAATCTTACAAAGGCCGCAAAACAAGCAGTAGAAGAAGAGAAATTAAAAAAAAAAAAAATAGAGTCGCCTAGTGGTGGTGAGTAATGGAATCAACTTCTAGGATTGAATAGTAATCCTTTTGTTTTCATCTTTATCTTTTCTCTTTCGGCTATGTACATGAAAATGATTGGTAATTAAAGATCTAACTAAATATTAATTAGAAGTCGATAATGGGCTCTCCAATAGTTAAATTCCTCTCTACCGTCCAGGGCAAGTTAAACAATTTGGCCATGATGAACTTGAAGATTTTGTTGACATTTATGTTGTGTTTGGCACTAGAGAAGAAAAGGGTGGCTTTCATTGCCCTTGCATATGCCCTTGCCTGCAAAGAACGCAATTATCAAATTGAAGTTGTTAGAAGCATGAACCAATGAAAATTTTTATGCTGTTTAAAGAAAGTTGAATTCCATCCATCTTTTTGTGTGCAAAGTCATTAGAATCAGTACAATTTTAAGATAAACTTTAATGAACATGTGGCCCCTTTGATTTTTGCTTATCTTATAACGCGGTGAGAGAAAAGAAAAGGAAAGAATATATATATATATATATATATATATATATAGAAATGTCACAAATGTCAATTCTGACAGAATTGACAAGGCAAGACTCAAGTCACGAACTCATGTTCAAGTTATCCAAGTCACCCCAAGACATTCCCTCAAATGCACATGGCATTCACCATGTTATATCACAATTTACCAAAAAAATAAAAAAAAATAAAAATTTCCAATGTGTACAACCGACATTGATGGTTGTGGTTTTTAATCATTCAATAACTATTTTAGGGTCCTTTTTTCGTGTCCGAAACAAAAATAGACGTAATAGGAAAACGATGAAATTCATCATGGTTATTAACTTTTGGAAAAAAAAAGTTGTAAGATCAAACTTTGGTACCTGGGTGACAATGGTCCATTGCAAGTCTGGTGGAAGTCTGACAAAATCATCAAATTTGGTCCCTATGATAATGGGAATGGCTGTCTGCGTATACACAAAGTAGAAGAAGAGGGAAAAAAAAATAGAAGTAAGTACATACATAAAAACATAGATGTAAGTACATACATACACGTATACACAAAGTACAAACTAACATGAAAAGGTCATTTACAAGAGAAAATGGTTGCTGCCCCCATCATGAATTTCTGGACTCCACTACTTAAAAGAGTTGTGGTGATATCATACACACTGATCCAGACTACTACAAACAAGTACTGAATTTGACATCAATCCCTCTTTAAATTATGGTGGAGCCTGAATTTTGACATGCATCAATCTAATGATCACCTAATTAATTAATCAAAGACTAATTCAACCCCTCTTTGCATTTCACATTTCATTCAACAACTACACTCTGTTTCTAATTAAAAATGTCAATTATTGACCACTCAAGAGCTTTCATGAACAATTAATGAAATATTGAAATTTCTATTTAATTTGTACCTGATTCCACTTCCTGGCTTCACTATACCAACCAACCACACTGCAATACAGCAGAAGAATTTACAGTTTCTTATTAATAAAGTTGAATTTAGTGATGATTAATTTAATTAACTACTTGTAAAAATCATATCATTATGATCAAACCTGTTAAGGGTACATCGGCTAGTAAGATCAAACATGAAAAAAATTGCAACTGCATCTTTACAAGCAATTGGAACATGATCATATGACTTGCTGTCTCCTGCCAAAAAAATGTTAACATAACTCATTAAAACCACAAACAATTTTTAACAAAATTCTATCAACAATCATATATCAAAAAATATATATGTATATATACCTCCTACATCCCAGATACTGAAAGAAATCCTGGCTCCTTGAACCAGTAATGTCTTGTTTATCAAATTCAATCCTGCCATCTCCAAGCACCTTTCCTGTTCATTTCCCACATACTTGATCTTCGACCACAAACAAAAACCAAAAAACTCTATCAGAATAAACTTCTGACTGTTTTCGCAGGTACTAATTAGTTTAGCTGGTAAAATCTTTAACATGTTTTGGATTCAAATCCGCTCACATCAGGATGGAAATGGATTTGGTTTATATATATCATAATAATAGAAAAAAAAATAAAAATAAATTAGAGAAGTCAAAAAATATTTGCGTATACCGACCACAAAGCTTGTTTTTCCAATTTGACAGTCACCTAACAAGCTGATCTTCAGAGGAACCAAATCTGAATCCGTCTCATACCCACTACAGCTAAACGTCCTGGTCAGCTCCTCCACTTCTCCACTTCCCTCCTCCATCGCCTCCGGCGAGGGTGGCCTGCTGGCTAACTTCCTGTACCTAACAGGACTAGTCTTCCCTCCTCCTCCTCCTATAGAACAAACAAGAATTCTATCCCATATAAAACGAAAAAACCGTCGAAAAATGGACACTTTATTGAGAATATTCCACCTAACGTTCACATGAACCACCCCCTTGCAAATCTGTGTCATGTTCTTTGTTGCTTCATGGATCATGATCATCGGCTTCTGGTTCTTCGAACATAGTTTAGCTTTTGTTTTTGTGTTTGAAACGTCTTTGTTGTTGCTGTTTGTTTGGTCCCTTTAACTAACCAGAACAAAGGCAAAACAATAATAATAATAAAACTGAAGCAAGCTACCTGAAAAGTTTAGTACACTGCGACGGTTGACCGATATTTATAGTTCTTCATTTTTGTTTCCAATACCCAAACGGTCCAAGTTGCCGGCTTCTTGGGTTCTACGTTGGAGTGGGTATTTGGGTCAATTTTGGAAATCCAAGGTTCGATATGCAAGGGTGGGGAGGGGTGTTTTGGTCATTTTGGTGGGAATATGGTGGAGGGTGTAGTGGGAAAGTGATTTATTGGAAGAGCGTTTTGAGGCTTTTAGGAAATGTAGTGGAGGTTATTTGAGTCAATTTCGGAGTCCAAGGGATTGATATATAGGGATAGGGAAGGGTGTTTTGGTCCTTTTACGTCAAAATAGTGGAGGGTATAGTGGGAAAGTCATTTGTTAGGAGTTGTGTTTTGGGGATTTTGGGAAAAGCAGTGGAAGGTGTTTGGGTCAAGTTTGGAGGTCCAAGGTTTGATGTATAGAGATGCTTTGGTCATTTTGTGTGGGGTGGAGGGTCCTGTGAGAAAGTGATTTGTTAGGAGGGTGTTTTAGGAATTTAGGGAAAAACAGTGGAGGGTATTGTGGGGAAGTGAATTGTTTGAAAGGATTTAAACCACCTTGATAAAGATAAAATTTTGTCCAAATGTGAATAGTGACACAGGCATCTTGTGAGGTGTCTGCATTATAAAAAAAGTTGGAAATTCAGAATTTAATGTTTATATTAAAGTGGAAGAAGAATTGGGTGTGTTTCTCGCATATTAAACTTATGGTGTGAGTTGATGTAATTTCAAAAATATTTTTTGCATGGTCATTTCAAGAGTACATTATTGATTGTTATAAACTTATAATCTAAACAAATTGAATTTTATTAGTTTTCATAATTTAAATGAATTAAAATAGATTCATTGTATGATGTTGAGACAACTTATTTTGATTGATGGATTAGATATGACTTTTTGAATACATCTAAAATTTATTAGATTTCATACAAATTTGTATTGAATATACTCAAATTTTAATGGATTTGATACAAATTTGAAATAAATACTTCTAGATATTAATAAAACTCATTATTAAAATTTTAATTGAATACACCCTTTTAATAAATCTATTTATTTAAAGTAGACAATGACTCCCATTTTGGTTGATAACATTTGTTATTTTGGATGTTATTAAATTCATAATTGCTTTTGGAATTTAGAAAGCAATTAAGTTCATAATTGCTTTTGAAATTTAGAAAGCAATCTTATAACTATAGATTGATTTATTTTATATTTTGCTATCAAATGCCATAATTACACTTGTAGCAAATATTATATTTTAAATAGGGGGATTAAGTTTCCAAAAAGTGACTAAGAATCTAATAAATGAATGTAGATAATTGACTGATTGTATAACATTTCTTAAGTCTTTAATGTAAATTAATATATTGAATTAACTCCCCAAAATCAATTTCAAAAAAGTGAAAATAAACAGATTAGTGAAATAAAAAATAAATGAACAAAAAGACATGATCAATGACAGAAACAAGCACAAAGTGTTAAACTGTGATTGGTGGATCTAGATCAAGTGATTCTAATTCTAGACTTTTTGGAATAAAGCAAAAGCTGCAAACACTATCACCAATGACACTTGAACCCTTTTATGCTTTTCAACCAAAATATGAATAAAAATAATTTTTTAAAAAATAAATAAAAGAATAATTACAAAAGAAGCTTGCTTTTGAGTTGTGGTAACTTGGCTTGTGGGCATCGAATCTTCATCTTCACTCTAACACTAAAATTTTCAGTTTTTGTTAATTTTAATTATCTTCACCAAGAGTCAAGAGATGTTATAATTGAGCCTGCCATTATCTTTTGATATCACAAGTCACACTTCTTATAACTATACCTTAATATAGTTTATGTTAGTTGTTTTTTTCTCTTTTTAAATTATTGTTTTGATTTTTTTGTATAAAGATGACAAGAAGAAAATGGCCATTAACAAGTTATATAGTAAATTAATTTCACAATATCTTTGAAACTTTCAATGTTCCTCAAAAGTAGAGTTTGTTAGGTTTTCTAAAACTATGGATATGCACTTAGGTCTTTTTATCGTATGCTTTTTGAAGGAAAAAAAAATATTATATCCATAAGACCACCATGCTCTTAAGTAGCATATATAAACTAAGTTGAGGTTTTATTTTTATGAATAATATTAGATTTTTTAAATATTATACTTAAATTTATACCGAAATAATATAGTATGTGAATTTTCAATATTCTATTAATTATCACATTATCTTATAATTTACAAAATCTCGACAACTTATATATTACGTAATTGAGTATGAATTTAGATAAAACATTTGGAAAAGTAAACAGTATTCCATTTTTATATCTATTCACACCGACCTAGAGAATGTACTAGTTTTATGATGCATTATATATTCATTTATGGTGTTGAACTATTTGTTTAGACTTTAGATTAATAGTTTCACTTTTCAATGCAAGACACCAACCCGAAATGCATGAATATATAATTTATTCTATATTTGTTTATGGTATACTGAAGTATTTCTTTTAGATTGACGGTTACAATTTTCAATTCTTGATTGAGAAAGAATTTCATTATTATTCTTTATTATATTAAAGTAGGTTAGAGGGTGGTCCTTGTCCAAATTCAAACTGTGGATATATTAACTACTAAAAATTTGGTGGGAGAGAGGAGCAAGCCACCAAGGGTGGACATCCAGACTAAAACCACCTAACTAATTTTGCATTATACTTGTTATTTATTTTGTTTGTTGTATAGGTAAGTGGAGTTGGGTATGATATGAAAAGGCAATACCAAACTGTTATGATTAAACAATTAATGTATCTTAATCTTATCAACACATAATAAATTTATATTATTCAATAGTATTAACAATTAATACTTAATTACGTTAATATTTTAATTAGAGATTCTCTAGTACTTTGTTTGGACGTGAACTTTTGACGGTCCAAATAAATATACATTCTAATTTTTAATAGTTGGATTTAACGTTTGGCTGTCCAAATAAATATGCATTCTAATTTCCTTGGATTGAAATCTATGACGTTGATATTCATTAAATGTTATTGATACTTGATGGTGAAAAACGTCGAGACATACGTGATGAAAATGGACTTTGATTAAATTTCTAAGGATGGTTGACTGTGAAATGGATGTAGGGTTAGTGAGATGTTGAACTGAGTATGATATGGTTAGGTGTGGCTTTCTCTATGATAGAACCCTAGAGACAATTTTCTATTACTGTGTGCCAAACATTGTACACACACGTGTTGGGACATCAAAAGAGAGTGAAAAGCTTACAATGATGGGTGAGGTGGGCATCAACACATGTAATTGAGTGATGAGTCGGGCCTCCTTGGGAAAGTTACATATAAGATGATAAAGTAGAGTATTCTTGCTTACAATTATACACATATAAATATCAATATCATATCACTAATATTATCTTAATGTGCATTAGTTTCACAATTCATTTTGGATTGTTCTTTTTGCTTTTTCTTAAGGGCAAACTATGTTTGGCCAAATGTGAAAACTTAGCTTCATCTACTTGCTTACTCTTAATTGTTAACAATTTAATTGTGTCCATAGTTATCATTTCCCATTTAAATATGTATAAATAGTTTTAAATTTTTATGCAAATCTCTCTAAATTTTTTATCACACACCATATTATACGTACAAATTTCAATACATATAAATCGTTTTAAATTTTTTATCACTAAACTGAAACATATTATACATCGTTGGGATTAAAATAACGTTTTAAATACTTTATATAAAACTATTGAGAATTTAAGAAAGAAATGATTGCATGTCTTTGGTTAAAGAGTCTTACACTGTCATATTTTTGTTGTATTTAACAGCACTCTTTTATCTTGTGGCTAGAAATTGCTTTCTTTCAAAGTGCTTCCTTCAGAAGTACTTAATAATTCTTCAATGAGAAGCATCAATCTATCCATCTATCACATAATTTTTACAGTAATGTTTCAAATCCTTCTCCAACATTGATAACAAAACACGTAAGTTTAATCGTCAATTGTACTAGTCTTCCAGTTATCTTCTTCAATAATGATTACCTTAATCTGTTATCGTATCTAATCTCATATATTTTTATTAGAACTCTGTCAATTTCTTGTGCCGTATATATCACTGTTAGCTAACTAGTTCAACCTAAGGGACACATATTCAAAAGTTGAGGGGCCAGTGAAAATGATAAGAGAGGGAAGGAAGAAGAGATCAAGTTAAAAGTAGCTATTATTTTCAAAAGGATCTTTCAACAATGGTTGTTGGAGATTGATTAGGACCATCCATATTCCATACCCTAACGATCTATATGTAGCTAGAAACAGTCTCAAACTCTCAACCTTTCAATCAACTAGGCCCTGGACACTTTTTATGACAAGTGCTTAATTAAAATACCTATAATTACATCATAATTTAACAAACATTGACCTACTTTTATTCTGTCAATTTGGATTTTTTAATCCAAATGGACCCTTTCTTTGCCATTACACAATTCCATTACTAACGTTGTTGAATAGTTTATATTCTTTAATCAAAATTCAATAGTTCAAGGGAGATGTTATTGGAGAATAGGGAATCAACACGACGTCATTATTTTAAAATTTTTGCTTAGGAATTTGGAGATGAAAGCGTGCCAGCACTTTGCAGCACTCTTAGGTTCCGGTAATAATTTGCAGCCCAGCCCTACTCTATTAGCATACAATATTTGCCTGGGCCCCATTTTTAGATGTGGGCTGGATGTGTGGGCCCATATTAAAGTTATGTGGGCTCAATTAGAATAAGTACATTTTTATTATGGGTTAGGGTACCGGTTTAGAGTTTGACACGAATTTTCGGTTGCTACTCAATTCAAAGGTTACCTCAATATTAATGAATAAATGTAATTTCTTTTTTCTTTTGAAATTATATATATATATTTTTCAATATCAACCTATTTGTGGCCACGAAACCAAATTCTTTATAAGTTTATTAAACAATAAAATTAAATGTTATGTATATGTAAGTGATAAATTTTGAAAATAAATAATTAAAACTATGAGCAGAGTGATTTAGTTTAGTGGAAAGACCATAATCCACTCATAGCCTTGACTTCAAAGTTGTGAGTTCAATCTCATCAAAAGTTTCACTTTGTGGGCAATTTTTTTTCACTTATTGTGAGTTACTTTTCCCTATCTTATGGAAATAGATTCTCGGATCATGTCCGAGAGTTATAAAGCAGTTGATCCTGACATTATCTTAAACAATATATCAGTACTCGAAAAGAAAAAAATAATTAAAACTATAAATTTAAATCTATTAATTGGCCATGGTTTTGACCTGAAACCAATACAATTTGTCGTTAAACATGGTTGTTTTATGCTAAATTCTTTAGGACATTGTACTCAAAACGGTGGAAAACTTTGCACTAGAAATGTACTAATTAAGTCACTGGAAATGTATTAAGTAACCGAAATTGAGAATAAAAGAGAATCAAGAAAGATAACTTTTAATTTCTTATGTGGAAGAGAGAATTTCCATGTAATTTGATTCTAAAAATATTTAATAAACACATTAATTATAAATCAAAAATAAAATTCACTTTTTCTTATTAAGATTCTCAATTGGTAAGTGTTTGGATAACTTCACCCAAATTAGTAAAGTAGTAAAACCCTAGTAATAACCAATTGATTTCACCGAAACCTAATTCAACCAAGAAATGTGAGTTTGACTATTTTATTGGTTGAGTAAAGTCACTAATCAATAATAATCCATAAATATTATTCAATAATCATCTTTACAATCAAATTAAATATTTATATTAATAGATAATCTTACTCAATTAGTAAGATAGTCAAACCGATGAAATATCTATTAAGTTAAAATAGTGAATACTGAATACAATCAGCATAGGTTAGTAATCAATCCAGCTGAAATCCAATTAAACCAAAGCAAGCTACAGATTTTCACTTTTAAACGACACCGTATAAGACCAAATACACTGGATCACCCCCAACCCAAAACCGAATCAAAGTTTAATGGGTTTCATTTTTCGTTTGGGCTTTAAATTGGATCACATTCGGATCATGAAAAAGCCCGAAGACAAAACAAATCCTGACCGTCCATTCCACTTATTAACTTAAAAAAAAAAAAAAAGGACGGAGAAACAATCTACGATCAACCGCAACACAATCGAACACTTGTGACGGCAGCCACCTCCTCCGCTGGAACGGCAACTTCCGTCACGACCCCGTACAGAAAAACTGAAAAAGTTCCAAACTTTACAAAATTCAAAACCTTAAAGAAGCAAATAAATGGATTCTCAAGTGGAGCCTCTTGAAGAGAAAGTGAGGTCTCTATTGGAGCAGGTCCAAGTAGAGCGTGCCATCTTTGAGAGACTTGTTTACAAGAACAAGAACCAGCACAGGAGGTCCTCTTATTTTCAGTATCTTCTTAAGGTTTGTGGTCATTGCTTTGTTTGGTTACAATCATAAGCTTTCATGGTTGTGTGTGGTTTCCCGGAAAATGTGGAAAATATGGTGTTTTATGAGCTTGGTTTGCTTAGTTTGATATGTTCAACATTGAATTGTATTGTAAGTTTATATAAGTATATGTATGTTTGTATGTGTTTTTGGTTGGACAACATGTTTATGTGAATGTGGATCATAGGTGAGGAGGGACTTGAGACTTTTGCAATCAGCTAAGTTGGAGGAGTTAGTAAGTTCTTGTTTTCAAGTGATCACAGGAAAGAGACCTAAGCAAAAGGTGCATCTTTTGGAGAGGTAATATTTTTATTGAAGATGTGTAGTTGGCCTTTGTTAGATATTGTGGAAACTATGTTATGCAAATTTAGGATATATTTGTATGACAGTATTGCGTACTAAAAATTGAATGAAGATTTTGTCACGCCACCGAAATCAGGGTACGTGAATAAAATATTTTAGTTTAAAGGGAAAGCAGGTAAAGTGATGCTGCTCTTCTCTCATCTATAAATTGCATGGTCTATAAAATTAATTATTACAAAAAGTTTGGTATAGTTTCCTCTGGTCTTTAACCTTCTGAAAAGTATAAGTCACCTGTGTATTCAGTGTCTATATTTCTATGATCATTTTCTAACGTAAATTGAGACTTAGTTATGGAGGCTTATGTAGTGTTATTCCATTTGAAGGAAAGGATGATAAATTGTTTCGTAGATTTTGTTGTTATGGTGTTCTTTATTTGATTGCTCAATGTAAATTACGGTGGATGAAGAATTGTGACATTATTAACATGGTGGTGTTTGCCTTACTGAAATGCATAGAAGATGATTGATAATATAGCCATTCTCTTGAAATTAAAGTCTGCTCTTTGCTATTGGAAATTGTCTGTATGAGACTTTACATGGATAATAAGTTTAGGAATTTACTTCCTCTTCATCTGTCTCAGTTTGAAGAGGAGAAAATGTGATGGGGAAAAACATAATTTTTTGGAGCGACTGTTGGGAGCTGCACGCTTGCTGTCACAGGTATGGATGCTTTTTCTTTTATTTTTCATCTTCATTCTATACCATATATTTTATTTTAATCCATGATACTGTCTTGGTTTTCCCCATGTGTTAGAATTTATGGGAAAGGAACTCTAATTTGATTTTAGTCAATGTAAAGATGGTGTTTCCGTGGAAAAGTTTCAATTTGGCAAGTAGCTAAATATTGAATGGCTGGACTTACTGATAGGTTAATCTGTCCTGGGTTACCATTTGAATTTTGAGTTATATAAGCTCTGTTTATGTTGCAGATGGTTGAGCCAATGTTGAGGGCAGCTACGTATCCTTCATCTGAGATTTTTTAATGTGTGACTACTTTTTTATGTTCTTGTTAAGAATGATTGTAAACAAAATAAATTGGAAGTTGGTGCCTACATCCATCTTGACACTGTGTAGGACTCATGTTTCTGTCCTGGGCACATCTGTCTAGTTCAGCTATTTATTAGTCCATGTTCCCAATCCTGTCGCTGTTTTGTTCTCTTAGTTGCAATTTGTGGTTTGCTTATCATGGTAGGCTTTCTAGTTATTTTAGTCAATATCATTATATGGAAGCACATTGTGCACCCAGCCAGCATGCTATCATGCTTAATTTTGTAACGTAAATGGAAAACAATGGTTTTTTGTCCAGTTTTACTTAATTTTGGTGCTTCACTGTTGTTTTCATACACTCTGTTTAGTCTCAAGAGCTCTGCAGGAAAGCTGCCTATTTATGCGATATTTTACTTTCATACAGTTCCCATAATTTGTTCATGGAACCATAATTTGATTGAATTGTATACACATTTTTGTCTCATCCTTGACTATTCTACAGAGAGGTCTCCACTTTGCTTGCTCGTTCATTCTTTATGGGATTTTCTCTAACAATTTTGGCTTTGCTTGCACGCCTTCGAGTGCTGGTTCAACAAGTAAGTCTAGTTTATATTTTTATGTTTGGTAAAATCTCATATTTGCGATGCCATATTAAGCTAACTGAAGTCAGTTTGTATCATGTGGGTAAGTTGATTCTAGCTGGTTTTTCTACTCAGATACCTTATACTGTGAAGTTGATGGTCAGAAATGTTGAATAAAATAAGTAGATATAGATGTTATCATAGATATGGAGAGTATGTATAAGCTGCATTTAGATAATGAAACCAGCTAAAACTACGAATATAAAGAACTGGGAATTCATTTGAGAGAATAATGCAAGACTATCGTTGATCTTGTTACATAGATATAACATATATTACTATGGTTTTTCCTTGTATGTATACTTTTATGACCCCCAGCAGAGAATTTGCTGTAGTTGGTGGCAAAGTTGTGTATAGCTTCTATTATGTCCATTTCTAGTAGCTAGGTACCAAGATATGCAAGATTAAATTCCAGTTGTTTCAAGCATAAACATTAAGTTTCTTTGTACAATTTTTGATCTGTCATTTTCTCTTGCAGATATTACTTGACGTTGTGTCAATATTCAACACAGTTTCTTCTCTCTCCCAAAAGAAGCAATCTATAAGAATTAATCAGGAAGGAATTGAGGTTGGTCTCCTTCCCTTTGTATTTGCAAAGTCTTTTAGTCTAAATCTTTCCGCTAATAACCTTTGCTTATATGTGGTCCTTTCCCTTTTTTCACTCTATGTTGACACAGGTATATAGGGAGTTCTATCCAACAAATGAAGAATATGTCGCCCTTGAATGTGTTTGGAATACAGATAAGTTCAAATTAGTTGAGCGATCTCATAAGATTGAGATTGGAAGTCAAGGAGGCAACAGTGAAAACGATTTTCCTAAAGGCAATTCGGCTGTGCGATACCAGAGTCTTGAAGCTTTTCTCGGAGGTAAGCATATCCATTACCTCATCTCTTCCCCCTTCTCTTTTTTAGTTGTCCTCCATGTCCTGAAGAAGTTAGTCTAAGTCTTCCCAAAAATATGTACATTTCTTCCCGTTGCTTCCTTTATATACTAATACAAGTTGCAGTCAGCCTGGATCATCTGGTTATGTATTTTGCATGTTTATCAATTGGTTACAGTCACCATCTATGATTGTCTGATTAACTGATTCCTAGTTTCTGCCCAACTGTCCTCCTATTTCCTGAATCATGTATGCATTTAGTGTAATTTTGGTATTATTGCTTTTTGCTAATTTGTTCAGCCTGGTTGACTGTCTATCGTAGATGACGAACTTGAGTCTGAGAAGGCAGATGCTGACCATATGACCCCAGGAAGTCCAACTCACATCACTGAGGACAGGACCAATTTGTTATTAGGCGCCTCCATTGGGAATGATGATGCGAAGCAGGCTGACAGCGGCAGACAAATAGCAGATGATTCCAGCACATCAGAAGCCTCTGGCCCTGAACTCACTTCAAAAGATGGCTTGCTTACGATCTCAACCTCATCTCCAAGCTCGAACCTTGCGAAAGTCGAGTCACATTCAAGAAAAGTGGCATTCGTCTCAGTTAAAAGACCGGCACCATCAACATCAAATTGTCCGGCACCATCAACATCAAATTGTTCAGATCATAACGTCAGGGAAGCTGAGAAGAAAAGTGATGAGAAGGAAGACAAATTCTACAATTTGCTCACTGGTGGAAACCTCAAAGATAGTCTTTTCTGATTTTAAAATTTTCCAAACAAGCAATTCTTCCAATTTAAAGCATGTCTTGAATTAGTATCTTTAATCTATTCTTGTCCTGGAAGCTATCTTTTCTATGGTCTCCAACAGTGTTGTTCTTGTTCCCTTTAAGAAATTCATGTAACGAGAGAGGATACCACATTTAATTGTACATGTGAGATTAATTTGAGTTCAATGGAAAAATCTTTTCTATTTCCTTTGTACTTTTTTTATATGAAAATATACATTTGTATTAGCGGAAGGTACTGCAAACACCTGTGTTAAGAGAGGAGAAACTCCCAAACAACATCTAAAGAGCGAGTTTGGTAGTATGAGAAACTTGTTTTTTTTTCCCTCTAAATTCAATTATTAGGTATAAACTTTCATTTTAATATCATTTTAAAAAAAAATTAAAATATTAAATATTAAATTAAAAATATATATAGTATAAATATTCAATATTTTGTGATATTAACACATACTATTCTCATAAAATAAAGTTGATCTTGTGATATGTTCTTTTACACTTATATCATTAAAATTGTGAGTTTGATAATGTAGAGTTTTCTTGTTTACAATTACATATATAAATAACAATATCATGTCACTAATATCATCGTAATGTGCATTAGGTTTCATAATTCATTTTGGATTGTTCTTTTTGCTTTTTCTTGAGGGCAAACTATGTTTGGCCAAATGTGACAAACTAGTTTCATCTACTTGCTTACTCATAATTGTTAACAATTTAATTGTGTCTACAGTTATAATTGCCATTTTAATTATGTATAAATAGTTTTAAATTTTAATAAAAATTTCCCTAATTTTTTTCTCACATAGCGTGTATAGCTGATGCAAGATATTTGTTATGTTTTTCTCTTTTAGTAAATGTCTAAAAACAATTATGGCCTTTTTCATATGAAAAAAAAAAAAAAAAAAGATACTAAAGTGAAACATATTATACATAGTTGGGATTAAAATAACATTTTAAATACTTTATGCAAAAGTATTGAGAATTTTAGAAAGAAATGATTGCATGTCTTTGTTTAAAGAGTCTTACACTGCCATATTTTTGTTTTATTTAACATCACTCTTTTTATCTTGTGACTAGAAATTGCCTTCTTTCGAAGTGCTTCCTTCATAAGCACTTAATAATTCTTCAATGAGAAGCATCAATCCATTCATCTACCACATACTTCTTACAGTAATATTTCAAATCCTTCTCCAACATTGATAACGAAACACGTAAGTTTAATCATTAACATACTAGTTTTTCGATTATCTTCTTCAACAATGATCAATTACATTAATTTGTAATTATATCTAATCTTATCTTTTTGTTAGAACTCTATAAATTTCTTGTGCTATATGTATCAAATATCATTGTTCTCTAACTAGTTCAACTTAAAGGGACACATATTCCTAGGTTGAGGGGCCAGTAAAAATGATAAGAAAGGGAATAAAGAAGAAATCAAATTAAAAGTAGCTATTATTTTCAAATGGATCTTTCAATAAAGGTCGTTGGAAATTGATTAGGACCATCCATATTCCCTACCCTAACTATCTACTTGTAGCCAGAAATATTCGCAAACTCTCAAACCTTTCAAACAGCTAGGCCCAAGACAGTAGACACTTTGTGACAAGTGCCTAATTATGAAATTTATATCTACACCATAATTTATCAAACATTGACCTCCAAATTGACCTTTTTTTTTGCCATTACATAAGTCCATTACTAACGTTGTTGAATGGTTGATATTCTTTAATTGAAATTCAATAGTTCGAAAAACATGTTATTGGAGAATAAGGAATCAATACGAATTCATTTTTCTGAATTTTTACCTTAGGAATTCGAAGATGAATTGTTCTAGCACTTTATAGTACTTTTAGGCCTCGTTTGTTTATCAAGGTAGAATTGGGTTTGGATTAAACTTTATCAAAACTCATGTTTGATGCACTCAAATACTTTTTCATTGAATTATTCCATTTAATTTTTAACTTGTTAGTATGGGATAAAACGATCTTGTTGAACATATGAGTTAAAATAATCCCGTTGAACATGCAAATTTCTCTTCACCCGGACTTACTATAATCCAACATCCCTATGAAAAGCAAATGGCTACTGCAAGGAAGACCATGAGTGGCGAACTAAGACCAGTAAGGAAGACCGAACAACGACGACTGGCAAGGAAGATCGAGTGACGAACGACAAGGAAGATCAAGCGAGGATTGACAAGGAAGATAGAGCAAATGTTAGTGGGAAATGAGAATGAAAAAAAGGAAAAGAAAAGGAGAATAAAAGGACTGGCGGCAGGCTAATTGATGGTGGATTAATCAGCAGTGTGACAATGAGAAGGAAAGGAGCGACTGTGGCAAGAACGATTGTTTGATGGCATGACAAGAAGGGTGATCAGAGAGGGAGAAGGGTGGTGGTGGTGGTGGTGGTGGTGGAGGAGGTAAGGTTCTATCAACTAAAATATTGTCACATTTACAAAATTTCTGAAAACTCGTTGGAAACTTTATTTAAACTCCAAGTTTATACTCATTATTTTTAATCATATCCTATGTTTCATCAAATATGTGATACTATTTAAATTACTTCAATCAAATTTCATCCGATTCAACCTAATCTAATTTCATTTAAATAATTCAATCATATTCCGCACATCAAATAGTGTCTTTAAGTTCCACTAATAATTTGCAGCCCAGCCCTACTCCATTAGCTAACAATAATATCTGCGTAGGCCCAATTTTCGACGTGGGATGGAAGCGTGGTCCCAAATTATAGTTATTAGGCTCATTTATGATAAGTACATTATTATTATTATTATTATTATTGTTATTATTTCTTTTTTGAACCCAATTATAGGTTAGGTTTTTTATTTTTATTTTTTTAACCCAATTATATATATATATATATATATATATATATATATATTACCCACTTATAGGTTAGGTTACCAGCTTAGAGTTTGAATAAATCGAATTGCAACTCAATTCGAAGCTTACCCCAATATTAATGAATAAATGTATTTTTATTTTCTTTTGAAATTGTAATTCTTTTTTACAATATCAACATGTTTGTGGCCACGAAACCAAATTCTTTATAAGCTTATTAAATGATAAAATTAAATATTACGTATATGTAAGTGATTATACTTGAAAATAAATAATTAAAACTATAAATTTAAAACTATTAGTTGGCCATAGTTCTGACCTAATACTCATACAATTTGTAATTAAATATGGTTGTTTGATGCTAAATTCTATAGGACCTTTCGATGGCATGACAAGAAGTGTGATGAGAGAGAGAGGACTGTGGTGGTTATGGAGGAGCTAAGGTTCTACCGATTAAAATACTTTCACATTTATAAAAATTTTGAAAAGTCATTGGAAACTTTCTTTAAAATCCAAGTTTGTGTCCACTATTTTTATTCTCATTCTATATTTCATCAAACATAAGATATTATTTAAATTAATATAATCTAATCTCATATAAATAATCCAATCATATTCTGCAAATCAAACCAGACGTTAGGTTCCACTAATAATTTGCAGCTCATCCCCACCCTATTAGCTAATATTATCTGCCAGGGCTCAATTATAGTAAGCGCATTATTATTATAGTTTAGGTTACTATTTTAGGGTCTGATATAAATTTATGATTGTTGCTCAATTCAAAGCTGCTCCCAACATTCTTTCGAAACACAAAAATAAAAAAGCACGTGGTCCCAACATTAATGAATAAATGTAACCCAAACAGCCTATGGATCTTTCAACATTGGTTGTTGGAAATTAATTAAGACCATTATACAAGTCCATTACTAATGTTATTGAATAATTGATATTTTTTAATTGATATTCTTTAATCGAAATTCAATAGTTCAAAGAAAATGTTATTGGAGAATAGGGAATCAATACAAATTCATTTTTTATTTTTATTTTTTAAGAAATTTAGAGATGAAATGGGCTAGCACTTTACAGCACTCGTACGATTTGTTTATTTGTCAGGAGAGGATTGAGTTTGGATTAAATTTTATCCAATCTCATATTTGGTATACTCAAATGCCTTTTGGCTAAATTATCTTTTCTCATTTTTAACCTTGTTGGTATGGGATAAAACAATTCTATTGAACACTCAAATATCTCTTCATCCATACTCACCATAATCCAACATCCTAAGACCACGAGCGGCGAATTGTGATCAGTGAGAAAGACCAAGCAACGACGACCAACAAGGAAGACCCAAACAACAAATAGCAAGGAAGATAGAATGATGACCAGTGAGGAAGACAGAGCAAATGTCGGTGGGAAAGGAAAAGGAAAGGAAAAGAAAAGGAGAAGGAAAGAATTAACAGCGTAACAATGAGAAGGAAAGGAGCGACAATGGCGGCAACAGTGGCGGTTGTGTTCAATGACATGGCAACAAGGGTGATGTGGGCGGGAGTAAGGTGGTGGTGGTGGATGAGGTAAGACTCTACCAATTAAAATACTGTCACATTTATAAAATTTTTAGAAGTTTTTGAAAAATTTGTTTAAAATCCTAGTTTGTACTCATTAATTTTAATTTCACCCTACATTTCATCAACTATGAGATATCATTTAAATTAATCCAATCCAATGTCATAGAAATTATCCAATTATATTCTTTGCACCAAACGAGGCGTTAGGTTCCACTAACAATTTGCTGCCCATCCCCACTCTGTTACCTAATAATATCTACGAGGGCCCTATTTTTCGATGTGGGCTTAATTATAGTAAGCACGTTATTGTTATAGGTTAGGTTACTATTTTAGGGCCTGATAAAACTTGATTGCTGCTCAATTCAAAGCTGATCCCAACATTCTTTCGAAAAAAAAAAAAAAAAAAACAGAAAGTGGTCCTCCCAGCATTAATGAAAAAATGTAACCAAAACAACCTATTGATTTTCACTTTAAAACGACACGACCAAATCCACTGGACCACTGACCACTCACAACCCAGACCGAATCAAACTTTAATGGGTTTCATTTTTCATTTGGGGCTTTGAATTGGATCACATTCGCATCATAAAAAAGCCCGGAATTTCAATTCATAATTTTCTTTGGCAGATTATTGGAATTGTAGATTATAGTGCTTGGCATTTGGCAGAGGAGAAGATAGAAGATGATGAAACAAAAGGGTCTGAGAAGAATTTGTCAAATCAGAAGAAGAACGAGCGTTTTGTTCAAGATTTTGAATCAATCTTAGCGACGGTTAGGAGCTGCAAGTTTGCTGTCGGAGATATGGATGCCCTTTCTTTTTATTGTCCATCTTCATTCTATGCCAAATATTTCATTTTCATCCATGATCCTGTCTTGCTTTTCCATATGTATTACAATTTATGGAAAAGGAACTGTAATTTGATTTTAGTCAATGCAATGATGGTGTTTCTGAGGAAAAGTTTCAATTCGGCAAGTAGCTAAATATTGAATGGCTGGACTTACTAGTAGGTTAATCTGTCCTGAGTTACTAACTATTTGAATTTTGAGTTATTTAAGCTCTGTTTATGTTGCAGATGGTTCAGCCAATGTTGAGGGCAGCTACGTATCCTTCATCTGAGATTTCTTAACGTGTAACTACTTTTTTTCGTTCTTGTTAAGAATGATTACAAACAAAATAAATTAAAAGTTGGTGCCTACATCCATCTTGACACTGTGCAAGACTCATGTTTCTGTCATTTGGCATATCTGTCTAGTTCAGCTAGTTATTAGTCCATGTTCCTGATCCTGTTGCTGTTTTGTTCTCTTAGTTGCAATTTGTGGTTTACTTATTATGGTAAGCTTTCTGGTTATTTTTGTCAATATAATTATATGGAAGCACATTGTGCACCCAGCCAGCATGCTATCATGCTTAATTTTGTAATGTAAATGGAAAGCAATAGTTTTTCATCCAGTTTTACTTAATTTTGGCACTTCACTGTTGTTTTCATGCACTCTGTTTTGTCTCAAGAGCTCTGCAGGAAAGATACCTATTCATGCGATTCTTTACTTTCATACAGTGCCACAATTTGTTCATGGGACCATAAATTGATGAAGTTGTATCATATACACATTTTTGTCTCATCCTTGACTATTCTACAGAGAGGTCTCCACTTTGCTTGCCCGTTCATTCTTTACCGGAATTTCTCTGACAATTTTGGCTTTGCTTGCACGCCTTCGAGTGCTGGTTCAACAAGTCTAGTTTATTTTTTTATGTTTGGTAAAATCTCATATTTCTGAAGCAGTATTAAGCCAATTGAAGTTAGTTTGTTTCATGTATGCAAGTTGATTCTAGCTGGTTCTTCTACTCAGATATCTTATACCTAGAAGTTGATGGTCAGAAAATGTTGAATAAAATAAGTAGACATAGATCTTATCATAGATTTGTAGAGTATGTATAAGTTGCATTTAGATAATGAAACCTGCTAAAACTATGAATATAAAGAACTGGGAATTCATTTGAGAGATCTTGTTAAATATTACATAGATATAAGATATATTGCTATGGTTTTTCCTTATATGTATACTTTTATGACCCTCAGCAGAGAATTTGCTGTTGTTGGTTGCAAAGTTTGGCGTAGCTTCTCTTATGTCCATTTCTAGTAGCTAGTTTCCAAGACATGCAAGATTAAATTCCAGTTAAGCATGAACTTAAGCTTCCTTTAACAATTTTTGATCTGTCATTTTCTCTTGCAGATATTACTTGATGTTGTGTCAATATTCAAAACAGTTTCTTCTCTCTCCCAAAAGAAGCAATCTATAAGAATTAATTTGGAAGAAATTGAGGTTGGTCTCCTACCTTTTGCATTTGCAGATTCTTTTAGTCTAAATCTTTCCGCTGATAACCTTTGCGTGTATACAGTCCTTTCCCTTTTTTCCCTCTATGTTGACACAGGTACGTTGGGAGTTCTATCCAACAAATGAAGAATATGTCACCCTTGAATGTGTTTGGAATACATATAAGCTCAAATTACTTGAGCGATCTCATAAGAGTGAGATTGAAAGTCAAGGAGGCAATAGTGAAAACAATTTTCTTGTAGGCAATTCTACCGTGCGATACCAGAGGCTTGACGCTTTTCTTGGAGGTAAGTATATCCACGACCTCATCTCTTCCCCTCTCCTCCATATCCTAAAGAAGATAGTCTAAGTCTTCCCAAAAATATGTATATTTCTTTCCGTTGTGTCCTTTATATACCAATACAAGTAGCAATCAGCCGGGCAGGCATAATTTTAATAGCAGTCACTTCGTCTTAAAATCAATGCTATCTTGCTTATCTGGTTATGTATTTTGCATGTTTATTAATTGGTTATGGTCACTATCTATGATTGTCTGATTAATTGATTCCTAGTTTCCGTCCCACTATCCTCCTATTTCCTGAATCATGTATGATTTTAATGTGATTTTGGTGTTATTTCTGTTTAGTAATTTGTTCTGTCTGGTTGACTGTCTATTGTAGATGACGAATTTTTGTTTGAGAAAGTAGATGCTGGCCATATGACCCCAAGAAGTCCAACTCACATTGCCAAGGACAGGACCAATTTGTTAGCAGGCCCTTCCATTGGGAATGATGATGCGAAGCAGGCTGACAGCAGCAGAGAAATAGCTGATGGTTCAGGCACATCAGAAACCTCTGGCCCTGAACTCACTTCAAAAGATGTCTTGCTTGCATTCTCGACCTCATCTCCAAGCTTGAACCTTTAGAAAGTCAAGTCACATTCAGGAAAATAGTGATGGGTTAAATTTGTCCAGCCATATTTGTCTGCACCAAACGTGGATTTGGATAAAATTTAATGACTCCCTTGCTTGAACTCTATCACCTCGCTATCTCCCCCATTCATTCTGGTTTGCTCTCAGACAGGATCCATAAGGTAGCTTAGTGACTCTCACAACTGCCTTATTAGCCACCTCATCCCAGCAGTCTTTGATGTCATGACCCAGTCTCCCACAAACATAGCAGAAATCCGATAGCCTATCGTACTGTAGCATAACGAAGATGTCTTCCTCCGAGCTCCCAGATTCAGCTTTAGACCCCTTCATAGCGTCTTATTGATGTCAATACAAACCTTCACCCTTAGAAATTTTCCCCTACATACTCTAGACTCCTCTTGGGGATATCCACTGCCTTGCCCATTTGCTCTGCCCAGATGCTAGCCACTCTTTGATTCATGCACATTATAGGTAAGTTATAGATAAGGATCCAAAAAGGCGCTCTATTGAAGCTTTGGAGTTAGAGGAGAGAGCTTGGTTACCAGTCGGAAAACAACTCCTCAGAAAGAGATCGGCTACCACAATGGAAGACTACCCCTATTCTTGTTTTCTCTAGGGAAAGCAAAAAGGGGACAATATTTCGATGTGGTTAATAAGTTTGAAACTTTTTTGGTTTTTCTGTACTGGGTAGTGACGAAAGTGACCGTTGCAGCGGAGAAGGTTGGTGGTCCGCGGTAGAGGGGGTGGTTGCTGTAGCAAATGTTCGGCGGAGGAGGTAGGTCATTGGGATATGCTTGCAAAATGTGCAGGTGATTAGATATACATTTAGCTTTGATTGTATTTGCATGATCAGCGGAGAAATGGCAGATGGTTCAGGCACATCGGAAACCATAGCCTTCAACTCACTTCAAAAGATGGCTTGCTTGCAATCTCAACCTGATCTCCAAGCTCGAACGTGTCAAAAGTCGAGTCATATTCAAGAAAAGTAGCGTTTGTCTCAGACAAAAGACCGGCACAATCAACATCAAATTCTTCAGATCATAACCGCAAGGAAGCTGGAAAGAGAAGTGATGAGAAGGAAGACAAATTCTACAATTTGCTTAGTGGTGGAAACCTCAAAGATAGTCTCTTCTGATTTTAAAATCTTCCGAACAAGCAATTCTTTCAATTCAAAGGGTGTCTTGAATTACTATCTTTAATCTATTCTTGTCCTGGAAGCTATGAAGCTATCTTTTCTAGGGTCTCCAATAGTTTTGTTCTTGTTGCCTTAAAGAAATTCTTGTAACAAGAGAGGATATCACATTTAATTGTACATGTGAGATTAATTTATGTTCGATGAGAAAATCTTTTCTATTTCTTTTCTACTTTTTTTATATGAGTAGCACTAACAAGGTGGAGAAAGTACTAGAGAAGATTTAAGGAATTCAGATTAAGTTGGCATCCCCAAAAACTTTTCGTTATGTATACTCTTATAATCAAGAAGATAACTTTTATTGAAAAAACAAAAGGATAAAAGAAGGAAACATAAACCAAAACCTTGAGCTATACAAAACTCAAAAAATTAAACGAGACAGAAGAAAAGCAAGGGAGATAGATCCCTCACACAAAAGAAAAACAAAAATTTGTAAGCAGAAGTAATACAGAAATTTTGCACACTTCAACCATCAAGCAACTTGAGAAAGAGAAACCATGGGAAGCTAAATAATTTGCAACTTGATTACCTTCACAAAATATGTGAAGATATAAATTTGCATTAGTGAAAGATAATGCAGACATTTGTGTTAGGAGGGGAGAAACCCCCAAGCAATATCCAAAGAGCGAGGTTGGTCATATGAGAAACTTGTTTTCTTCTAAATCCAAAACCTTCATTTCAATATCAACTTTTTATATTAAAAAAAAATGTTTTAAAAAATCTAAAATATTGAATTACTTTCAAAAATTAATATAAAAAAATTAGTATAAATAATCAATATTTTGTGTTATTAACACGTGTCATTCTCATAAAATAAGGTTGATTTAGTGATATGCTCTCTTATACTTATATTATTAAAGTTGTGAGCTTAAGTCAGAAAAACACATATCTTATTGAATTTAATTTCTAGCCACTAACACAAAATACTTTTGTTTTCATAAAAAAATTATACATTTACTAATTTAATTTTTAATAAAGTTTTGGATAAAAGTGGAACCTGGCTGCTCCAAAGCCTTCTAACAGATTTAACTGCGGATGGAAAATTGAAGGCAACCAATTGGAATGAAACGGCGTCGTAGGATGTTTGTGACTGAGCTTAACTGTAATAAACCGAACACAACTGTTACTTCAAAAAAGTGATGGTTGACACTAGAGACTTGAGAGAGTTCAAGAACCAACTTTTTGAAGAGACAAACAAAGTGAAGTTTGGATATATCGTAGTAGAAAATCAAAGAATTCCATTTAAACGAAAAAAATGGTAAACGTTATACATCACTTGTCACCTGGACTTGTTCATTGTTGTGCTTCTTCTCCATCTCCTCCTCCCACAACTACTATCCCCAGGTACTACCACCACACCCCACCTCTCTTTTTCATTATTTTATCTGCATTTTATGGTTCTTTATTTGATGATTAATCATGGAAAAAAATTTCATTGACTGGGTATATTTAATACAAGATAACCATGTAGTATTTTTAATTATAATGACTTTGAATCAGAGAATTATCATTAGAAGAATGGTTTAAGAGATAAAATTGCCGCTAAAATTGTGTGATTGAGAATGGTTTCATGCGTAATTTGTTGTTGATCACTACTTGTGGGGCATGTAGAGTGTTCTGTTTTGTTGTTTTGGGCTTAATTTTCAAATTAAGTAGAAAAAATGTGATGATTCCTTCACAGTATTTATATAATTAACGAAATATTATCTAGGTTTTTAATTCTTTTTCTCCATGGACCTGATTTTAACATATGGATAAGGTTGGTCCAAAGGGTTGAACACAATGAACTTCAAAGGGACCCCCTTTTAGGGGGCACTTAAGATGCCTATTATTTTCACTTGGCTCAGCATTGAACCTTTTCTATGTGCATTGGGGTTCAATGAATTCAACAATGCCTTTGGTGGGTTGCATATATAGGTGATGTTGCAAGATAATCTATTACATGTAATCATTACTTAATTATCTTATTGTTGTGACTACTTAGGGGGATTCCAGGGAGAATGACGTCGAAATGCTTCTTTGACAACCTGAACTTGAGTAAGGTTGTGACGAACCAAGCGAAGCAAGTAATTTCTGGGCTTGCTGCCTCCATAATATTTCTTTCTCAAACAAACCAGGTTAGTTGTGGTTTTACTACTAGTACCATAGGATCTCAGCGTTGGAGTTATAGTACAACTGAGAAAAAATGTAAGATCTTCCGCTCTTTTGAGCGTATGCATTAGGGTGTCTCTAACCAACTTCATGCTTTTTGCACTGGAATATGGAGATAGTTTGAATATTCCGTTTACTAAACAGAAGTTTCGTTTTTTTACTTGTTAATAATCATCAGACCCAAAAGTTGAAACTGATAGGAAAGGATTTAAGAATAATGTATGAGTTCTCTAACATACGCCCACGTGTTCAATCAACTGGCCAGTCATGTCTTTTTATTATTATCATCATTATTTTCTTATCTATCTTTTGTTTAGCTGATTTGACGGGGATGAGTTGTTTATAAATATTTCCCCCGATTTTTTTGGAAGGTTGGTGCGGTAGATTTATCTCGTTCCCACAATATATGCCAGCTTGCTAGTGCTGCAGATGATACGCCTACGCTTCCGTTTAATCAGGAGTCTGACAGAAGAAGTGGGATGCTAATGATGATGAGAGGTATGACAGCGAAAAATTTTGACCCTGTAAGATATTCTGGAAGGTGGTTTGAAGTAGCTTCACTCAAGCGTGGATTTGCCGGACAAGGCCAGGAAGACTGCCATTGCACTCAGGTAAATTCTAGCTGTAGCTCTACAAGTGCCTTTTGCTGTTACTAATCATGTTTTTCAGTCCACCATCTGCATCTTATATAGGATGAAACTTTGTAGAACGTATGTGACCTTCCCAGGCTTCTTGGTTCTCCATAACATATGTGAAGTTTGTTTTGAATTTATGTTCTACACTATTGCAGATTCTTCAAATATTACCTATGCTGGCACTTCTCTTTTTTATTTGATTCACGTCTTTCATGTCAAAACTTTGTGTTCTCAAACGTCAGAGGCTAACAACATGTTTCAATTCATCAATTTGCAGGGAGTGTATACATTTGATATGGCAGCATCCTCTATTCAGGTAGATACCTTTTGTGTCCATGGAGGTCCTGATGGTTATATTACTGGAATAAGGGGAAAAGTTCAATGCCTTCCTGAAGAAGATTTGGAGAAGAATGAGACTGACCTCGAAAAGCAAGGGATGATTAAAGGGAAGTGTTACCTCCGCTTTCCTACGTTGCCTTTTATTCCCAAGGAACCTTATGATGTTATTGACACCGACTATGATAACTATTCTCTTGTTTCAGGAGCGAAAGACACAAGTTTTATTCAGGTAATTACATGTCTGAGGTTGTATTAACATTTTGTTATCCCTCATCCGAGTAAATTGTACTTAACTTTGGTGTCAATGTGTTAGATATACTCAAGGAAGCCTGACCCTGGACCTGAATTCATAGAGAAGTATAAATCAGTCCTGGCGAATTACGGATATGATCCAAACAAAATCAAGGATACTCCACAAGACTGTGAAGTGATGTCTAATAGTCAGCTGGCTGCAATGATGTCCATGTCTGGAATGCAACAGGCTCTAACAAACCAATTTCCTGATCTAGGATTGAAGGCCCCTATTGAACTTAACCCCTTCACAAGTGTATTTGACACATTCAAGAAACTTCTTGAACTCTATTTCAAAAAGTAATATTGAGCTAATAGCTCGTCGTGTACTTTATTTTCTCCGCCATTCACCATAATTTGATGAATTTGTCATTGAGAAGATAATGTACAGCTGCAAAATAAAGGGTTTATGATCATATGCTCCCTCCCCTTCTCTCTCTTTCTCACTTGCATTTCTACTTAGAGAACTGAAATAACATGACGTGAGGTAATAGAGCCATTATTAAAACACCCTTTATGTTGTGTTTTAAGTATTATAGGTCATGTAACAACATTTAACTTAATAAATGGGAAGATAGAATTTTTTTTTTTTTTTTTTTTTTTAAGAGCTTAGGATTGACTTAGGGGAGTACTGGGATCAACCATAATAGGAACTCTGTGGTATGGCCGGGGGAACAACTCCTAATTGGAAGAAATTCACTCATACAAAAATGGAGGAGAGACCCACGTAAAGATAGGAGGTCAACTCATACTTCAAGTGAGAGACTGTAATTATATGAGTATTATTATTATTATTATATACATATATATTTGGATTAGACGGGGTGGGGGAATGGGGAGATAGATTTGGAGTCATAAAATGTTGTTTTCATGTTTTTGCTTTCTTATCATCTATTTCTATGTACAAGTATGAGGAGCTAGCGTTAAGATAAATGAACTTTCATGTATTTAAAAACTGGTGGAAAAAACTCAAAACTGTTAGTTAATCGAGACAGTTAACACATTGATAATATGTCAACACTCAATATCCTAAATTTGATTCGTAGGTTATACAAAAATTACGGGATTAAGTGATATGTTTATCCATAAATAATTATGTTTGTGTGAATATTATTCCTATAAACCTCATGTTATAGGGATGAATAAACTTAATGGGCAATCTTTGATTTTGTCAAATAAAAATGCAAATATTTCATTAAATAAAAATGCAAATATTTCATGATGTTTGCCACTCTAGTCCAAGACATCAAATTCATATTCACGAGTATACATACAAATATGTATTACTGCTAGGTATGAAATAGTTTTGGCATGATTTGCACGGCACAAACGGATGCAGCATCACTTAATTTGGATAACTAAAAGTTAAGATATTGGAGGATGATTAAAACTTTGTTGCAATTAATTGTTCAATTAAATTATTTATTTATCATTGGTTTAGGGATGTGACATTATAAGTTTTCGTGGTGAGATGGAAAAACTCGGAGTGTTCAATGTAATCATGACTACCTCAATTTTTCACTAATATCAAGTAATATTGTACTGAAATTTGTCTTCCAACAGAAAACAGCTTTGGAACGCTTATGGTCTTGTAACATGTTAGCAGCTGTTATCTGTTATGTTTGTACGGTTTTGTGGTTTTCATAATGAATTTCCAGTTTCAATAGTATAATAATAATTATTATTATCTCAAATTTTCACTAATATCTAGTAATATTGCACTAAAATATAAACCATCTACTTTCCTATCTATGGTTATGTATGGTCAAATTCATTGACACTCATATTGAATAAGTTGGACTGTTCTAACACAGCGAAATTTGTTTAATGATTTGGGATTCCAATTAGATTTTTCTCAATAAAACATGTATTAATACTCGTTTTGTTTGCAGTACTTCCTTGATTCAATCATAAAAATAATGAACATAATGCATGTTTGTACTATAAGTTTAAGACATTGTACTAAAATATTTAAGATGATTGCTAGCGTATGTTGGGAGAAATTAAAACAGGAGAAAGCAAACTAGTATTGAATTACCGACAATTTTACATAGTTGAACTTACATGGTACAAGATAGAAAGCAATATACCTAAAAATCAAAATTTGATTCATAGTGTTGAGGATAACAAATACTATGCCTTCTGAATCGAAAAACCAAGAATGAAATCCTTGATTTCTTCATTGGCAGCTCTATCGATGGCAGTTCGTCCATCTGCATCCTTGACATCATAAGTAGCTCCAGCTCTCAATAGCTCTTCAATTTTTGGCTTGTCACCTTCTGAGGCAGCAAGCATCAGCAAGATGTCAACAGGGTGGATGTTCTGGTTTAGAAGAGCCTCCATCTTATCATATGAACCCTCAACAGCAAGCATCCCCATGTAGTTGAAGTACTGCAGGGTAAATTGAAAAGCCATCCTAAATCTTAATATATTTTTTTTGGAGATTAGTTTATAATGTTCTCTATCTTGTTATTTTTACCATTTATAACCCATCGAAACTAACCTCAAAACAACTTAATCATATAAAATTAGGTTCCATAAGAAAGCATTTAACATGTTTTGAAATAACGGACTTGTTTATAGAAGTGAGACAGCTAGAGGAGAGGATGCAAAGAGAATATATTTCCACAACTTATGAAGTCAAGGTTGTCGGAGAGTGGAACTAATGAAGAATTGTCATTAGACTTTATGCGCCACAACCCTCCTCCTAAAAGTATTAGCGTAAGCGAGCATTGTTACTTGATCCCTCAAAATCCATGTACTATAGATAAGTAGTAACTTATTATTAAAAGCTAACTGAAATTGGAGACATCATCCACATGTTTTTTATTTGACGATAAATTGATCACTAAGCATCATTCACAATGTTTGTTAAGCCTCTACAATCCCTTAGATTCATGGCCGGCAGTCAATGTCAACAAATACTATCCTCTTTATCAAGCCTTATTCAATCAAGAAACGATAATCTATAAGCATCAAGAAGTGCGCAATGAGGAAATACGAACCACACATTGAACAACCACCTCTAACAATCAATAAGCTATTCTTCTACTAAAGCTTTTGGCATTGATAACAATCACATATGAATTATAGTCTCTAAGCCACTCCAGTTTCTCCATTTCTACAATGCTCTTTTCCTAACAATTACATGGATTTCAACAGGCAACTCAAAACTAGCTCCTTACAACAGATAAAGTAAAATTATTCTCAATCAAGCTACATTTCTAGCAACTACACATTGCATGTCTCCACTTATAGTTACTCTACCAAAATTAAATTAACTCCACATCCTAGTGAACAACAATTAAAGCATCCCCATAAATCTAACCACCCCAAAACTATCACAATTTCAATCATAAATCTAGCAAAATATCAGTAAACAAAAAATTCCCATTTTGTTTCCTCATATGACTACTACAACAACAAATAGCAACAATCATCTTCAACAAATTTACAATTAATACACATGAAATGCACATGCATTACATATTGAGAGAGAGAGAGAGAGAGAGAGGGAGAGAGAGAGAGAGAGAGAAGAAGTGAACCTGCTCAACATCATCTCTATCAAAGTCATCACGTGACTGGCCACCATAAATGCCAGCACCTTCTGCATCAACACCATTTTTGCCAAACTTGAACCAGCACTTGGTTCTGGACCCATTGGAGGGCCCCACTTTGAAGGGTCGAAAGCATCTGAGGTCATTTTGAGTTCCCAGGAACCTGGAACTGAGTTTCTTCGAAGAAGAAGACGGAGAATTTAATTGCTTTGAGGCAAAAGCCAGATGGGTTGCAGTGCATGTGATTGAAGCCATAACTTTAGATTTTTATCTTTGAAACTACAACACCACATGAAACCCAACTAACCGGATTTTTATCACTTTGAACTTTGAAGTGTGTAAGAGGAAGAAAATATATGGTGTGCTTTCACATTCTAATATGATATTGATACGTGCGATCTCGACCGTCCACAGTTTTATCACAATCTTTGTAAGTGATGTTATTGATCAACATCAATTTTATGGTTGTACACAATCCAAAATGGTTATGGGCTGGACTGAGCATCTGAAAAACCCAGGCCCAACATTTTTCCCAGTGCACTTCTCTGGCCCAAATTAGTCCTGACATTTAATAGTGGGGGTATTTTTACTAAATAAAAATTATCAAGAGCAAAATAAATCTTAATTCCTGATTTATTATGTTTATTAATTTAGTAAATTTGGAGCACTTCAAATATTTTTTGTTCACTCTATTACAATTTTGGAGTGTAGGGAAGAGACACGTTACTCAAACCCACAATTCAACCATATTGACATAAATGTGAGCGGTTTAACCTCATCCTGTCACTTAAAGTCCATTAATAACGACATTATTATATCTGCGTGCATTGGATGATGACTATATGTTGTCCACTCAAAACCGTTATGAACAAAATTTAACAGCATCATTAATATATAGTTGAAAGCTGCAAACCAGTGAGGTGGGTTCTTTAATTTTCCATTTACTATAAGAGCCTAGAAATTAAATCTATTCACATTCAACATTGGGTTTGATCGAAGGATTTGAATCAATTCTTTCACATGAGTGTGACCCCTCATGTGTAAATCTTCCTCACAAGGACCACCACTTCACCCAAAACCTGAAAAGCAAACCAACTTGCACCACCAAATCCACACCCCACCACTGTTCCTTTCCCTTGCCAGTGAAGCAAGACAAAAGAAAAAACACTGCTTACTGGAAATGGACACCGAAAAGCTTATCCTTATTTTGATTCTTGCACCATATCATTTAGGTCCGAAACCACACGGTACAACGAATAATACCATATGTACAAAATTTAATTCTAAATTTTACATTAATGTGATAGATGATACTGCTAATGATGTGACAGACATAAATCAATTATAATATTGTATGTGATGTGTGGTGTATATCGTATTATTCAATCGCATTACGTGCCAATTCACATTATTGGCCAACTACTTTTCACTAAAACTCTATTGGTATAATAGACTGAATGTGCAACAAAAATGTCAAAGAGTGATACTGTTCATTAAAGGAAGAGCAACTCTGGTAAGAAATTTAAATGTTTTTAACTGCAAGCACATGAATACAATGACCACGTCACCATCCAATCCACCATCTAGCTCTAGATAAAGAACATGAGGTAAAGAATTCATGTGAAAGAACTCGGTATAAGAACCCATCAACAAGTTCCCTAGACTCAAAGCAACTTCCCCACCAAGACTAGACTCAAAACCTCCACTCTTCTTCCACAATCTTCCTTGACTCAAACCAACAAAACATGTATAAATCTAGCACCATTGCCACTGAAGATTCGAAAAAAATGGCTACACAAATTCCTGCAGAAATAGGCACTAGAGGCACCGTTGGATCCCTCATCATGAAAGAGATTGAGTACTTTAGTCAGCTTGAATCAAGCTGCCAACAGAGCTCACAGAAGCCTCAATCTCATGTTGGAGACATGCCTTCCTCTAGCAGTCAATCTAGACCACCTGCTAATGCTTCTGTGATGACAACCCAAAAGAAGAAAAAGAGAAAAGGCAATAGGCTACCAAGCATATGCTCAATAGTTGATGTCTCAGAAAACCATCCGCCAATAGGGATTTCAAGGTTCAATTACAGGAACCTGAAATCTGATGTGAAGAAGTTGCAGGCTTAGACAATGCTCTCGGATAGTTTTGAGAATCCAAGCTTTTTGAGTTTATTTGTTATAGGATTAGACCATGCTCTATCTGGATGCCCGCATTTTATGTCCACGATCTCAACAATGTTAGGTCCTTTCTTGTCAGATTTCTGCCTAACAGGAGTTCTATCCAAAGCAACATTATCAGAGGCGAGCATTGGGATCTGATGAGTGCTTTTAGTGTAGCCTTTCATTTTCCTGGCAGTTTCAGGGGTTCCACAACTGATGTTGTTGTTGCTGCTGCTGCCACTAGTGCTTGCTTCATCTAACGATTTTCTTGGCGGTAATCTTTTACCAGAAGTAGCACCAATGGAACCTGAAACAATGCGTGCTCGAGGCGTCCGGGGTGCAGAGTTTGACGATTCCAATTCCCTCGTCATCAGGGCACTGATCGTTCCAGTGGCTCCAACTCTGATGGATCCTCCACCGTCCTTGATAGCTTCTATTGTCTGAACCATGTTTCTCTATAGTCTCAATCAGATGTCGAAGAAGATATTTTCTAATGACTTGTTACCCTTCAAAGCGTTTTAGAAAAAAGAATGTAGTCAGAGAAAATCAAGAGCCTGTTAAGCAATAACACAATCAAATCCATATAGAAGTGAGTTATACTTTCCAGTAGAAATGTATTCTCATATTCTTCACATTACATTTAAGTAATTTCAAAACATTACATACATTAGGGGAAAAAAATGACACAATTCTTAGCTAATACATTCTACATATGCATGCACACTCCAAATAAGCCACCAATATACATCTAATATCTGAACATAGGTCCAATATCAAGGTAACAACTAATAAGAACATAACAACCCGCAATCACTCTTCACAAGAACAAAATTGCATGTTCTAGGGATAAAAACATCAATTATGGATTTCCCAATCACTCAGATTTCAGGAAAATGAAACAATAAAGTAGGTAGTTTCTGATGGCTGAAACACTTGGTCAGGCAGGAACTCAAGTAATGAACACAGACGAATCCGGAAAAAATGAAAATTTCAGCATTGATTATCACTGACAATAAACATGATTAAGAGGGAAGGTTATAAAATCTTAACAGTACAAGAAGTGAATTCTACCAAAGATCACCAACCATCCATAAACAACAATACTTGAATGGATTCCATCAAAAGCCTTTAATTTCCAGTAACTTGACCACAAACAACAAAAGGGTATTACTTATTAAACTAATTCAGATGTGCAAGTTCCAGATAAACAAATCAGATAACAAGATAGGGTCCATATTTGTCTTATAAAAGCCACATTCCATCGAAACTGAAGCCATAAATCAAGGAAAAACAGATCAAATTAAGCAAAAAATAACATAAAATATGAACTAAAATATCACTATAAAAAGTCATCAAATATGACTACAAGACCATACAGATAGATAGATGAACAAGCTATAAACATTAACTCCAAAACAGTACTGCATATTTCCACAACTTTCAACCACCCAAATCCCATAAATATATATGTCATTTATCCACAGTACACTAAGCATATCATAAAAGATCGAGATTTGAAAGCATACCCAGAATTTTTTTGGTCTCCGAAATGTTGAAGATGGCAAGAGAACATTAAAATGAAACCAAACCCACAAAAGTTTTTGCCTTTATTTCTTGTTTGCAACAGAGATCTCGAGCTGTTTTCAAGGGAAACAAGAAAATCCCACATGTGTGGTAATGTCTCCTTCAAGAACATATATCTGATCTCCTTTTCCAAAAAAGAAAAAAATCTAACTTTATACACCTTTTGTGTCTTTATGTGTGGTTTGTCAGGATCAGTCAATGCTCACCAATCATCGTGCAGTGAATTCTGAACCTTTATTTCTCTCTTATCTATCTCTTCCGTTTGAAACCACTACACGGCAACTAGGTCCGGTTTCCTATGAATAGTTTTGTCTTTATTGTAAACTTTTGTTCTTCGGGTAATATTTTATCATACATGTATCACGAAATTAATATATAAAATTATGATAATATGATTTCCCCACTCACGTATATCTACGAAGGGTAATTTTTTTTTTTTTTTTACCTGATATCGAATTAAATAACTGTTTATTTAGTTGAGATGAGATTAAATACTATCACGAGATAAAGATTCTAAAACTTTATGATTAAGATTTTTGTTCCCAAAAATTATTCATATAGAATGAAAAAACTATCTATATTTAATAGGTGATGCGGATAGAACATTTACTTGCATAATGATAGGGGTGACTTAAGCCGCAAGAGTAACCCCATTTGCTTCCATCTACCAAAGAAATTATGAGTTATAATTATGTCTCTTCATACCGTAGATCCATGTAATTATTTAACAAAGTAAGATACATATATATAAATAAAAGAGGAGTAGGATCGGTGACCCAATTATTTTTCATAAATTTTTTACCTTTGATCTTGAGATAATAGAGTGATTAGATCAAGTGACAGATCTAGGAAGATACAATTGTATTTATCTCTTTTTTTTATCTCAACATTTATCTTTTATGGTAAGTACTTAAAGTTTGATACAAAATAAATCTGATTAAATTTATTTTTTTTAAAAAAAAATGATATTTTAAAATTCTGAGATGTGATCCATCTTTTAGGTTCAATCTATATGCTTATTAAAATAGGGAAGAAGAACTAACATATAATAAAATAAAAACAAAAAAAGAAACTCAACATTGATACGCATGGATATATTCATGAATTTGTCGAAAAAGTTTATATTAAATGTATTATTGTTTTGATATACTTTAAACCTATTAAAGCAAGAAAGCATTGATTTAAAAGAGAAGATCTAGAAACGTCCAATCTTTTGTTTAGAATATCTGATTTTTTCAAAAAATATTTGTCACAGTTTCAACTATTGATGAGCCTTATTACAGCAACAATTTTTTTTTTTTTTCCCAGTAAAAATATAATTGTCACAAATTTCATTGTTGGTTTATATTTGTCAATTGGATGAGTTGCATCTGACGATATTTGGCCTAGACAGTTCCACCAATCTCTGAGGATTCCCGTGGATTGATAGGTGGTTCGGTTGTTCTTAAGGTTAATTAAGGAATGGCTCTATTAATCTTTCAATTTATAAAACTGACCTCTGCATTATCATATATTTTTGTTGATTGAAACTTCACTTCTTACATATTTTATATAAATTTTGATTAGACAGAACAAAAGGTTTGTTGATATATCAATATTGTAAGTTGTAACATTTAAGGGGAGGAGAGAAAAGTCCAAGGAAGGGACATGAAGGAGAGAAGACGAGAAAACCAATGAAACTAATAATTGTGCGGTTGCATTAATTGTTGTCAATTTTGTATCTTAAGTCTAAATCATTCAAATCAATTTAATCTAAAGCTATCAATTTGCGTAATAAATTGTGTAAAATAATGGGCCAATGGGGTGGCTAATCTTACCCTATGTAAAATTGCTTTTAAAAAAGATATATATTTATATATATAAAAGATATAAAAAGTACAAAAAATTCATAAAATTTGTGGGAGACGCAGACGCTCGATTATCAGTGATAATTGGATTCATTTGGATTAAATTACTGATGTTAGTTGCAATAAATCAAGTTATTATCGATAAAAATTGGGTGTCTTGCACGAAAAACATACAGGATCCCTTACTTGATAAGTTATTTCTTCCTTAAGAGTGTAATGACATGACAAATTCAATTTTTTAACAATCGTTTGTGATAATTGAATTTATTTGTAATTATCACCGATGTTAACTAAAATAAATCAAATTATCATCGGTGACAATTAGGTGTTCTGCACGAGAAACACACGAAATCTCTTACTTTATAAATTGGTCATTTTTCTTTAGGGTGTTCTGAGGTAACAAACTTTGTTTCTTAGCTGTTAGTCATCAAATTCACTTACATTGACTCAATCAATGTACACTTATATTTAAACTAGTGAATCACAAGCCTTGCACCGATTTAATTAAATTACAATAGGTTTAAGATGTGGGATTCTATAAATTTTTCATATAGATCCTAATCTATATTGATATAAATTACAATATGTATTAATATAAATCGTGATGATTACCATTTAAGCCTTTGTGAATCGTATAAAAATCTTGTATTTGATAATATTTACATTCTTAAAAATTGACATCGAACTAGTTTAAATAAGTCAAAATTAAATTCTATGTTACCGATATATATTTATGTTAAACCCATGAGTGATTAGTAAAAATGGTTGAGGTCTAAGATTCAAATTCTTACGAATACCTACTTCAAACTCATACAAGTACGCACATGGTCAAATACTATCGTTTGGGTCTTGTAATCTGCTCTCTCAAGGTTTAAAGTTTAAAGTCTTATAGACACCTACATGATTAAAGATTATCGATTACTACCTTTTGAAGATGGTAAAATTCAACAGCGCTTCAATTTTAAAATCGAATTATTTAAGTGATTTGAAAAAGAAATACAAATTATAAAAAATATATAAATAAATAAACAAATATGCACGGTAAACTTTCGAGCGCGACTATAAACATGGAGATTACTTGCCCACCACTCCTGTTCACGTAGAATGTGTATGTGACAAATAAGATAATATAAAAATTGATATTAATTGACGTTAAAACAATAGGTTGTCACAACATGTCAATTTATTATTTTATATTATTTATTATATGTTAGGGACAAACATTCAAGAATACATTTCAACAATATTGAAAATGTACAGATGCAATGCACATGTATTTAATTTTAAAAAATGTAAACGTTATGGATAAGTATGCACTAATTTTTATTTAAAAAAAAAAAGAAAAAAAAAAGAGCATGTATTAATTTAATTTTGGGATCTCAAATTTAAACTTTAAAGTTATGTGTGAGATAAATTAGTATTATCTTAATCTTTGAATTGTAAGAACATATCTAAATAATAAATTAAGTTAATATAAGTTAACTTGTAATAATATCAATATAAAAAAACTAGTTTTTGTTGTTTTCAAACTATTACAATCTTGAATGGTGGCGTTGTGAAAAAAAAAACACTTATTCGATTTGACAATTTCTTAGGTTTAAGTCATTTTATTATAAAAAGTATCTAAAAATTATAACGATTTTGAAATTATCATCTAAAGTGATTGATCAATTGAATATTTATTAAAGTCTGATAAGTTTATAAGTTCGAATTGTTTCCACCATTTTTTGTATCTTAGAGGAACGAACTATTACAATCTTTAGATTTTGATTACTTAAATCCACGATCTTATTCGTATGCATTTGAATAGAATAACCTCACCTACGTCAACACAAAATTAATAGGTCAAAAAGTGAAATATGCACCATTGTAAAGCATACAATATTTATAATGAAAAAAAGATAGGTACACTCTTGCCAACACATGATAGTTGTTTTCAAGTTAACTTTTATTTGGTTAGGAAAAAATAATAAAATAAGTTAATATCAATAACCCAACGTGAATAAAATTAATTAATTTTTATATGTTTTTCAAATTAACAATGTTGAAAAAAAAAAGTAAATATTCAAAATTTTTTATCTGTAACTTTTGTGAAAAAAAAAAAAAGATATTCATTAAACTAATGTTAATAAAATTAATTAATTTTACATGTTTTCAAACTAATAATATTGAAAAAAAAAAAAAAAGGTAAGACGGTGTTCGAATGCATTCTCAAAAACAATTTTTTGTTTTCAAAAATGAAAAACACTGAAAAATCCAATTGGCATTCATTTTCAAAAATATGTTTTTGGAAATAGAAAACATGTTTTAAAAAATTTGGTCATGGGAGGGTAAAATGTTTCTTTTTTTTTTTTTTTTTTTCGGTTTTTCATCATTTTAAAAATCGATCCAATCAAATTTTTTTAAAAAAAAGGGGAAAAAAAAAAACACAAATACCGTCGTCGCCCATCAACCATAAAAATGATCCGGTTGAACCATATTAGAACAACTAGATCAGCATATGGTTCAACCATAAAAAATCAAAGACACAAACTTAAATAGATGAGAGAAAAAACAAATTGTGAAGATGAGAGAGAAAGCATCAAAACACAAACCAGAAAGCAGTCGCCATAGATGGAGGCCCCAGCAATGCATCACTGAGAGCATGAAGAAAAATATGACCTAAAAGAAGAAGACGACGACAATGATGGCAACAATGAAGAAGTAGACTCTAGTGACGCATCACCAAAGTCACGAAACGTGTGGGAGGCAGCGAAGGTTAGGATGGAGGCCTATTCCAATGAGGGAGTAGTGAGAGAGAGAGCAATCAAACGAGGGAGAGAGAGTTTCGTAGAGAAGATAGAGAGGTGATGGAGAGGGAAAGAGCAGTAAAGTGAGAGAAAAGTCAATTTTATTATTTTTTATTTTTCAAAATGATACTAAACAATTTTTATCATTTTTTTCATTTTGAAATGAATTCGAAAAAATACTGTCAAACGTATTACTGTTTTTAAAAATATTGTTCTTGAAAACATGTTTTTATTTTTAAAAATATGAACATCATTTTAAAAATATATCCAAATACACCTTAAATCTTTAAAAGTTTTTATCTTTAAAAGAGATTCTCAAAGGAAGTACAAGCAATAGAATCTATCTCAACTAGTCAGGACATAAAAGTAGCTAGGAATAGTAGTGGACATGGGACCCACCATTATAACAGCGATAGATGAAATTGATATTAAAAATACTTTACAGGCTTAGCAACATTGTAATATCATGAATCTAAGTTAGCTATATTAGATATTTATTTTAGAAATAACAATAACTCTCATTCAACAACAGAGAGGAATTATACATTGTTCAATGACCTTCTGCCACTTAAGATCCTCCATTGAGGACAAAATTAAAATAACAAAGGAGGTTACGAGTCAAATAATTTTCATTTCTATAAATGACCTGGGACTTATAACAACCTACGGTTTAAAATGAAGCTTTTATATCTTCAATTAACAATCCAAACTCACAACACTAGGAATCATGAATTAACACCTTTAGCCACATTACTTACATCCGCCTCTATATATTGCTCTTTCAATCCCAACTGATCGGCCAACGTCAGCCATTCTCTTGAAGCAAGCTGTTGTCCATTTTCTGTGGAGAAGCAGTCCATGAATGGAGCGGCTAGTGGTGTACTTTCTGTTGATGTAGTATGCTGTTGACATTTATTTTAAATTATTTTCATTAATCTAGAAGCAATCTCCCTAATAACCTCACCAAATTAGGAAGAAACACTATAAATAAATTGGTGTCACTGTCATCAAATGACATTGTTAACTTGTCATCCTTTTTTTTGTTACTAACCATTAGCTCATGTAAAAGCAATGTTTATACTTCTTTTTTCCCCCTTTTTAGGAATAAAGAAAAAATGCATATTAATAGCTTTATCTTGAAGTTTTTTAAAAAAATTCTCAAAAACCGCCCTAAAAACATCAAATATCATTGTTATTTAATATTAAAAAAAATAAATAATTCAGAAAACTTCGTACTTTTATGTTTTATATCTCACATTCGAGTAAATAAAAAAATACATATATATTTAAACATTATTCATTCGCACTTCTTACTCAAATATATTCATCTCTTTTTGTATTAATAACTAAACATTTGATTGATAGAATTCTTGTGACTTCTAATCTTTAGCCAATTTTTTTTTTTACTGTAATTTCTCTCTTTTTAATTCAATTATTATGACTTCTTCTACATGGTTGACTTTCTAGAATTAGTTAGAAGATTTAAATTTGTTTGAGACACAAAAACATAAAAGAGCCAGATATTATTTTTGGGTTATAATATGTGATTTTAATTTGTATTTTTGGGAGGAAGCTCGAACACATGTTGATTTGAGATTATTATTCTAATTTTAAATTATGACATAAATTTATATGGACAATTTATTAGGTGTGTTGTGTACCGTGACCCCCCAGTTTCAGTCTTCTGGTTCGCCTCTACATGTGGTGTGTCTAGTCAGCCCCATTAATAATCTACTCTTCATATGATCCCATGCACATTCCTTAATACATTTATTCGATCAAAACAATATTTGTATTAACTTGTTTGTATAAAATGATATATGTTATTTTCTAGAAAAAATTTGAAATTCTATTAAAAAGTCTTATAGCATTAATTAATTAGAAATATTAGTTTAAGCTTTTGAGTTTATTGATTACAAACATAATATTTGAGTATGATTTATCTAAAAAATCCTAGATTCGAACCTCGTATCTAATAAAATTAGAATTCAGTGTGTTTTTATTTGGACTTGAGCAATCTGGCAACAACTGTGTTAGGTCTCGGTTGATATTAATTTTAAGAAGTTAAGATTTGATTATATAATAATTTTGGTAAAAAATAAAAAATAAAGGTAGTTTGGTTGGTCATAGGATTTCTAAATTGAAACCCGTACATGGTAATATTTTAATTTGTTGAATGTTCGTGTTTGGGGTTAAGTCATATGGCACTAACTATGTTGACCCTCGATTGGTATTGTTTGTGAAAAGGTAAATTTTATTGTTAATAATTTTGGTATAAAACCAGAATGTCCACCACAAAGTAAACAATATATAAAATAGAAAAATAAAATGAATTTAATCATATAATAAGATAATTTATATGAAAAACTCAAACCAGAGAAAAATCACATCTATTAGGACAACAAGAGGAAAAATATCATTATGTAAAATATTGTTACAACTACATGTTTATTTAGAACTCAAATTTATATCAGTTTCTTTAAATGTTGTTATTTGGCTAAAATTATTGTTTTCCAAAATATAAAAATTAAAAAAACAAAAGCAAAAACAAAACTAGTATTTGATTTTCTTTGATCGGCTGAATTTCACATTTATTTCCGTTGCTGCTTTAATCGCTAAGTTTGTTGTCTGTCTCCATCTTTGTCCCTCAACACCAGCAGCAATTATCTCACCTAATTTAATAACACTCAGAAATAACTGTTACAACAAATGAATTATATTTAATGTAAACATTATTTTATATTGAGTAAATGTTCATCAATTATTTTTTATCTTGTAAACATTAATTTTTCTCCAATATCTTAATTCATCCTTATATTTAACATAAAATAAAAAATAAAAAAATATATTCAGTTTAAATATTATTTTCATTACTTTACAAAGCAACCTCCCCTGTTTATATGTTTATGCCGAAACACAATAAATAAAGGTTGGTGTCATTGTCATCAAATGATATTGTTAGCTTGTCATCGTTCTTTTGTCACTAACCACTGGCTCATGTGAAAGCAATGATTCATACTTTTTCTTCCTTTTATTTTTAGAGATATATATATATATTAACAAAAACCTCCATTAAAGTAATTAAATTTCTCATTTAAAATTTAAAAATAAAAATAAAAATTTTGAGTCGAATGAATTTTGATCTATATTTCAATCTAGACAGCTTTGTAAGATAATTGAATTAAACCTATACATGATTTCACATGATTGTCATTTTAAACTTGCGGTGTTTGTTGCATTTCATATAAATGTACTAGTAAAATCTTTCTTGTATAGGACGTAATAATAGAAGTTGTTACAGAAAAAAATATAATTGAACAGACATTGCTTTCAATCAAGTTAAAAAAAAAATAAAAAATTCCTTCAAAAAAAATATTTTCATTTTTTTTTAATTTATTAAACATATACATTGTAAGTATTATGTACATCTGTAGAACTTTCTCGATTAGGATTTTTGAAGCGTAATCCGAAACTAAAACTTTCAAAAACAGGAGGGATGACTCATAATATGTGAGAAAATAGCCCTTAAATCAATTGTTAGCTGCAAATTAAATTATGGATGTCTGGCTGAGACAGACCAAACACCATGCGCTGGGGTCACTGCCCCACACAGCCATTTGCTTATTTTCAATTTTTTTTCTTTTAACTTTTATTTTCAAAATTTTGAATTGACCATAAATCACCAACATGCATGGGACTTGATTGACGCACATATATATGCGTTATGACTTGATCCGGTCAAATGGAGGCCCGTTGGGCCTTTATGGGCTTCAAAAACTTCCATATTGGACTTGGAGTTGGGCTTTGGGTACTCGACATTGTTTGGCGGCTTACATCCAATATATTGGCAAATGTCAAGTCGGAAAAGAATGTTTGAAAATTTTAAGTGTTTTGGTTTCTAATTGAAAAAAAAAAACTGTTTTTTATTTTTTTCCCCTCAAAACAGTTTCAAAATATATTTTTTAAAATTTTATTTCATCTAAAATATACATAATTTTTGAATTTTTTCTTTAGACCAAACCTTTCATTGAATTTTTACACATGTTTAGACTAAGCAAATCATAAAAATAAACCTGATGTACTATAATTTAATAGTATTTTAAATTTAATTCATATTAGGATTTTCCTCACCATCTTGTGAGGACATTGACATCCACACGAAATTATACACTGAATTTGCGGTATCAATTTCTTTTTTAAGACGACAAGCAGAGAGTCATAGTTATGTTCGAATTGTTTGTCTATATCATTAATTGTGTCGGCTAGATATTTATTTTCGTATTAAAAAAATTTATACTTTCATAATAAAATATGAAAATTCTTTATACATATTTATAAAATATATATGATAAAACTTAAACTCAAACATTAAAATGCAAAATTAATATAGTTTAAATATAAAATCAGCAACATATAAAGTTGAATGTTAAAATTATGATATTAATCAATATTCTCTAATTTAATGTATCTATTAATATAAAAATACCTCAATTTTTAATAAGATAGTGAACAAGGAAAAAAAAATCTATCAACAACTGAGACGGTGTGCTCCACAAACTACAAGATACAAAAAATAATAATAATAAAATAAATAGATTTATTTTTTTTGGTTAAAAAAAAAATAGACTCACTCATTCATAATAAAAATAATTAATCAAACCAAATAACAACCTTCTCAAACAAATTTTTGTGCCGACAAATGACACCTTTCGATTTCTAAATTCTTGTCCATCAATCCATGGGATATCATTCATCAAGGGTCCCGTTTTGATATAATTAAACATCCACCACCAATAGATCTGGACCACACAAATAAACTCATACAAACCAACGGTCATGATCACTTGTTGACCTTTCACCCTAAACAAAATTAAAAGTTCAGATTATCTTATCCAATTTCTAATTAGTCAATTAAAAATGCAGGAAAATCTCAAAATCCTCCCTCAATTTTCACATTTCTTTTCAAAATTTGAAATTTAGATAAAATCCCCTAAATTTTCGATATTGAATCAACAATACTTTTAACAAGTTTATAAATCAAAACATTTTTGGGATTCTATTGTTATTTTCATCTAAACTCAAAATATGAGGTTAATGTTTGTAAAATTTATTATTATTATTATTATTATTTTTTGCAGGTGGGGAGGGTGGGGTGGGGGTGGTTTGGTCGGGGTTGGTTTATAATTCTTGCTACCATTTCATTCAAACAAAATAATAAATGGAAGTGAAATAAAAAAAAAAAAAAAAATTGGAGGGACACAAAAGTTTGATTACTTTTAAAAACCATATTTATTTATTTATTTATGTATTTTTGAAATTCTACATTGTAACGAATTGAATCATAATATTTGACAATTCTAAATACCTTAGTAATTGAACCATACCCGAATAACCTATTTTTGGCAAGAATTGAATGAAATTGAACAAATTTTTCGTACAACCCCATATTTGTTGAGGACGTGGGATTGGATAAAATTTATCGACCTTTACTTTATCCCACGAGATAAATTAGTTCCATCCAAAATTGTGGGACGAATTAATCCTCTCTCATATCCCTCTTTTTTTTTTAGATACTTATTTATTTATTTTATTAATGATTTATATTTCAAATATTTATTATATTTAAAAATTAATTGAATATATTTTATTTATACTCTTAAAAAAAGTTCAATCTAATTCCAAACAACAAATGCACTCAAGGTAGGGCCGGCTAAAACTATTACTACAATGATTGTCACAATTTTACTAGCAGCATCATTGAAGTTGATGATGATGATGATCATAATAATTATAATTAATTAAGAAAAATAATAGAAAGCTGCAGTTGTCTCAATTTATTTTCCAAAAAAAAAAAGAGAGAAAATGAATGATAATCCTCAAAAGTGAAAACTTCTGACATCAAACAGAAGCAAATCAAACCCATCCTTTACCATTAAACTATTATTCTGGAAATAGAAACGAGTGTCCTGACATTTGCTTTCAACCCCATGCTAAATTTAAGGCCATTTATGGAAGTGAAAACCAAACATGCCATTTGCAACGGTCCATCAACAAACTAGCTAGAAGAGAAACATGTTAAATTAAATGAAGCACAAAATAATAATTAATGTCTCTTCTGATGCCACTAGCTGATAAACGTGACAGTCTCCAGCAGTGATCAATATGTCAATCAGAGACATGAAACCCCATGTGCAATAAACAACCAAAACACATGAGAGGAATGGTATAATTATTACACTGGGGCCACCAAGGGGATCAGAAGCAATATTGAAGCGATGATGAATCTTGAATAGTTTTCTAAAATTGAAAACCTCACTCCCCAGAACTCTTTATATCCATCCCTCCCAATGCTTCCTCATGAATGATTTTTCCAACTCTCCCATTTTCACTCTCCAGATTTTTCTTTAAGTTTAGATTTAACTCAACCCTCTTTTTATTATCAATAGATTTATAGTTTTAATAATTTTTTTTTTTTAATTACTAGGCACACATACATTTCTATCTTATAAAGAAATTGAGTTCAATTTCTACCAAATCCATGTTACAACTTATGTGCATGATTTGATCCCTTAATTATAGAAGGGAGTAGTTATAACTTCTTTAATAGGGTCGATATGATATTTGGATAAGTAAGTAACTTTTAATTTCGATAAGTTTTGATAGATATCTAATCCGTTAACTGTTATTTGTCGAAACATTTTTTTTTTTTTAAAAAAAAAATTGTTGATTTTAGACAAACACATATAAAAAACTTAAATTAAATATGAATTCATTATTGAATTGTGTTTATAATTTTTTTTTTTTTAAACTTACTTGTTAATAAACTCATGCATGTTTTAGAATATTTAATATACAACAATACCATTAAAAAACATAAGAAAAACAAAAATAAAAGCTACAAATTACACTTTGACGAACAAGTAACAGATATGTCAAACTCTAAAATAAAATAAAACTGAAAAATAGTATACAAAAGGAAAAAGGAGTCCTTACTAGAATATGACAAGAAATCTAAATGGAGTGGAAGATTAATAAACAATGATGAATTCAGGTAAATATTTTTTAAACTATAAGCAACTACCGTACAAAAGATTTATGTCTGCTTAATTATTTTAAGAGCAAATTACAATTTAGCTACCCGGTTTAAACGCTTTCACAGGCGGAGCAAATGTTTCCATTTTATTACAATTTACCCCCCTACAGTTAATGAATTAAGTTACATTTAACTAAGCCAGGGATAAATTTGTCTTTTCATATTAATTTTTTTTTTAATTTTAAATTTTATCCCAAAATATGCAATCTATCATCAATTCAAAGTTCATCACCCAGCAAATCATCACCAGCAACCATTGTCAACCAGCAACATCACCCAGCAAATCATCACCAGCAACCATAAAATGATTCCAAACATCTTCAATCAACTAGCCAACGTCACAACTTCTGAAAACCCAAAAAATGACCTCAAATGTATCCATCAAACCCAACATTATCAATCTCAAAAGCATCAAACCCAATATCATCTGAAATCAAAACCATCAAACTGAAAAAAATACATACGATGAACCCAGATTCTGGGTTCATCGGACGAACCCAGACTGGGTTCACTGACGAACCCAGAATCTGGGTTCGTCAGTGAACCCTGACTGGGTTCACTGATGAACCCAGGTTCTGGGTTCGTCAGGAACCCAGATCTGGGTTCCTGAGAACCCAGTTGGGTTCGTGACGAACCCATATGAGCAGCGAACCCAGCTGGGTTCGTGACGAACCCAGATCTGGGTTCCTGATGAACCCAGCGGGGTTCGTCAGCGAACCCAAATCGGAGTGTCTGGGTCTCCGATCTGGGTTCGTCAGCGAACCCAGATCGCAGAGAACCCAGACGATCCGAGGAAGAAGAACAACAGAAGAAGAAGAAGAAGAAGAAGAAGAAGGAAAGAAGAAGAAGAAGCGGAAGAAGAAGAAACGGAAGAAGATGAGAAGCGGAAGAAGAAGGATGAAAAGAAGAGAGAGAGAACAGCTGAGTGAGTGAGTGAGGAGTTGACTAGATATATATTTGGTCAACTGGTCAACTTTAGTCAAAGGATAATTTCGTCTTTTCACTGTTTACCGTCAAATATAACGAATCTTACTAACGGGAGGGGGGTAAATTGTAATAACATAGAAACATTTGCTCTGCCTGTGAAAGCGTTTAAACCGGGTAGTTAAATTGTAATTTGCTCTTATTTTAAACATGAGTTTAAGGGTTGCGAGAAAAGACAAAGTATATATATATATAAAATGGGGAAAGATAATTTAGGAAATAAAAAACTTATATTTAATCAGTACATTTTAGTCAAGTGAAAAATTAGAAAAATTTCACTATTTAACTGATTTTATTACTCAAAAAATCAAATAAAATAATTGAATGAAACATATTAAGTGCCCTTCAGTGTTGAGCGGAAATATTAAAAAGGTCCTAAGTGTTTTTTTTTTCCCCAAACAGTTTCTTGATATTATTTTGAAATTTTATTTATTATAAATTTTTTAAAAAAATTTTCCTTGAGAGGTGTGGTTACGACCACGATAAAACCATTTATTTGAATTTTCACACATATATTTAGATCAATCAAATTATAAAAACAAATATGATGTACTGTAAATTAATAATATTTCAAATTTAATTTATTTAGGAATTCTTTTACCATATTGTTAGGACATTGATACTCAAACCGAATTAAACATTAAATGAGTCGGTCAATGGTTTGGTTGGTCAATCACTGACCTTTGTAATTTATTGTCTTACGTTTGACTCTCAAAATAGGTAATTTCTCTCATATCATATGTGCGAATTGTCCCTTTATCTTGTGTGGGTCCTCATCTTTATCTATATGTGGATTGCTCTATTTCGTATGAGAGTTGCTCTCCAGATTGAGCTACAAAGTCAAAACCTTACTTGATTCTGACTGATTACTAGATTTGTTTCAACCATAAAATAAATAAACATTAAATCTTTTATATCAATTTTTTTCCTTTAAAGTTGACCTAGAAAAAAGATAAGAGGTCTCGTTTGCATACTCATGACCGTAAAATGCATATATGATAGACTAAAATAGAAGAAAATATGCACAACCATTTAAATTGAAAAAACAAAAATGCAATTTATGTTATCAAACTTGCAAAATCAAAACCTTCAAATGCAGTATCTATAAATATAAAGTTGAACATTAAATCTATAATACTTATACATATTTTCTAAATCAATGAATCCTTAATATAAAAAGAAAAAATCTCAATTTTAATAAAATAATAAACAAGAAAAAAATTATCAACAACTTAGATCGTGGACTCCACAAAACTAAATCAGCAAGATATGTATAAAGGTAGACTCAATCATTCAAAAGAAAGTAATTAATCAAACCAACCAACAACCTTCTCGTACACAAATTTCTGCACTAACAAACAACACCAAACACTATCTCTTTTTCAATTTCCAAATTCTTCTTGTCTAATCCACCCATGATTCATGTGATATCATTTGCAAAGGGGTCCTACTTTTCTATAATTAAACCTCCACCACCCAGTAGATCTTGACCACACAAACAAAGTCATACGAACCAACAGTCACGATCACCTGTTCACTCTTCTACCCTAAAACCAAATTAAACGTTCAAATTTTGTCTTATCCAATTCCTAATCAGTCAATTAAAGATATAGGAGAATCTCAAAACCATCCCTCAAGTTTTATTTTCTTTTTCCCAAATTTTAAATTTAGATAATTTCCACTAAATTCCCAAACCATATTAAGAATTTTTTAATTAATTTTGAAACTATGGACTACCTTTTGACATCCAATAATCATGTTGATTTAAATTTGAAATCAAAAGGTTACTCTTTAAAATTTCATCTTACTTTAGGGGTATTACTATTTATTTCTTTTTTCTTTTTATAGAGACAACTTTTTTTTTTCTAATTAAAATTAAAATGAAAGGTAAATTAAAAAAATTAAAAGAATTATATTCATATGGTGAAAATGAAAGATTATGCTTCTAGATTATTTATATCGCACTTAATCTCGACAAATCTAGAGAACCATTTTACACAAATTTCTTAACTCAAATAAAATCGTATTTTCCTTCATTTAAAAAAGTGAATTTTATTTTTAATTTCAATAATAAAGAATTAATTAAAAATGAAAAGTTTTTAAATCAAAAGAGGTTTGTTTAAATTTAAAAAATAGTTATTTTTATTTTTTTTAAAGGATTGATGAATCATATATATATACATAATTTTATCGGTTGTCCAAAATGACCCATGACTTGTTAAAACAGTGATCTTCCAAGATGTCATAGTAAGGGGTTTTTTGACATCTTCGTAAATAATAAGAAAAAAATTGCTATTCACTATCTTTACAGGAAAAATGAAAATAACTTTTTAATTTTTTTTTTTTTTCAAAAACAATAAACAATAACAGTCTCCATTTTTGTATTGTTTTGTTTTCCCTCACTTACTCTCTCAAATCAATAACAGTACACAGATCTCAAATTTTCTCTTCATTTCACTGAACACCCACCAACACCAAACCTTCACTCTCACTCCATCCATCTCCTTCTCCTTCTTCTCCTCCTCCCCAACACAAAAAACACACCCACCCCTTTACAATGCACTAGACCCCATTTGCTCTTACCAGCAAAAATGAGCACCAAATCCTTAAAACACACAAAACCCACTTCCCAAACGACGCCGTCTACGGCGACGGCGACGGCGGCGTCTCAGACGACAACATCTCGATCGTCGTCTCTGTCGTCCCACTTAGCAATGGTGGAGCTAAAACAAAAGATTCTAACTTCTCTCTCGAAGCTAGCGGATCGAGACACCCACCAAATCGCCATCGAAGATCTGGAGAAGACAATCCAGACCCTCTCGCCGGAGTCCCTCCCCATGCTTCTCAACTGCCTCTACGAGTCGTTAAACGACCCGAAGCCGGCAGTCAAGAAGGAGGCGGTGAGGCTACTGGGTCTGGTCTGCGAGTGCCACAGCGAGGTGACGTGGACGCACGTGACGAAGGTGATTGGTCACGTGGTGAAGAGGCTCAAGGACGGTGATTCAGGGGTGAAGGAGGCGTGTAGGGACGCCATTGGGTTACTGTCCAAGTTGTACTTGAAGGGGAAGGAGGAGAGCAATGGGGGGAGTAGCAGTAATGTGGTGGTGGGGTTGTTCGTGAGGCCGCTTTTCGAGGCGATGATGGAGCAGAACAAAGGGGTGCAATCTGGTGCGGCTATGTGTATGGGGAAGATGGTGGAATCTGCTTCTGACCCTCCTGTTGCCGCCTTTCAGAAGCTCTGTCCTAGGATTTGTAAGCTATTGAACAGTCAGAATTTCGTGGCAAAGGCCTCGCTTTTGCCTGTCGTGGGCAGCTTAGCGCAGGTTTGGTTGTGTTTTCGTTTGGCATTGTGTGTTGTTTGTTTGTTTGAATATAAATGCTACATTGTGTTGTATTGATGAGAAGTAATGTGAAGAGAAATTAGGATGGTTAATAAGTTCAGATTTGTGTTGTTACGACTTGTTTGGATTTTTAGGGGAAAATGAAATAGATGGTTGATGTGGATTTGTATGAATATAATGCTACATTGTGTTGTATTTATGAGAAGCAATGTGAAGAGAAATTAGGATGGTTAATAAGTTCGGATTTGTGTTGTTACGACTTGTTTGGATTTGTAGGGGAAAATGAAATAGATGGTTGATGTGGATTTGTCTGAATATAATGCTACATTGTGTTGTATTTATGAGAAGTAATGTGAAGAGAAAGTAGGATGGTTAATAAGTTCAGATTTGTGTTGTTACGACTTGTTTGGATTTGTAGGGGAAAATGAAATAGATGGTTGATGTGGATTTGTATGAATATAATGCTACATTGTGTTGTATTGATGAGAAAAAATGTGAAGAGAAATTAGGATGGTTAATAAGTTTAAATTTGTGTTATTTTGACTTGTTTGGATTTGTAGGGGAAAATGAAATAGATGGTTGACATGGATTTGTATGAATATAATGCTACATTGTGTTGTATTGGTGAGAAGTAATGTGAAGAGAAATTAGGATGGTTAAGTTTAGATTTGTGTTGTTTTGAATTTTGATTTATTTGATTTGGAAAATGAAATAGATGGTTGATGTGGATTGTGAGGATATGCTTGAGAGTTTTGAGTTTGGTTTGGTTTGGTTTGATAGGTGAGCTTGGAAGTGATAAGAGGATTTGGTAACTTGAGTTTCAAATGATTGCTTTTGGAGGTGTTTTTGTCATTGAGTTGATAAGCTTGGCATTGAGTTTATAACTGTGTAGTTGTAGTTTTGATGATTTGTTGGTAAATTGTTCCGCGATGTGCTTGAATTCAATTTTCAGATATGGGTAGTGGGTTGAGATTTCCTTTCTCTGGAGTCTAATTAGGAAGATTTTGAACTCTGTGTTATTTGTTTGAATAAAGTGAAAGTAGATGGATTGAAGCAGATTATGAGATTAGTGACTGGTTTTGATAAGCTTAGGAAGTTTTGAAGTTATTGCTAATATAAATGCTTAGCTTGCGTGTTTATGGATCATGAACATATGTGGATTGTGCTCTATCTGGTTAATGACGGGGCTTGATGTTTGGGGAAATATGAATATATATGAATCTTGGAGCCCCAATAACTTAAATCTGAGAGGACGCTACCTGCATTGAGCCAGATTGATATGTCTGATTGGTTGAATACTTATTGTTTTCATCTTTAAAGCAGAAAGGTACAGAAAAACAATAGAAAATATATCCTTTTTTCTAACTAAAGACAAGATATGAGTAAATTGTCTTTGCCAGCTCCCCTTTTTTTATTTCTTCCATTTATCCAATGGATTTGTGTTATATTTGTCCTTATAGCTGTTCGTTCTGTTTGCATGCTAGAAACACTTATCATATGTTTTTCTGCCTGCTTAATAATGGTGTGCTTTAGTTTCTCTGTATCCAACAAGATAACAAATTTGAAAGTTAACCTTCATTCATATGCCTTAAAATTTTCATTAAGGGCTAGGTAAGGAGCTGTAACATTATAATACTTGTTGCAGGTTGGAGCAATTGCACCACAGAGCTTGGAACCTTTGCTGCAATGTATTCATGAGTGTCTTGGGAGTACAGATTGGGCAACACGTAAAGCAGCAGCTGATGCTCTAAGTGCCTTAGCATTGCATTCAAGCAACTTGGTAGCAGATGGAGCCGCTTCAACATTAACAGTGCTTGAGGCTTGCCGATTTGACAAGGTAGCTTTCTAGAGTCACTTTTCTTCTGCCTGAATGTCCTACTTTTTCTTTTTTAAGATTTGATGTGTCTTAAGAGTCAAGGTTGGCATAGCGTTATCTAAGTTTCATATAATTTAATAGTTGCAATGCTCAAGAGCTAATTTTCTCATGTTAAAAAGCCACTAACATGTGCTTGTCAGAAGCATTGTTTGGAGCAGCTCTGCTCTTCAAGAACCATAAATGTATAAGTTATATAGTTTGAGGCGATTATGACACTAAAAATGGGAAGACCTGTGAAGCTAGGAAGAACATAATTTAATTGTGAAACCTTTACAGCATAGTTAATTTAAATATAACGATATAACATATTTGTGTTAACAAAATATTTATTATGGATCCTTGTTGAGTGACTACAATTTTGTTTAATTTGATTAAATTTTAGTAGTCATAAGAGAGATGGAGCAAGATATTTGAATTTAAGATGATATTCTATAGAGCCCATACCTTGCTGATTCTTTAGGTTTATGGAGAGCAATTCTCTGGGTGGTCATGCTGTAACTTTTCTTATAGGACTTTATATGGATTATTGATGCTTCTAGGGGGAATGAGTCATTCTTTGAAAACATGGACCATAATCTTGGATCGTATTTGGCCCATTTAACATCCTTAATGCGTTTCTAGAAGCAAACAATGGCTAATGTGAGTCGTAATCTGTTTTTGCTACTGTTGATGCCAAAATGTCTCTGTAAGAATTAATGAGAAATGTTGACGTGGCTATCAATGACTTGATATGTTGACCCTCAAAATTAATAAGCAATGTGCCAGCAGGAGTTGCCGTTGTGCCCACTTCATTGCTCAGTAAGTCTTTGTGTGGTAGTGGAGATATGGTAAGTGATGATAGTAGAAGTATATTGATACCAGGTATTTATAGCAAGTTAAGAGATAATAATTGATTCTTGATAAAATTATTTGTAAACAATTGTTATCACATGTATTTTGTTTTAAAGTGATTATTATCTCGTATATATGTATTTAAATTAAATTAAATATACATTGGTAACAAATAGATATTGATTACCTTTTCTTTTAGCAAGGCTTTCATTATGTGATTTAGCTTGCTTGGTGGGCCCACATTGTTGATGTGGTCTTATAAATGTTAGTTAACGAATCCTTTTTGGGCCTATTATTTTGTTGCAACTCTCTTTATACTAGGTGATCTATATGGACCACAATTTAGGTGTTACTTTCTTTGTAACACTTGGTTTTTGGACTTTGGTGCCTAGATGTAACTTTTATGATTAAATCTCATTTTTGGATTTAAATATATTGGTGTTTCATTTTGTACTAATGTTGTAATAAATGTGAGTAGCATTAACTAGACATGCCTTAGTGACCTATCACATCACAATATTCACTCCCCAATCTTCTTTGAGTTATAAATTCATATAGAGAAATTTATGATATTTCTAAGGCATGTGATTTTTGTGTTGTTATCATCATATGGCATTTTTGACTTGTCAATTTTAATTTGACATGATAAACCCTAGCCATTGGATTTGTTATTGATTCAAGGGCTAGGAATTTATGCTTTTTATATATATATATATTTATATTTATATAAAAGGCAGTTAGAGACTACTTGATTTTTTATAGTGGGTTTGAACACAATAATAGCAATGTAATTCATCATCACTGTACTCTCATTGACCAAAACAAAAGCTTCTACCCTCTGGATAAAAGAACAAAGCCAATGGTATCATGTCAACTTAAGTTTGAAGAGTAAAAGTTGTCATACAGTGATAATGAGAAGAGATATCACATACCTAAGAAATGTTATAAACTTCTCTAAATGATTTTACAACAAAGAGAAGTTTAGGACTAAGAGTAATTTGGGGAGTAAATGTATTGTGATATGACATGTCATTAAGGCAAGTTAGACGAAGTCACTCACATTTATTGCAACGTTAGTATGAAGTGAGGTGTTATAAAAAAAGTAGCATTTGGATATTTTAAGTTCGATAAAATGAGATGTTACGAAAGAAGTAACATTATGACATTGAAATTTGAAGTCTAATAAAATGAGGTGTTACAAAAGAAGGAACACTAGGACATTTAAGTCCAATAAATTGCGGTGTTACAAAAAAAAGTAACTAGGACATTTAAGTGAAAAAATGAGGTGTAATCTTAAAAGTTACACTTGGATAATAAAGTTACACCTTAATTATTATCCATATAGATCAGGTGATATAAAGAGAGTTATACGAGGATAATGGGGCCAAAAGGATTAATTAGTTGATGCTTCAAAGAGAATACAAGTAATGTGGGCCCAATGATAATCAAGTAATAAGAAGTCATAAGGTTTTGTTTTAAACTTAGTTAACACTTGTGGATATATATTTAAATTAATTTAAATATATATACTAGATGATAAGCTCTTTAAAATTAAAAGACAAGAGATAACGATTGTTATGAGGCAAGTTTATTAAGTAAAAGCCGTTATTTCTCTACGGGTTATAAGTACATTTAAGATCATCACTTATTACTTCTCGACTACTACACGAAGTCTCACTTGAGCGACGAAGTGGGCATGTTGGCAATTTTTGCTGGCACCTTCTGATCTGTTTATTTATTTTGCAGGTTTAACATATCAGGTTAACGATAGCCATATTTACTTTTCTCCTTAATTGCTAATGAGACAAATTTTGGCATCAACAACTACCATTTCCTTCGAAATATAAATTCTTCCCACAGAAGTACAGAAAAAAGGGTTTTGGGTAGGAATATGCAACTTGTCCTCGTTCCATTTTAGAAGTTTCCCTCCCCTGTAACTTCTTTACCCTGTGGAATTCTGTCATTGAGTATGAAAAGTTGCATCTGTTTGGAACTATAAATAGTTTCTTTTGATAATGCTTAGACCCCTAGGAAGAGAATGTCTTGATAAGAAATGTATTCTGGCAAGCAGATGCTTTAATGAACTGTACTTTTCATGTTCTGACTTAACATAATAAATCTATGAGGGGAAACAACACACTTAATTTTTGCAAGTTTAATTAGAAGAACCTGAAAGACAGGTTTATGTTCAGTGTCAGTGGTCTTTGAGACTATTCAGTCTGTTGAGTTAATTACTCTTATGGGTTTTGCAGATAAAACCAGTTAGAGATAGCATGACGGAGGCATTGCAGTTATGGAAGAAGATTGCAGGAAAAGGCGATGCAGGATCAGATGACCAGAAAGCTTCTCATGGTGAGTTTGTCATGAATATTTTCCTTTCAAAATGATTTTTCATACGTCTAATCTTTATTTGTCTTACCGAAAACCATTTGTGTTGGAATAATAATGTCACAGATGGTGACAATCCTGAATCGGCTGAGGACCTGAAGAATTCAAATCCTAATGACCGAAGATCAGAGCCATCAGCAAAGGATTCATCTAATGGTACTTCCCTTACTTCAGATTCTCTTTTGAAAGGCAAAGGTGGAAGCATTCCGGACAAAGCAGTTGTGATTTTGAAGAAGAAAGCACCTGCCTTAACTGACAAAGAGCTAAACCCAGAATTTTTCCAGAGACTTCAGACGAGGGGTTCGGGTGATTTGCCAGTTGAAGTAGTTGTTCCTCGTAGATGTCTCAACTCTTCAAACTCAAACAATTACGAAGAGTTAGAACCTAATGATTCAGATTCGAGAGGAAGGTTAAATCACATGGGAAGCAGCCAGACAGATGATTTTTGTGGGTCTGTTAATGCTAAACATCGTACCATTGACAGAGGAACTGCTGGTGTAAATGGAAGAGACCCGAGAATGAGGGCATCTGACATGGAAAGAGAGTCATCTGGCAATCGTGCTGGTTTTTCCAAAACTGATGGCCAGTCTGAAGGATCCTTCATTAATAACAAAGGAAATTGGTTGGCCATCCAGAGACAACTGATGCAGCTGGAGAGACAACAAGCTCATCTTATGAACATGCTGCAGGTATTCTTGAATTCTTCATCAGGAAAAGGGGCTACTATACCTGTTTTTATAATTTATATAACTCATAAGATACTCATCTTATATTGCAGGATTTCATGGGTGGGTCTCATGATAGCATGGTAACTTTGGAGAACAGGGTTAGGGGTCTTGAGAGAGTTGTCGAAGACATGGCTCGGGATTTGTCAATATCATCTAGTAGGAGAGGTGGTAATTTTCCTGTGGGATATGAGGGATCCACTAACAGAACTTTAGGCAAGTATAATGGCTTTCCTGACTACTCTGGTGCTAAGTATAATGGTCGGATTCCATTTGGGGAAAGATTTGCCCAATCTGATGGTGTTGCTTCAGGTGTTAGGGGAAGAGGACCTTCTTGGAGATCTGACATGTCTGATGCTTGGGACTTTTCTGCATACGGTGCCTCCAGAAATGGACAGGTTGGTTCTAGGAGAGCTCCAGGCACTGGTCCTGCAGATGGTAGATCCCCTAAATCTGAACATGAAAATGAGCAGGTTGGGAGCAGGAGAGCCTGGGAGAAGGGGACTGGGCCGGTTAGGCTTGGTGAAGGGCCTTCTGCCAGAAGTGTCTGGCAAGCTTCAAAAGATGAAGCTACCTTAGAAGCCATTCGGGTAGCTGGGGAGGATGGTGGAACGTCTCGGTCAGCCAGGGTGGCCATCCCTGAATTGGCTGCGGAAGCCTTGGGAGACGATAATGGTGGGCGAGAGAGGGACCCAATCTGGACTTCATGGGCTAATGCCATGGATGCCCTTCAGGTGGGTGATATGGATACAGCTTATGCTGAAGTTGCGTCTACTGGTGATGATCTCTTGCTTGTGAAGTTAATGGACAGATCAGGACCTGTAATTGATCAGCTCTCAAATGAGATAGCAATTGAGGTCTTGCATGCTATTGGGCAGTTTCTACTAGAACAGAACTTGTTTGACATTTGTTTGTCTTGGATTCAACAGGTATCAGATTTACCTATCATTTATCAACATTTCTTCTACTTTCAAACTTATATGTGGTATCTGGTGATGCATCTTAATCGATCATACTTCATGGTTTCATACCCGTTAATCATAATTCATGGAATCAAGACGAAGAATCTAAGTGCCTGTCAATAATTGGCTCAATAAATTTTTTAATATAACAGCATTTAGCTTCTACTTTAAAGCAATTCCTGGCCGTGAAACCATGAATCCATGTGCTTTTATCTGTAGAATTTGGTTGAGGATTTTTGAGAGCTCTTTAAGGAATGATCTAGTGCAACTAATAACTTTTTAAAGAATTGTGGAAATAGTTATTGATGTGAGATGCTTGTTATATACAATATTCCCTAACAAGAGGTGAAGAATCCTGTATAGCTACATAAGTATTCTAGGAGCAGGCTAGTGCATAATTGAGGACAGTACTAAGAACACTAGCGTCATTAATATTACTTGTGTGCAGTGTAGCTTTGCTAGATACTAAATATGCTTGTTAAGCATTCCTGTTCTTACAGCATATGCGTGTTAACAAGGGCATGACTTATGATATTGAAGCGATGAGCTGCTACTTTAAAACAAGATTTTTTCACTTTCGAAGATGCTTTATTGTTATATGACTCTGCTGGTAGTCCAACTCATACTTACCCAAACTAGCATGGATTGCATACTGGATATTAATTTTCTGTTTAACCATACCTTTTAGATCCTCTTAAAGAAACCCATACCAATTTCTTGCAAATATTTTCAGTTTCTACTAGATCTTCAAAACTGCTGAAGAAAAATATGAATTTCAGTGTAGCCACACATTTACACTTCTTCCTACCTGCCATTCTTATCTTTTATCATTAGAATTGATAGTTGTGCTACATTCTAAAACCTTTTTCCTGGTATCTTTATCTGCCTATATAAATGGCATAAAACGGTGATTGAGCTTATTTCTGTTTCTTGTTCTTCAGTTGGTGGACGTAGTACTGGAAAATGGACCTGAGGTTTTGGGCATTCCCACGGAGCTGAAGAAAGAACTTTTGTTGAATTTACACGAAGCGTCTTCTTCAATGGACCCACCTGAGGACTGGGAAGGTGTCGTGCCCGACCAACTCTTGTTGCAGTTGGCATCAGCCTGGGACATTGAAGTGCAACAGTTTGACAAATAGTTTGCAAAGTTATGTACTGTTAAGTAGGTTTTGATGTTCTGTATGCAACCTTTTGATCAGGAAAATTACTCAAATGTACTTCATATGTCAATGGAGTGGTAAGTGAACAGTATGAGATTTTTGTCAAATATGATTACAGCAATTGATTCATATTGGATTGATGTATATGGTGTTAACATAACAATACATTTTGAGAGATTATGATTGATATTTGATATACTAGTTCTGTGTACAGTCCTATTTAAGTTATCATCAAAATTGACAGATTTAAATAATTCATCAGCACGCTGCCGCTAAACAAGCCACTATAAGTAATAAATGTCAACAAATATTAGACTTATGATTGTGCTGAACCAAGATTTAAGTGAAAATCAAATTGAATAGAAACTGGAAACAATGAAGAGCACTCATTTCATTAACTAATGTACCATAGAAATAAATCATTCAGTTTCATCAACTAAATCGTACATGGAACCAACCTTTCTAAGTACTGAAAATCTACTGTACAATGGTTGTACAAGTTCTATTGCATTCTCTCATATTGGATACATTTCTCAAAATGCAATGGAAGTATTCACAAATACTCCATTACATCTCCATTGGCCGCTATGTGATTGTTTGTCATGTCATTTACAGGTCAAAAAATTTTACATCAACTCAGTATGTTAGCACCGATTCCCTAGGCAACAAAATTTAGGGAACCGGATGAAGCTGATACCATCAGATCAGCATAGAAAATCTACGTGGTGCCGGAACTGAACTAGCCAATGCATGAAAACTCTTTCACAGTCGCTGTTTAGCAAAGATCCATGTCAACATGCAGATAAACCGTCTATTTGGCAGCATACCAGTTTTGAGCACACTTAGCATCAACGTTCAGATCAACACTAAGAAAATTCTCTCCATTGAAGGGTTTGGACATGCACTCAACAACTATGGCCTTAGCAACTTCAGCTGATTCGCTTGGACCTTCCAAGATCACTTCATCATGAACCTATTGTGCAGTCAATAATCAGTTTTTGCAATATAATTCAGACTTGACACCATTCAATGAGATGGCCAGAAATCTTAAGCACAAAAAATTAACAAACTTTGCAGGAACATATCAGATTATGAGAAGATGCAATGATAATAACTTAAGCACATGCAATGAAGGCGTAGGCAAGTGACAAGTCATGACTGAAACAGGTGCCTTGAAGCTGGATATCTTATATGTGTTGGCACCTTATATGGACAACAACTCTAGAAAATTGGAAGATGGGATCCAAGTTACCTATTGCTGGCAGCAGCAGACCATAACCAGTATCAAAGATAAATTTAAGTCAAGTGCAAGGGCACCTAAAGATTAAGATTTTGTTAAAGATTACTGAGACAGAATTGAAATTGCTATGATTTCTACCAACAACTCCATTCACAACAGTGTGAAACTAAACAAGTATGAATCAGAGTTTCAAATAGAAATCCATGCAACTAAAACTGTAATACCTGCAGGGAAGAACACTGCTCAACTAAAATTACCACACCTGTAAGGAAGAACTCTAAGCAACTTAACTATAAGGATCAATCATCACGAAACAAGGACATGAACTAAACCTGTAAAAGCAGTGTCCATCCAAGTTCCTTCAAACGTGCATTCTTTGATATTTCTAACATGGCACACATGGCAACATCAGCAGCACTACCCTGTGGAAGTCAGATAAATATATGAGAGAAAGAAAGAGAGAGTAGTAGTGAAACTAGTATGCAAGTTAAAGAAGAGAGACCTGCACAGGTGTATTAATGGCAGCCCTTTCAATATGATTCCTATGTGCTTGTGTAACAGAATCAAATGATGGGAAACGGCGGGCCCTTCCTAGCAGTGTGTAAACTTCTGAAAGTTCACGGGCTTCTTTTTTACGAGCTTCTTGCCAAGTGCGCACCTCTTTTCTGTCATTATACCAGAGAGCAACTGTCTTCTTTGCTTCCTTCACACTAACCTGATAAGGAAGATGGCAGCCATCATTTGTAGCAGATCCACTTGGTTCAAATTAAATTAAATTTAGGCCTGGAAAACAAGCATACCTTCCAATCCCGAGCAAGGCCCAGTGGAGTTTTTCCATATGCAATGGAAAAGTTAAGCATTTTAGCTTTTCTTCTTTCAGAACCAAAGGCATCCTAACACAAAAGTTTGTAATTCAGTTAAACAACAATTGGAATCACTGATTTATTTTTACATTTTAATAAGAGAATAATGGTTAAACTTTCAGGCTTTCTGACATATTTGGACAAAAGAATCAACAAAGTAATAAACAAATGATAAGGATGCTTCTCAAACCAGTAGAAGCAAGATGAATAACTCAAATTACAAAAAATCAATTTAAGTTTGATATATTTCATATAAAAAAACATTCAGATTAATTAGACAAAACAACTCTATTTCATCTATAGATTACATTATGCCATCATCTCTCTTCCTAAATCTACAAGACCTGCAGATGGGAATTTTCATTGATGTTGAAGCTCATACTTTGTACTACTGTAAGACTGAACTCAACGTTGGTATCAAATCTTCGTGCTTATGCTTAGTTTATTTTTGATATTTCTAACTCTCACGAACTTTCCCTTGTATTTTATTTCTAAATTGGGAGCTATTGCCAGACCTACAACCTTGATGGCTATGAAACATGTAAAATTTTGATATACTAGGAAGGTGGGCCAAAGGGGTTTTGAACCCATGATCTCTTGATAGAATATTGCACCCCCCTCGACACTTGGGGTTCAACTCAGCACACTAATTCACTAAAATTTTAATCTAACTAGCCAATAATTATTTATAATAAGGGGTCTATAGAAAAGTATTAAGTATTCAAACTCTTTCATACTTTTTTCCTTCCTCATCAGTTGCCAATTCAAGCATGCTTTCACTGTCCTTTGTCCAAACTCATGGTACTATCAACATGCTTCGTATATTTGAATAACTTGTGCATAGAATATTCTGATGCCAAGATTTCTATTTGATCTTCCCAGTAGTTCTTTAGTTGAGTGGAATGACCTAAATGACTCTTTTTGGAGGATCAAATAGAAATCTAGGAATCAGAACCAATTCTTGTTCCACCGTTTGCAAATGTAAAATTTGATAGGAACCCTTGGAAATATATTTGCTATCACATTATGAAACGACTCTCATGTTTACCTTTAATAATGGAACAGGAGGTTTAGTTTCACCAGGTTGAGGACGCCATTCAAGAAGCACTTTCTGTTTTTCAACAGCTTCACGAATATGATGGTACATATTCATTGCTGTTCTTGAATGAAAATCACCACCAGCTTTGAAGGCATCCAACATGCTCTTACAGTCAGCAAGATGTGCAAGAATCCTGAGTTCCAGCTGTAATATGAATAAAGATTTCAAATAACAAATTAGATTCAATAAAACAGGCAGAAAATTCAATCAACACACCTGTCCATAATCAGCAACAATAAGAGAATTTCCAGGTGCAGCTATGAATGCCTGACGGATTTTATAGCGATCCTTCTCCAGAGCAGGTTGATTCTGATTTGCAAAAATAACGAACCTTAGTCATCAATAGTTTGTTTCACATTCAGACAAAAGAAAGAAAAGGTGATTTACCTTTTCTTATAGTAAATTTTTTTAGATGTCATATAAGGATATGACTACAAAGGAGACTCAAACTAGACTACAGTCTGTCCCCTCATGGTATGGAAAAAAACAGTTTCTTCTGAAGTTGAAAGTTTTTTAGAAGGGAAGTGAGGGTTGAAACCAAGTTGTGTTCAATGATGATGACAAAAGTAATTTTGACCACACAGAATCATGCTAAGGAACATCTTCTCTACTAATGCTATCGCTATTAAAGCAATTAAAATCAATCTTCAGAAAATAATTGAGATTACAGGTACTCAGATATTAATTCCACACGACAGAAAAGTTAACCTGCAAATTTGGCCTCCTAGCTGACAAACGCCCAGTTTCCGTGTTAATATTTAGTGAACAATGAACACGCCCGTTCTTGCCAGATACATTACTCCCCTGTTGTAAAAAGAAACAACATCGTGACTAAGTACTTAACAAGTTCAATATTATAGAAAAGAAGGAAGATAAAAATTGCTGTATTATAACCGGTAAAAGTACAACAACGTATGGTTATGTCAAGTCTATCTAAAGGAAATAGGGAAAAGAAAGAGAGATAGGAATGCCTATCAGACATAGAATTACTGTCCAAATCCAATGGCCAAATGCTATGACACCCAATTGGCACGGAGGATTGGATTGAATAGGATAAGACAAATTAATACTATGGTGTGTTTGATGCAGTACTAGAGTGGACTAAAAGTATTGCTAACCTTTGTTTGGTGTAGAATAAGATTGGACAAAACTAATTGTCTTATGTTCAGTTTAGTGTGAGATTAATTAAGTTAAGATTAGATTAAATTAATCTTTGAATAAAATAAAATCATTTTAATCAAGTTAAGGAACAATAGAATTATTTTAAATATTTTAAATTAAATTAGTTGAAAAATTAAGTAACATTAAATAATTTATATTTAACATAAAATTACTTAAGATTACTTATGAAGACGACGAAACAGTTTTAATGCATGTTTTAAAAATAAATTTAAACAAAACAAAATGATCTTTTAGTTTATATTGAAAAATATTTGAATAACATATATTAAATTAAGGTTTTAAGTAAATTAAATGAACATATTAATAAATATAAGTGTTCCATGGTGAGTGGCATCTCGCCATAGTATGACTAAATGGCTACAAGGGATTGAAGTTGTCCAAACTCTTATGTAGACAACAAACATGGAATTGGACAAACAGTCCTAGTCCAGCTCACCAAACAGGATGAACTTTTGATTTCAGTCAAACAAGTACGTACGATATGTGACCACTTCCCGTGACACATGAGGTACCATCAGGCAAATAACTAAGTGTGCTAACATAAGTAGCTCGGGGATGAGGAAAGATGGATGAGTATTGGAAACACAAAACCAATTTTTTTTTCTAAAATTAGGAAAGGAAAAGAGACTAGCATTACAAAGGAATTAATGTGTACTCCTTTCCTAGACTAGAAGAAACCATATATACCCTATTTATGATATGTTCTTGAAACACTGAAAATAGTTCAACAAAATAATAGAAGAATTACTTAAGGTTGACATGAATCATGTGAAAAACAGTTTCTAATCAAGGTTGCAAAGCATACATCTTTCCTTGTCCTATTAGTTTTGAACAGGCAAAGAGTGGAAAAAAATTTCGAAGCAACAACAGGAGATTTAAATTAAAATGGATTATATGGGACAAATTCTACAAGTTTTATATTGCAGTAAACAACAATTACCATGCATCGCCGGTAAAATAGGGCAAAATAAAATCACCTGCAAGGGGAGGATGAAATTGGATATCAAGGAGTCAATTGAGCAAATTTTGCATAAAGAATTAATGGCATGGAAAGCCTCCCTTCTCCCCTGCAGTGTATGGAATGTCATTGGAGAATCAGATTTTTCCACCCAAGTCTCTCCAGCACTTCCAGCATCATCTTCTACAAGCAAGTCAGGAGTCTCATCTGTAAAATCATACTGTGCAGAAATTTTTGCAGCTAAGCTCTTCAAAGCATCCCCACTAACTGAGGGCAAACCGCTAGCTGTGTACATCTCAGTAGGAAATTCAATGTCAACGCGATGCAGCTTGATATTGCGGTATTTTGTGGGATTCTTCTTGCCTTCTTCAATCACCCCTTCAGTGTTGAGAACTTTGAAGCTTCTCTCAGCCCCAGCCTCACTGTAACAAGAATAAATAAGTTTGAATATCTAGAGCTCTCCTTGGTCCCAACAAACTAGGATGACAATATGACAAAGTAGTATTTCTTTTTTGGCATTGTTCTTACACTTCAATCATATAAAATTCATTTTTTAAAATTTCAATCTACCCACAAAGCACTCATGCAAACATATTATGATAATACATCCTATAACCAAAACTGAAAAATTATAGAACAGTGAAAATTAAGAAAACATAGCAACCACTAATTTCATTGTCCATATGAAAATTGTAAATCATTCAGCTGCAGAATGAATAAAAGAATTTAGTATGACTTTATAGCTTGAAGGAAAACTATTAATGCCATTGGAGCTTTTGATACAATTTCCAAAACCAGCAACACTCCTGAGGCACACGAACTCAATTCCAAGACAAAATAAAGGGGACTGAATTCCTTAAATCAGTATTTCTTTTAATTTGAAAACGTTGAATACCTTACAAATGAAGATGACTCAAAGCCAACAAAACAAATTATGACATCGATATTTATCATTATAAACAATGGCACTAAACTGGCTGATGAGCAATGCTGGATTAATATATATAGACATATAGCAACCGACCTAGCAAGGATCTTTATTTTCTTAAATATTGTTCAACCCTCAAGCAGAAACAACATATTATCATCATCTACTACAGTCAAACCAGTAACTGCCCATTAAAATATAGGTAGTACAGGTATACCAGTGTATCTGTACTGAAAATACTGAATGTGTACCTGTCCACAGTTCCCCCAAATAAGAGCTGCCGCAGTTGTGTATCACTTCCCACATTCATATACTTGGCATCAGGACAAAACTTAGATGCCCAGTTACGAAATGTGTTAGCAGCTACCTCTTGCTCTGCTTTGGCTACCTTCTCAATCTCGGCAAGATATGCCCGATCAACCAACATCCCTTCAGTTTCCATTTTAACTAGAACCTCACCAAATGGTCGCCAGAATTCCTCATAGAAGTTAAATAACCATTCTCTATTCATCATGTTCTGTAATTTCTTATCAGGTTTCCATGGCTTCATCATCAATTTCTTTCTCAAGCTCTCATAAAGCTTCAGTGTGCTTATTGCATCTAAGGCAGAATAACAAATCCACAATTTTCGTTCTTCTCTTTGGAGCTCTTCTATAGGAGGAATCATTTCAGTTTTTCCTTTAGATCCATCTTTTTTCACCTTTTTCCGCGCAAAGATTTTTTTCATTGATATTTTACCAATCAAATTTTCTTCACATTGCAACTCAGCTGCAGACATGACTCTTCGATCACCTGTAAGTGCTTCAAGAGAGTAACCACCATCTGTTCGTCTCGATGAATCCCATAGTCGTGCCATATGCATTGTGTCGGCATGAAATCCAGAAAGTTTAAGCCCGTAGTTCTCAATTACATGGTTGTCGAAGCTGTAGTTGTGCCAAACCTACAGAAATGGAGAGTAACCTGGTCAATTTCAAATCATGTATGAAAGAAGTGGACAGGGTAATTACTTTTTAATCTCAATAAAATTCTCTGAGCAAAAAGTTTGTTAAAGATAATCGAGGACATTGGACCAATCTCAACTATAAAAAGTGGAAACTGCTTTCATAATTACAAATTAGCCCAAAAAATTATGTGAAAAAATAGAGAGAAAAGAAAGTGCCATCAGATTGTAACTATAAGTAAGCATTTCACAGAACTAGTGCAGCTGCATAAGATAAATTACAGCAAATATTGAAAGATAAATCAGAAGATGGTCCGGATTCACTCATCTAGAAATTTCTCAAATAGAGTTACCAGCAGAAGGCTCCAATTCCTGAATGATTCACAGCTTGTGTAATGACAAAAATAGTCAAAGAACACAAGCCATTTCTCAATACTGCCAACATAATATAATTATGCTGATACAAGGTGCAGCAGATCAAGAGAATAAGGAGGAAACAATTGCAGTGAATGCGGGTCAAGAGTGGATGAGAAGATCACCTTTAAGATGGATGGATCTTCAAAAAACGGGGCAAATTCCTTTAGAAGGGCACTACCACCGCCATCAAGAACATCTACCCAGATGCAGGACTTTCCATCTCCAAAATCTGTTCCTTGTCCTGAATAAATACTGAAGCATATTATCTCTCCGTGATCAATTGGCGTCTCTTGCTTCACATCAATCTTGGCCACCTGCCAATATACTATCATCAGCAAATAGACGAGTATATTTCACAAGGCTAAGGAATAAGCATGACTTTATATGTTCATAGATCTGTAGAAAGTATGTTGAGCCAAACATAAGACTTCTCTCTGTTATGTACAGCTACACGAGAAAACACAAAAAGAATGTAACTAAGACACACCTCAGTATCACATGCATGGATCAGATGCCTGTATTGACCTGTAAGCATCCCAACAACTTCCTTTGCATTAGAGACATTATCAACAACCCGAACTTTGCCGTAGATGCTACCAAGCCTTTCGTGAATACTTTCCTTGGTTTTGGCTTCAACTTGTCCCTTTTTTTCAGTTTCACCTTTCTTTAGAGTTGTATCGTCAGTTTGTTCAGGATCTTCTTTTTTTCTGTGTTGTGGAGTCTTCCTTGATGAATTTTTTACATTGGGCACATTGTCAATGTAATTTGGGCTTGGAAATTTTTTCTTTGAATCACCATTCACATTGTCTAAAGCTTCATATCCAATGCCACTATCCTTTGGAAATTTTTTCTCAGTTTCAGCTGGCACAAGTCTAAAATCACCCTGCGGCTTGGAATTCTGTAACAATCTTTGCTTATAATCCGTTTCTTCTTTAGTCAGTGAATAAGCACTACCATCTTGCAAGCTCTCATTTTTATAACAGGCAGATATTCTTTTCATATTCTTTGTTTCCCTTTCCCATGATTTAGCTGTGCTGAGTATATAGTGTGTACCCACAGCTGCATTTTGCAGATCGTTATGTCTGCAAGGATTAATATGCCCAGCCTCTGAAACAGGTGGACTGATATGATTTCCAGAACCTTGTTGTCTTGCAGAAACAAAATTGGGCCAAATAAATTCTTTCGGTTTAACACTAGTCTGATCTCGATAATGGGAAGTCATCTTAGCTGAAGGCTCCTCCATTGCCAGAAAATCATGTTTACTCACCAAAGATGTTCCTGCACGGTAAGATGAATGATAGAGTCGAGGGAAATGACTCAACATGGTGATGTTGGCAATGGTACCGTGAGCATTCTGGAATGCATGCATTTCTCTTCTGCAGGTTATATCAGTGCAATACGATATAAAAGGACAGCAGAATGTCATTAACAACGATAATATATTTCTTCAAGTGTGCAAAATATGAAAGATGGGTGGAACAACCACAATTTATTTGCATCAAATAGAAGATACTAAAATTTGGTGAACTTGAAAATTTTTAGCCTGGATTGTTGCTCATGGAGGATTTAAACTTGTTACCAACTTCACTCTAGAGATTGTCGATGAACATTATTCTGTTTCTTATCAAAATGATGAAAAAGGATGTAGCATGGCATCATGGCTCAAATAACCTTAGAACATAATTATGGCATATTTTATAGAGTTAAGTAATTGAATGTCCTTATTTCCACTTAATATCTCTGTCGCTAAATTTTTACTTTCAACATAGTTTTCAGTAACATCATATTAACTCATGCTTGATATAATCTTGATTATATACACTCAAAGAATACAATTGAAAAGGCAATAATAGAAGACACTTGGTGAGATCTACACTTCAATTATACATATTACACTTTCAAGTAAACCCCCAAAAAAGGAAGCTATGATGTTGTGGTACTCATACGTGCCAAAAAATTAATTCTTAACACAAAATGGCTATTGCTTTTATAATTTTTTTTTTAAAAAAGGTTCTCAAGGTCTGAACAACTGGCAACATTGATTCTCATAAAAGCCTTCAAAGCACCAATGTCATTCATAATCTGAACACTACAAACTTTAACAGGACGCAGTTTAAATCCACGAGAACCTCAAACTTCAACTATATACTTGTATCAATTCTTCTAATTCTTTCAAGCAATTTCTTTAATTTCTACTCTTTCTTGGCGATTATATTATATGAAACATCCAATGTGGTCTTCAAAAATTCGCCAACTTAAAGTACACAAAACACCACTCTATTAACCCAACAAACACCACAACAACAAATCAAGTAACAACAAAGAACATGAGTCTCATCACATAGTTTATATAAACAGAATGTGGGTATTGTTCCCTCAATGTCACCAAACAACTCACTCCAGAGAGAGACAATACCAACAAAAAACAAAATGTGGGTATGAAGCAGCATTCAAAACCTAGATAAAAAAAAAGCAACAAACAATAACAGAAAGTCAAGACAACACCATGAAAAACCAGTAAAAGAGTAAGATAAAAAGCGGACCTTTTGATGGGGGCAGAGGAGAGGAAGCGAGAGGAAGAAGAGGCAGAAGGATGCCAGGGGCAAAAGGGTGCTTTTGTAGTGGTGGAGGAGGCCATGAGGATGGTGAGGCGGGTGGTGCCAAGCAGGAGCTTGTTGGTAGAAGAAGAGCAAGTAGTGAGGAGAGCCGTTTTGGAGGGCTTTAGAGGGGGCAGAATCCGTAAATAGTGGGTTTGGAGGGTAAGGTTTAAGAGAGCTGGAGTGGGGGTGTTTCAGACAAAACAGCTCTACTAAGTGTGGTGTGGTGTGGCGCGGGCATCATCAGCAACACAACAGAGCTTTACAGAGAGGGAACAGCTAAAACCCTTTTGAGCCTTTTCTTCGTGCTAATGTGACTCGGACCGTGACTCTGTTTTTGTCTTTTTATTTTATGTATATAAATAATTATTATATATATATACATATCGGCTGTAAATAATTAAGGGTGGGCACCAAACCGACTTTAGTCGGATTTCACTTTGCAAAACCGACCCAACCCGAATTATGAGAAAATCCGACCTAAACCGACTAGTATCGGGTCGGTTCGGTCGGATCGGTTTTAGTCGGTTTCAGGTTTTCAGTAGTTCAACAACAAATCCAACCTGAAATTGAACCACCAAAATACACACATTTTACCAGTTCCGTTTCAGAAAAAAAAAATATATATTAGTTCACACATCAAAAAACCAAAATCAAAATATGCTTCACAGATTATCAGTTACATTTCAGAAACAATATACACTAGTTCACATCAAATCACAATTACTAGTTCGAAAAACTAAAATCAATTAAACACCACACAAACACTGAAACAGAACAAAAATTACCAGTTCACACCAAAATCACCATTACCAATTCAAAAAACCAAAAGCAATCAAACACCACACAAACAAAATTCACTTCGCATATGATAAGAAAACAAATTAAAAAGAAAAACCAAAACCCAATTACTCAGTTCCAGTCTTCCCAAAAAAATCCATCACCATAGAAAATGGTGAGAGCTTGAACTTGAAGAACCCACCACAAATCAGAGAAGAGAGTAAGAGGAGTAGAGTGATGAACCAGGGCAGAGGGTGAGACTGAGAGTGAAGGCGTCAGCAACGATAGTGATGAACTCGGCCTCTCTTCGAATCACGGCGTTTCCGACGTACGGCTGTTGTCACTGAGCATGGTCGTGTTCGGCGACAGCGAAGGGTCGGCAGGGACATCAGCGGCGGCAGTCGAGTCGTTCAAGATGGGTTTGGAGATGTGTAGACAAGCGGGGCTTAGCGACGTCGCCAGCGACGGCGGCAGTAGGGAAATCTTGGGCGGAACCGCGAGAGAGAAAGGGAAGGGAGGCGGCTAGGGTGAACGGAAGTTTGAAGATATTTTGCCGATGTTTTTATTTTTTATTTTTTAATTTCTTTTGTGAGTTATTATTGGTGGAGAGGGAAATTACAGATATGAAATTTGCCTTTGGATGGTTTGGAGGCGTATGGGTGTATGGTGGGCTGGCGATGCATTGAATTCTCACATTCTGAATTTTTCTTTTGGAAGTTTAACAACTGATCATTTAAAAAATAAAAATAAATAACAACAAACTAGTAAGGTGGTTGAGGGACTACAGCTTAATTGGAGACTATCAAAATTAAGCATTATCTAATTGGTTCTGATATCTATCCTAGTCACATATATTTGTTAAATAGTGAATATAATTGAAGAGACTTGAATCTCATTACATACATGAAAGAGGGGATGTGCTTGAAAAATCAACTTGTTAGATGCATACATTTGATTCGATAAATTCAATCCAATGTTCAAGGATGTAGGAAAAAACAAATTAATCATTAACTTTTGAAATTAAATTTAAATTACAAATGAAAGTTGAGGTAACCTTACCCAAAATGAATTTTGATGTTTTAAATTTGTGTTTATTTCTTATTATCTTAATTATAACATTACTTATTCATCTTCTTACTTCCAAAATTCAGATTTAAATATGGGACTGATTTGATTATAAAAATTAAAATCTATATTAATTATTATATAAATTCACAATAATTTACATTAAATATTATACATTTTTATTAATTTTCCAGGTCTCACTGCATTTGTACCAGCAATATTAATCAAACGATAGTCTGATTAATTTTGCATTACAAATTGTCTCAAAACCCATAAACAACTAAAAATGATTGCTTTGAATTTTTATGGCAATGGGAATTGATTTACAAAACAATCCTGTCTGTAACATAAATAAGAAAAAAAATATATAAACTTCAAGAAACAGATTTTATAAAAAATAAATAAGTAAAGCTAATAGTTACTTGCACCACCCTATTGACTATGTGCCTTCACCAGTTTTGACGTTGTCATCCTCTCCTCCTTCCTCCTTGTTCGTAGATAAGAACTCAAGAGCCGTCACGACATCACTCATCAATGGCCTAGTTACAGCTTCTTCTTGCAGGCACATTGCTGCCACTGCAAGTGCTTGGTATAGAGCCTTCAATGGGTAGTTTTCTTCAAGCAATGGATCAGCCATTAATTTGAATTTCCTTCTGTCCTTGAATAGTGGAGTTGCCTGCAAAATGAGTATATGTGTGCATCCATCAATATTTGGACATTCTCCTTATGTTTTAGCTAAGATATAAATAAATTCGATTAGTTTCAGAATTTTTTACATTTTTAAATTCTACGATTATGAAAAAGGTAATATGAGTAGAAGTAATTAAAAGTTTTACTTGAAATAATATTATATCTAAGGATTTGACTAGTTAACTAGTTGAATAAAATTATCCATCAATAACAACCCTTAGACGTTCTTCAATAATCATCTTTTACAACCAATCCAAAAGTTATTATTGATGGGTAACCTTAACCAACTAATAAGGTAGCCAAATTTTCCTAGTGCTTTAGTTGAAGTTTTGGTAGAGAAAACCATCATTGTAACATACCCAAGTGACTAAATTCTGCTCTTCTGTTGGTCTTGCATTGTCAATGACTCTTCTTCCTGTGATTATTTCTAATAATACAACTCCAAAACTATAAACATCAGATTTCGTTGTTAATTGGCCTGTGAGTGCATACTCTGGTGCGCAATAGCCATAGGTGCCCATCACCCTGGTGGAAACATGAGATTTATCCCCGGTTGGACCAAGCTTTGCAAGTCCAAAATCAGATAGTTTTGCATTGAATTCCTTGTCCAAAAGTATGTTTGATGCCTTGAAATCGCGGTATATTACTGGGGGATTGGCGGTTTCGTGCAAGTATTCAAGCCCTTTTGCTGCTCCTCTAGCAATTTTCATCCTGGTACTCCAGTCCAAAGGTTTTCTGCCTGGAGCTAAATCTGTTAAAAATAAAGTTTGACAGTGAAAATTTTGTTTTTCAAATTCAAATCAACGTTTTGAAGTTTTTTTTTTTTTTTTTTTTGAATTTTATAATAATGATTTTTGGACATACCAAGAAGGTGATCCTCAAGGGAGCCATTGGCCATGTGTTCATAAACTAAAATTCTTTGATCACCATCAGCACAATATCCAACAAGATTGACAAGGTTTTGATGGCTAAGCAAACTCAACATCAAAACCTCTACAAGAAATTCTCTGTTTCCCTGGAAACCATTCCTGTCAAGTTGCTTAACTGCGACAACCTGATTCAAATTAAACAATACATTTAAAATCAAAGACTCCATCTTGTTACAGTAACTAGTTTCTTTTAAATAGAAAAGTACGGAATGTTTACTTTTCTAAAATTTTGGATGCAATTAATTTTAGTCAAATTTATAACTTTTCAGGTTTTTATTTATAAGAGACAAATTAGAGTTTTCAAAATTTAAAAGCATGAACTATAGACACTAGATAGAATAAAATAGTACTTGATTAGTGGACTCAAGCTTCCCTCTATAAACCCTTCCAAAACCTCCTTCGCCTATCAAATTTTCGGGGTTGAAGTTTGATGTTGCAAAAGATAATTCACGGTAAGAGAAGATCTTAGCTGAGATATTTCCTTTTCTGATTTTGTTTATTTCTTCTGTTATGTATCTATGTCTGCTGCTATCTGCATGAAAAAGAAAAAAGAAATTTTTAAATTTAACTACATTTAGTGGGTTCAACTAATTACGACTATCACACAGAACTCAACAATATGTTAAAGCTTTAATCGTATATAGTTGAATCATAATTGATTGAAAACAAGACAATTTAATGTGTTTGCATTACAACCATATGGTGGAATTTGCAAAGATCAAACTATTCCATACATAGGAAGTTTTTACAAGTACGTTCATATAAATTGACCAAACAAATTCAAGTAATATCCAAACGTTATGGATCCAGAAGATGTAATGAGTACATATTAAGTCAAAACAATAATTATGATCATTTTCGTCGACAACAGGAAAAGCTCATACCAATTTTCGGATAAATTTCATCATTCGCTAAACATTTTACATTAAAAAATCTTAATATTATGTCATAGATCTTGTATGATATAAATGATGAAGCTAGCGTTTATAGCAATCATGCAACAAACCAGAGAAACGAAAACCGTTTTCAACCTACGATATAGAGGGAATTTATTTGTTGAAAGAACGTCAAATTACCAGTTTTGAAAGAGATGTTGGCAAATGAAGATAATATTTTCTTGTCATGGTGGTAGTCCTTGATGCTCTTCCTTAATGATTTTCTGCTGACAGTTTTCTTTTGTGTATTATGGCAACAAGGTAAGCAATTCATCTTGCTTTCCTCCCAAGCTTCTTCTACCTTTTCAATCCGACCATCAAAAACTTGGAACCCTATTGAGCACTTCGCTATCTTGCAAGTAAATGTAACAAAACTTTCCACTTCAAGAACACGAACACCAGATCCGAAAATTATTAATTTAGAAATAAAATTTCACATTTGCTGAGCGATTTGATACCTTGGCCTGGAAGAAACCAAAAATTTTCTTGGCTTCTCAGGAGAAAACAGAATAATTTCCGGGTAATGATTGCCTCAGTTTCCTTCTCTAACCAAACCCACTGAGTCCGGATAGGGAGAAGAATCAGTCAATTTTGCTAAAATCAGAATTAGACAGGTTCTGATCTTAGCTTGACTACCTTACAAAAATTATGTTTCAGCTAAAACGGGGTTGTTAAAATGTGTGCATTTCTTACAATATCTCTATATTATTTGTAAGCTTGCCATATCAATAATTAAAAAAAGTAGAATAATCCTACACAAAAGAGGTGTCACTTAGTTGATCAAGGACCTGCCAGAGAATTCTCTACACAAAATTGCTCGACCTGTTCAGTTATGCAGCTAATTGTGTATTTACTGTTATTACAACGTAGACCCCTCAATTTATGGAGATAAAAATAATCATAATTAGAAAAACAATAATGGAAATTGTAGATAAGCCAATATAAATACTTTTTTTGTACATTAATTAATGGAGGATCTAAAAACAATTTCAGTTTCAAATCTATTCATAGTATAAGTAATTAATTTACTTTCATCTCATATTTATAATAAAAGTTTGAATCTTATTATACATATTTATTTGTATATGTAAGGAATTCTCTCTTTTTGTTGCGTAGGTAGATTTTCAGATGGAATATATATTATTTAATATTGAGGATATATATATATATATACGTCCCTCAATATAAATAGTTAATAAGTAAATGGGAAATGGGTAATGATTTGGCGGAAATAATTGCGTATTCTAAAATAATTTGGGGGAAATGGGTATCCATACCCATTTGCAAATGATTATTAATCTTACCCCCAAACCCAAACCTGAAGTCCTAAATCCTAATGTAAGACCTGAATCTAGTTGGACTTCGTAAAATTTCAAAGAGAAAATGTATAAAATAATCTATTTTTTAGAGTCAATTTGAAAACTAACCCTTTTTTTTTATGTTGAAAAAATCTCAACCCTGAAGTTGAGATTGATTTAAATTAACACTATGACTCACAACCTGAAAGTTGGGATTCCGAACCTAGAGGTTGAGATTCTTTACCTTGAGGTTGGGATTTAAAAAAAAGATTATTTTTCAAATGGGTTATCAAAAAAGGGTTAGATTTCAATTAAATCCAATTTTAAAAGTTTAAAAGGGGCTTAAACGAATAAATAAAAGGGGCCCAAATGAAGAGCCCAATAGAAAAAAGTAGTGGTCCGAGTATCACCAATTCGATGGACACCAAGCAAGCTTAATTTAAATGGGCTGTTATCAAAGAAAGCATATCAAATTGAGGAAAGCAAAAGAGTAGCGATATCTACACCCCTAAAAATTCGTCTGTTCACCCAACTAAACTTTTTTAAAATATCAAAAGTCTGCGGCCACATCCCATGTATTACTAAAATATCCTTTTCTTCTGTTTGTTCCGGTCTTTGTCACTGTGATCATCATGCTTTCCCTCATCAAAATTTATCAAACCAACCTTGTTCTTATAGACCCCAAGTTTTCAACTATCGTCCAAACAACTTTTGCAGTTAACCACCCTGCCTTTATCATTCCTCTAGCACTGACGACAGTATTGAATCCTGTTCAAATGTTTAAAAAAAAAAAAAAAAAAATCAAGTTACACATTTACACACCCTCAAAACCAAAAACCAAAAAAAAAAAATGTCTTACTTCAGTTTCCTTCTTCTTCTTCTTTGACCACACAACTTTTTTTTTTTTTTTTTTTTAAGAAAACATAATAATAATAACAATTATAATAACAGAGGTCTGACTCTCATTAGTTTCGTTCACTAACTAATACTAATTAATAAAAACGAACATAAATTGATTAGTAACCAAAACTAACAATTTGGGTTAGTACATGAAAATGAATTACAAGTCTTACGGATTTGGAACAAAATTGAAGGTTTGGAGGGGGACGGTGATGGAAATTCAGCTCGTATTAGGATCCGTTGCTAATAGACTCCAACAATTTTGGTTAATTTCTAGAGATGGATGATAAATCTAATAATTAGAAAATGACCATTGCAAATCGACGTCACCTTCTTATAAAGTTGGGCCTATATGCATAGGCCTGCCTTTTGCTTATGATTGGCATTGGCCCTTTTTTGGTCATTTGACTAATCAACTTGTGCTACACAAAAATTCAAATCTCTTGATATATCTGGCAACTCCATTTCTGGTGCCATTCCACTGTGTTGATCAGGAGAACTTTCATCAAGGTTTCTTGAACTCTTTAATTCACTAACAAAGTGAATGAACTTCATGAAATTCACTTTGCAAATCTTACAAGATCGTTAGTGTTTCCTGCATCTAATGACATGCTAACTTTTGAAAAGGTTGGGCTCCTCCATTTTATCAACTTGAAATGTTACAATTGGCCCCTGTTCTTTAGTGTTAGATAGCCCCACGTTGGTTGAACAAGTGAATTTATATTGATTTATAAAGTGATGGTAAACCGCCACTTAGGAGCTACCTTTTACAGTGGAGTTAGACCCAAAATCTTTTTCTAACATTTAAGACCTTAATTTTCATATCGGTTTCTTTCACTGAAGTTTTTATTATATGTAGATTTATCTAACTCAACCATTCCTAGCTAGTAGATTTTGGAATTTTGTTTGTCAATCCTTTTTTCTTAATCTCTCATAATTGAACCATGGACGTGTACCAAATTCACCTAAGGTTGGTAAATTTTAAAATTTACCCAAATGCTTTATGTACTAGACAAACTTAAAAATCCTGAATTTAAGTACGAACAAAATTTTTGGCAAACTTCCAACATGCATGAGAACTTTAAATCACCTCCGATCATTGAATCTATGCAAAAATAACTTTTTATACATATTTAGCAAATCTCATGGTCAAAATACCAGGAAAAAAAAGAACATTATTGTGATATCATAAAACTATTAAAATCTTAATCTAATTATGCATATGCCATATTTATACTTTATTTTTAGGGTTCTATACAATTTTAGGATATCAAATTTTCAATTGATAATTATGTAATTTGAATGTTAAAAATGGAAATCCAAATGAAATGGCTTTATAATTCATTATTAATGATAATGTATCACAAAAATTATAGAAAACTCGTAAAGTCTGCACCAATAAATAATTCTTGTAGAAAATTTTACAGTCCGCAACATACATCTTTATGAAATTGTTAGCAATTCAATTCCCGAGATATAATGGCATATATCTATCACCAACAAATACTTAATTAAAAATCCAATAATAAGATTAGTTCAATAAAATTTCAAGAGCTATTGGGTTAAACGAGTATTGGGTTGGGTCCTTCCAAGATGATCCAAATCTATGACTTCAATTTGGATTGGATTGAATTGAATAACCATTGGTGGTTACTAGCGGTTATTATAAAATAAAGATGTTATTTCATTTGCTATGATTGATGAGAAAATGATGGAAAAAAAAATGTCTTTCTAACATACATATACAGAGAGAACAAAATAGCAAGGTAAAGTACACTGTGTTTTGAGGGTTTGATCCTGTAATTGGTGGCTAAACTTCTATTAGTTGGACAATCCAATATCTAGAGCAATTTTCGTTGCATGAAATGGGTACTCTTTCGGTTTCGTTGAGCCATTTTGATGATATTATATATTGCTTTAAATGTTTTCAAGAGTGTATGACATTATATATGATTGAGATGTTTGCAAATAATCCTGATATTCTATTGTTTTTTTTTTGTTTTATTTTTAGACACTAAAAAACTGGTTGTATGTTTTACTAACATCAAAGAACTGAACTTATATTTTCTAGTACAATTTTATTGTTCGATTTTTTTAATGACAAAACTGCTTTTGTTTTAAAATTTTAGAAAATCTGTGATCAAATTTTGAATTTTCGACATCATCATGTAGTAGTCCGCGCCCTCATGGTATGTGGTTAGTGCTTATATTGAATACACTCAATTATAGGGTATGGAACACACAAAACAGTTAGCGTGCAGAATACAAACAATAGTTAGGGTGATTTCGAATCGCTGCGAATATGTCTTTAACAACATCAACCATCCATTTCATACATTCTCCCCCAACAACATCATCAACAACAACCATATCCATCAACAGCATCCAAAAAAATAATAATAAATAAAATTAGAAGAGGAGGAGGAGGGGGGGGGGGGTGAGAAATAAAATAAAAAATTAGAATCATCTGATTTTGGTTTGAATTGGCTGGTTTCATTAAAAAGAAAAAAAAAAAAAGGCAATGATAGGTGGACGGTGATGGGAGATTTCGACCCAGAACTAGATATAAAAAAAAAAAAGAAAAAGATGAAGGTGCTAGTTGGTCGTCGACAATGGAGGAGAAGGCTTTGTTGCTGTTGGTCGATGGCGATGGAGAAGGAAACGACGAAGAGACAACAAGAGAGATAGAGGAGTGCGAGAGAGAGAACTGATAGAGAAAGAGAGACGGTAGACAATGCGAGAGAGAGAAAACCTTACTTATAAGTTTTTTTTTTCTTCTTTATAATTATAAAGAAAGGGTATTAGGGTTTTTTACTCACAAAGATGATAAAAAAACTCATTTCAGTTCTTTAGTATTAGTCAAACATAACACCAATTATTTGGTGCTATTTGATATCGTTTACTCTATTCTTAATTTATATATATATGTATGTATATATATGTGTGTGTGTGTGTAGAATTATAGTTATATACTTTTACAAAGTTTGATGTACAGTTCAATATGATATACTAATAGATAACTTTCATTCAGCCTAACAATAATTAAAATTAGAGTAGCTGTAGTACAGATGGTGTGTCAAAAATAGTTTGCTGCAAGTGGTATGACAAAAAACAAAGTAAATAAAATTTGTGTGATCAAATTAAAGACAAATAAGTCCGTCTATGCTAAACTTGTTCTAAGGGTAGAAAATGATTGATTAAATGAGAAAGGATGAGAACAAATACATAAGGACCACCAATAAATGATACTATTAGTCTTTCTTCAATTGAGATGTATAAATTACTCAAGAAATTAAATATGCACTGTGAAAGTGCTCTTTGTTTGGTGGAAATGTATAACCTGTTCGAAGGATTGAAAATAGTGAATAAATGTAGAAAGAAGAGAAAGACAAATGTATACTTAAGGACCACTATTGATAGTGTTAGTCTTTGCTTGACTTGAGGTGTATAAATTACTCAAGAAATTAAACAAAGTTTGTGCACTTCAAAACTCTTTTGTTAAGGTCTTGACAAAAAATACGAATGGTACATAATCAATCATAAATCAAATGATTTTCTTATTTCCATTAGTGCTAGCAATTATTAGAATTGATATGAAATTATGCCTAACACCAACAAAAACTCAGGTTCCTAATTGAAAGGAAAAAATTAACAAAAAAATAATTGTTTTTGTTAAAAATAAGAATTTTGCGGAACACTGAGTTTTAAAATTTTTTTAGAAAACTCAAGAACTCTAGATTCATAAAATAATAAAATAAAATAATATTAAAAAATAAAAATAAGATTTTTACCTTATGTATATATTGATCTTTGTGGATTGCACACCACCTAATATTTCTTGTTATGTCTCTACACTAGGAAACAAGTGAGTAGACACAATTATATAGAATTATACTCATTTTTTTTATTGATTTCTTTTCTAAAAAGAATAAATAATATATATAAGAGATGAGTTTTAATTTTGGTTATACAAAGAAGAAAGATACATATTCTTCTTCTCCGTATTTTACTGTAGAGAAAATTTTTTTCATTTTCTTTCAAAGAACGTACAGCAAAACCAAAATAATTTATATTAGAAAAAGAAAACTATTTCTTTTCTATTTATAGACAATTACTTAGGGTTTTAATTAATCAAAATTAATATTAAACCTCAGGTTTATTAAAATTAAACTTTTATCACATATAACATAATTAATTCAAAATTAATTCTTGTTATATTTTGAAATAGAACTTGTGATCTCTAGTTAATTCATAATTAATTTATACTCGGTCACTGTTAAGAATTGAATTCAAGATCTCTTATAATTAGTAATTCATAATTCATAATTAACTAATTAATTATTAAATAATTTGAATAATCAATATTATTCAAATATCAAGTGAACACATATTTTGCTACTTATATAACATTTGTAATTGGACGATTCAATTGCAATATTCTATATACAAGTTTTTTATAGTGAAATGAGCTATCAATGGGACTCGATGAACCTATAGTTTTGAGCTCCAATAATATCAAAATTATTAATTAAACTCTTTAATTAAATAATTCACTATTATTAATCTTAGAGTTACTCCACTAAAAACTTAATATTGCACTTTCAAAATTGTAGATATTTTTATACAATCTGAAATTTTTAGTGTCCATTGATTTAATCACTATATATGATTTGACCCTCCACAAATAATTTATAATTAGAGTTAGGTTAAAATGTCTGTTTTACCCCTCTAATTATTTCTTGATCCTTAAGTACCATTGATTCTCTAATTAACAATATATCTATAACAACTTATGAATTTATCTTTCCATTTTCATATGAACGAAAAATTGAGCGCTCTTATTGTTCAAGACCCGAATCAACACTTAAGAAAACTACTTCTCTACTTCTCGCAAGAATGAGTGGATTCCATTATCGTGTAGAATATTTCCAACTACTTATTAAATCATATCCCCAAAGTACAAAGTTATTAACCGAACATCTATATCGATCTCACCCATGTAAATTAAAGGATATAACTCAACAAGCAGGAGTCCATAATACATTTAGAATTTAGATCAATTCATATATGATTGTCTGATCGATAAATATAAATCTATAAGTTTAACAGATATTAATGAGAGACTTATATTTATCGTGATTCAGTCGTATATAGTCTTTATTATATAAGATGCCTCCATTTCCATATCACTACATGAATAATTTCGAATAAAACTATCATACCGAATACAAAATGGACCGCAACTATAGATTTATCACAAATAAAGTACCAAACTTTGTTTGCTTTCTACGGACTCTTTTGATTACTTATCTCAAACTAAATCCGCTTATATATAACACTTATATACTTAGTTTGAAATTATATCAGTAATCAAGGATATTTCTCATGATATATGCAATTTTTGCAAAATATATAAATTGAATAAAATGAATACTTTATTATTTATAAAACCGTTTATATTATTACAAGCTCTTAGGGCACAAAACCCAACACTAATTGCATATTTGTACACTGCATATAACGCTTTCAAAATACGATTTGCTTAACCTTAATTCTCATCACCATACAGTGCTTACCTGCATGATAATAGAAGAGCTAATTGTAGAAAAAATTTTGTGTTCAGATTTCTAAGAAAAATTTCACAACTAAGGATAGGAACGTAGAGCAAAAACAATTGTAATTATTATACACACCAAAATGTGCATTGACAGAAAATAAAATGGGCAATAAAGTCTAGTTGAATATAGTTTTGATGTGATAAAAGATGACCAAGTCATGTATGCGTATCAAATAAGTTCTAATAGCTTAAAATAATTTTAATTTGATAACTTATATATTGATAAGATACTTGAAAATGAAAAGAAATTAGAGGGACATCAGTGATGGTGTGTAGTCTTCACTTTGCTGGACTTGAAGCACATACTTATCTAAAGCAATTAAGCTAGTGTGGCTAAAAATTCTACCTGTCATGATCTACAATGAAAAGACAAACAAATTGTATTTTATCAATATGATATACTAATAGATAACTTTCATTCAGCCTAACAATAATTAAAATTAGAGTAGCTGTAGTATAGATGATGTGTCAAAAATAGTTTGCTACAAGTGGTATGACAAAAAACAAAGTAAATAAAATTTGTGTGATCAAATTAAAGACAAATAAGTCCATCTATGCTAAACTTGTTCTAAGGGTTGAAAATGATTGATTAAATGAGAAAGGATGAGAACAAATACATAAGGACCACCAATAAATGATACTATTAGTCTTTCTTCAATTGAGACGTATAAATTACTCAAGAAATTAAATATGCACTGTGAAAGTGCTCTTTGTTTGGTGGAAATGTATAACCTATTCCAAGGGTTGAAAATAGTGAATAAATTTAGAAAGAAGAGAAAGACAAATGTATACTTAAGGACCACTATTGATAGTGTTAGTCTTTGCTTGACTTGAGGTGTATAAATTACTCAAGAAATAAAACAAAGTTTGTGCACTTCAAAACTCTTTTGTCAAGGTCTTGACAAAAAATATGAATGGTTCATAATCAATCATAAATCAAATGATTTTATTATTTCCATTAATGCTAGCAAATATTAGAATTGATATGAAATTATGTCTAACACCAGCAAAAACTCAGGTTCCTAACTGCATATTTGTACTCTGCATATAATGCTTTCAAAATACAATTTGTTTAACCTTAATTCTCATCACCATGTAGTGCTTACCTGCATGGTAATATTAGAGCTAATTGCAGAAAAAAAAAAATTTGCGTAGATTTCTGAGAAAAATTTCACAACTACTAATGATAGGAGCGCAAAGCAAAAATAATTGTAATTATACACACATCAAAATGTGCATTGACAGAAAATAAAATGGGCAATATATGTTAGGATTTATTTTATATTTCTTATTGTGGGCTTACATATTTAACAACAATTATATTATGGACTATCTATTTTAATAAAGCCAAATAAGTGATCTATTAATTGGGCTCTAGAAATATTTATTGGGTATGAGCTTTAATGTGTAGAAACCTAATACTAATAGAATTAGGGTTAATGAGAACCTAATTAGATTAGTATATAAAGAATGCTATAAGAGTTATGATCCCCAAAAAGTCAAATCAAACAATATATTTTGCTCTCTTTTTCCTTCCCTATTCAAGAAGAAAACTACAGAGTAACTAAGGAGATTTGACTATGGAAGATCCAATCCTACTCAAGCTTGCTTCTATGGATTCAGGTATGTTTTTTCTATAATAATTCTTAATGATTTAATATGAGTTTCTAGATTATGGTATAAATTTATACCCATTAAAGTTTATCCTACAAGTGGTATCAGAGCCAACTTATATTAAATCATTGAGATATTAATTGGTTTAATTTATTGTCGTTGTAATGGAAACTTGAAGAAAATATATATATATATATATATATATATTTGTTTCCGCTTGTATTTGTTTAATGATGTTTGTTTTGTTTTAAAACAATTGAAGAACACATGACTGTGTTTTTAACATTAACCGCAAATTATGACTTTTGACTTTTGAGATAGTTTTCTCTCGTAAGTAAAGAATGGATTCAAAGACATCGATCTTTTTTTTTTTTTTTTTTGTCAATTTACTTTCTTTCTTCGGCGTATGTTAAGAATGAATATATATGTATATATATATTTATATATTAGTTGTTTGATGAGACATGTCTTTGATTTAATAAAAAAAAAAAAAAAAGGGAGAATGCCTTCTGCATTGACTCTTGTTTCGGACTATTATGGAATTGTGGTTATTGGATGCTGGTGAAGTGTGTAATCGGAATTTGATTTTTATTTACGATGGTGCCTTTTGTCTTTTGTGCCATGTAATCTGGATTTAGTTCAGAAATCTTATGTGTCATAGAATTATTTTTATTTGCGATTTCAGTTATATATAACATTAACCATGCATCCATAATGATTGTCGGTTTTATTTTCGATTTGGAAATAAAAAAAAAAATATATGAGATATATATATTCACCTTGTTGAATTGAGGATTCAATTGAAAGAAAAAAAAAATATATTTTTTAATATATAGTCTGATATTTTAAAATAAATTGAATTGAAATTATATGTTGCTAAAGTAACCTCTATAATGTAAATTTGTTTATTTTGAAATATTAAGATGTGTGTGTCTATTATTTATGTGAATAATGACCGGCCTAAAGGAAGGTTATTATTTGACCAAATAATGGGCATACCTGTGGTAATAAATATGTGACAATTATTTGGTTTTCCATGTGAGTAATAAGTCGGTCCAAAGAAAGGCTTACTATTTGACAGGATTAATTGTCAATATTTGATTACTACACGGAGAGTACCACCTACAGTTGATATTTCTGTCCAAAGACTAAATGTCAATGTTGTGCTAGGTATCTTGTTTTAGGGCCCACCATTATGGGAATCGTTTAATCATGTCATGTATGAATTTATTAATTGATATATATATTTTTTATGATATGATTATTGATCCTGAGCTTGTATTTTATTTTGTTCTCAATTCAGTTACTTTTACTTCAACTACATCTGTCAATATTAATTCCATTCCTGTGCTTAATGGCACGAATTTCAAGAATTGGAAAGAGAACGTTATGATTGTTCTCGGTTACATGGATCTTGACCTTGTGTTTCGGGAAGAATGGTCTCCATCTTTTATTGAGAATAGTTCCGCTGATGAAAAGGCGAGAATGGAGAAGTGGGATCGTTCTAATCGCATGAGTCTTATGATCATGAAACGTTCCATTTCGGAAACTTTTAGGGGTTCTATGTCCGAAGCTGAAAGTACTAACTTAGCAACTATCTCTAAGGACAAAAAAAGGAAAAGAGGAAAAGAAGCTGTAGTTGGGACATCACAGCATAAGGTACAAAAAAAACAGGATGGAGAGTTTACCTGTTACTTTTGCAAGAAAGTTGGACACATAAAGAAAGAATGTCTCAAATACGCCAACTGACGTGTCAAAAAATGTATGCTTCTCAATCTAGTTTGTTCTGAAGTTAATTTAGCTTCTGTACCTAAACACACTTGGTGGATAGATTCTGATGCTATTACTTACATAAGTGTGTCTAAGCAAGGTTGCCTGTGGAGCCGAAAGCCAAGTGATGCTGAAATATTCATCTATGTGGGCAATGGCAAAACAGTTACAGTAGAGACTATAGGAACTTTTAGGTTATTATTAAAGACTGGTCAATTTTTGAATTTGGAAGAGATTTATATAGTACCGTTTTTTAGACGGAATTTGGTTTCAATTTCTGTTTTGGACAAATTTGGTTATTCTTGTTCATTTGAAAATAATAAATTTAGTCTTTTTTAAGATTCTAAATCTTATTGGTACTGGTTCTTTATCTTTACATGATAACCTATATTTGTTGGATACAATTGCCTCAATTAATGAAACCTTGCATATAAATTCATGAGGTACAAAACAAAAATTAACTGATAGGGATTCCGCCACACTATGACACAAGCGTTTAAGTCATATCTCTAAACAGAGAATTCAGAGGCTTGTGTCTGACGGGATTCTTGATTCCCTTAATTTGACAGATTTCGAAGTCTGTATTGAGTGTATTAAAGAGAAACAGACAAACATTAAGAAATTAGGTGCCAACAGGTGTTTGATGTCTTAGAACTAATTCATATTGATATTTGTGGACCATTTCCTACAGCCTCTTGGAATGGTCGACAGTATTTTCTTACGTTCATAGACGACTATTCAAGGTATGAGTACCTATATTTAATATATGAGAAGTCTCAAGCCCTGGATGTATTTAAGTCCTTCAAAGTTGAAGTTGAAAATTAACTTGACAAGAAAATTAAAGCTGTCAAATCTGACCGTGGTGGTAGATGGATCCGGTGAACAATGTCCAGGACCTTTTGCTAAATTCCTAGAGGAATGCGGTATCGTCTCGTAATACACAATGCCAGGCAAACCTAGCATGAATGGTGTTGCTAAAAGACGAAACAGAACGCTTAAGGACATGGTAAGAAGTATGATCAATTATTCTTCTTTACAAGAATCCCTCTGGGGAGAAGCACTAAAGTTTGCAGCATATATCCTTAACAGGGTTCCGAGCAAAGCGGTAGCTAAAACCCCTTATAAATTATGGACAGGCAATAAGCCTTGTATTAAACATTTACACATTTAGGGTTATCTAGTTGAGGCAAGGCCTTACAGGCCAAATGAAAGGAAACTGGACTCAAGAACTGTAAGTTGCTACTTTGTTGGGTACTTTGAACGATCAAGGGGTTTCAAGTTTTATGATCCCACTACTAAATCATTTTTTGAGACTAAAATGCGAGATTTCTTGAGGAAGTTGAGTTTGTGGGGGGAGATAAAGTGAAAGACATTGTCTTTGAAGAGGAATTTGTTTCTCTTCCTACTGTTGCTATTAATAATGATCAGGCTTCTATCTTTGACATTGTTCAAAATGCAAATCTAGAATTTCAAGACAATGTAGAAGAGCTCCCTATGCAAAATGAAGAAATTATACCTGAAGTGCAAACTCAACAACCTCAAGAGGATATGCCATTGAGATGATCCATTAGAGAAAGGAGAAGTGCGATTCCGGATGACTATGTCGTTTATCTCTAAGAACATGAGATTGATATAGGAATGATGGAAGATGATCCAATCAACTTTCATCAAGCCACACAAAGTTCTAATTCTCAAAAATGGATTGATGCCATGAATGATGAGATGAATTCCATGAAGAACAATGACATTTGGGATCTCGTCAAATTGCCTGAATGTGCGAAACCTATTGGTTGCAAATGGATATTTAAGATAAAAAATGATTCAAAAGGCAATGCTGAGAGATATAAGGCTCGTCTAGTTGCCAAAGGTTTCACTCAAAAGGAATGTATTGATTATAAAGAGAATTTCTCTCCGGTTTCTACGAAAGACTCTTTTAGGATTATAATAGCACTTGTGGCTCATTTTGATTTAGAGTTACATCAGATGGATGTAAAGACTGCGTTTCTCAATGGTGACATTGATGAAATAATATATATGATGCAACCAGAAAACTTTGTATCCGGTGATCCAAAGAAAGTGGTTTGCAAATTGAAGAAATCCATCTATAGTCTCAAACAGGCTTCCCATCAATGGTATCACAAATTTCATTAAGTTATTATCTCATATGGGTTTGAGGTAAATAAAGTTGAAGATTGTGTATATCATAAGTTAGGTGGGAGTAAATATATATTTCTGGTGTTTTATGTCGATGACATACTACTTGCTAGTAGTGATATAGGTTTATTGCACGAAACCAGGAGATTTTTGATAAAGAATTTTGATATGAAAGATCTTGAGGACGCCTCTTTTGTATTAGGCATATAGATACAACGAGATCGCTCTCGAGGTATCCTTGGGTTATCACAAAAGAGCTATATCGAAAAAGTCATTGATAGATTCGACATAAAAGGTTGTGCATCAGGAGACACCCCTGTAGCTAAAGGAGACAAGTTTAGTCTAAGTCAGTGCCCTAAAAATCAGTTGGAACGAAAAGAAATGCAAAAGATTCCTTATGCATCAGCTGTAGGAAGTCTAATGTATGCTCAAGTATACACGCGTCCAGATATTGCGTTCATAGTGGGAATGTTGGGCAGATATTTAAGTAACCCAGGGATGAATCATTGGAAAGCAGCCAAACAGGTTATGCGTTATTTACAGAGAACAAAAGATCACATGCTCACATATCGGAGATCAGATCATTTAGAGATCGTTGGGTATTCTGATTCCGATTTTGCTGGATGCCAAGACAGTAAAAGATCCACGTCGGGCTATATTTATCTGCTAGCTGATGGAGCTATTTCCTGGAAAAGTGTTAAGCAGACACTCATAGCTTTTTCCACCATGACAGCTGAGTTCATAGCATGTTATGAGGCATCTAATCATGGGATATGACTGCGAAATTTTATCACGGGGCTACAAGTTATGAATTGTATTGAAAGACCATTAAAGATATATTGTGACAATAATTCGGCTGTGCTTTATTCTAACAACAATAGAAGTCTATGAAGTCTAAGCACATAGACATTAAGTTTCTTGTTGTTAAAGAAAGAGTTCAGAGTCGTCAGGTGACTATAGAACATATTGGGACAAACTCCATGATTGCGGATCCGCTTACTAAGGGATTACCACCCAAAGTCTTTCATGAGCACACTGCTTATATGAGTGTTGTTTTGGCTGATGATGTGCATGTTTAGTGGGAGTTAGTATTTTGATGTTCTTTGTAATAAATATATTTTATATTTATTTTCTGCAGAATAAAGTATATGGTTTAATTATAAACTCTGAATGTTATTTGTGTTTGATCTCATTAAAGATTAAAGTAGGACCAATTGGAAATAGGCATGTTTAAGATCACATTGCATGTAATTTTCATGCTATGCATCTATACTTGATCTATGTCATTGAATATATTGGTATGGTGACCATTGATGGGTCTAGTTACAAATAAATGTAATAAAGGTCGTTTTGATCTCATACTAATATAGTAGATGGACCAGATTGTAACTAAAGAGATATTTTAAGACGGATAGCTTTTCAGTGCGCACTTAAAATTATAGATAATATAATTGTCTCAGGAAACATATGTAGCTCAAGTGGGAGATTGTTAGGATTTATTTTATATTTCTTATTGTGGGCTTACATATTTAACAATAATTATATTATGGACTATCTATTTTAATAGGGCCAAATAAGTGATCTCTTAATTGGGCTCTAGAAATATCTGTTGGGTATGAGCTTTAATATGTAGAAACTTAATACTAATAGAATTAGGGTTAATGGGAACTTAATTAGATTAGTATATAAAGAATGCTATAAGGGTTATGGTCCCCAAAAAGTCAAATCAAACAATATATTTTGCTCTCTTTCTTCTTTCCCTTTTAAGAAGAAAACTACAGAGTAATTAAGGAGATTTGATTGTGGAAGATTCAATCCTACTCAAGCTTGCTTCTATGGATTCAGGTATGTTTTTTCTATAATAATTCTTAATGATTTAATATGAGTTTCTAGATTATGGTATAGGTTTATACATATTAAAGTTTATCCTACAATATAGTCGAGCTGAATATAGTTTTGATGTGATAAAAGATGACCAAGTCATCAAATAAGTTCTAGGAGCTTAAAATAATCTTAATTTGATAAATTAAACAGTGATAAGATACTTGAAAATGAAAAGAAATTAAAGGGACATTAGTGCTGGTGTGTAGCTTCACTTTGCTCTTGGGCGCATACTTATCTAAAGCAATTAAGCCAGTGTGGCTAAAAATTCTACCTGTCATGATCTACAATGAAAAGACAAACAAATTGTATTTTATCGATAAGAAATTACATGTTGACAGTAATTGTTTGCCTGAATTTAGTAATAATGCATTAGTCATAAATAATGTAATCCTCATCGGCTCATCCAATAGAGCTAACTAAATGTTAAGTCATCAAATTGGTTTTTTTTTATTTATTATTTTTTTTGAAAGAAGAAATTGGTATTAAATAAACCAGGCTCAATGAAAGATAAAATGAGATTGAAATGAAAAAACTTGAATTTTTTTTATGTATTACCTAAGAGAAATTGTTTACGTGGTTATAAGCATTGTCCTATCATAACAATACTTTTAAGCAAAACTATGGTATCCAGTTTATATCTCTTTTCCAATGAAATATATGTTATGGAGTCCCTTTTTTTTGGCTAGCACTCTTTAATATGATCTAGTGAGAGAAAATTCTCATTTAGCTTGATAATAACTAATAATCGAGTGACTACATCAAAAATATTATGCTGTAGATGGTGTGTCAAAAAACAAAATAAATAAAATTTGATGTGGTCAAATTAAACTCGAATAAGTCTTTCCATGCCAAACTTGTTCTAGGGATTGAGAATGATTAATTAATAGTGTGTTTACTAATATGAAAGGAAATTTTCTAGTGGAAAGATAATAGAGAGCAATCTGAATTATGTCATAGATTTTCATTTTTATAGCGTTTACTAACTTTAAGGAATTAGAGATGAATTAAATTAATTCATTTTCTTGTGTTTACTAAATTAAGGAATAGGAACGAAATAAAATTGATTACAAAAATACCAAGTAAATTAAAATATATTTTAATTTTCTAGTTTCTAACAATTTATGAATTCTAAACAATCAAAACTCATCCAAATTCGAGTTTATCTCTTGGTAATTATATTTGGTGTTAACGTAAACCTAAATCAACAAAATCAATTGATCAATTTTTATCACTTTTCTTTTTCTTTTCTTTTTTTTTTTGTGTGCATTATTTGTCAGTTTTTGTCAGAATCAGTAAGTGATTTTAAACATAAAATAATTCATAGAAAACTTTGTTGAATTAAGATGAGAATCGAATTAAAAAAAAAAATATATATTCATACAATGATGTTGAAAAAGAAAACAATGAATAAAATCATTAAACATGTACTATTTTTACTTTCATAAGTTGTATTATTGAATTCATCATACTTGTACGGAGATATGAAGAAGGTGATTAGTTAAAAAAAATTGTAATGAATAATAAGCAAAAGAGAGCAAAATAAAAAGACATACATACTTGCAATTTTTGTATTAACTTTGGTAGAGGATATATGAATAAAACCTCATAAATATATATATATATATTTTATTAGGAAAGCGGACTTGATTTCTATGGTGAGAGAGGGGAATGAAGTTCGCTTTCTAATAATAACTTAATTCTCAATTTATATGTGGAGTCCAAGTAATTTAATTCTCCTAAGTTTTAGTAAAATAGGAATTTACAAATAAAAAATTAAATTCATTTTTCTATGCTGGATTCTTGATTAGTAAAGATATCATAAATGAAACATGAAGAAAACAAATAGCTAAGGTTAATTAATGATAGTATTAGTCTTTGCTTCAACTGAGACATATAAATTACTCAAGAAATTAAACATGCACTTGGAAAGTGCTCTTTGTTTGGTGGAAAAGTATAACCTGTTCCAAGGGTTGAAAATAGTGAATAACCGTAGAAAAAGGGAAAGACAAATGTTACTTAAGGACCACTATTGATAGTGTTAGTTTTTGCTTGACTTGAGGCGTATAAATTACTCAAGAAATTAAACAAAGTTTGTGCACTTCAAAATGCTCCACTCAAGATCTTGACAAATATATATACATATATATAATGATTTTAAAATCAGTACCTTAAAGTTAAAACGAACCAATCAAAATTATTAATTATATTTGAATTAAATAGGATAGAGAATTTGTTTTAGGAGAGAGAATGTAATAGATGAATTTGATTGGTTCGTCCTAATATTTTAAATTTATGAGATATTTATGGTAAAATCACTATATATATAGAGAGAGAGAGAAAGTATGTGCGAGTGTGCGTGCACGTTTTTATAATTAGGTATCTCTAATTTTAAAAAGTTAGAGAAAACCAATTAAATTAATCTATTTTATTATTTCTTCATAAAACAAATTCTCTCTTATGTTTAATTCAAATAGAATGGATGAATTTGATTGATTTTTCCTGACTTCCATATATAACACTTTCAAAATGTAATTTGTTAAACCTTAAATCTCATGATGATGTAAATTGCCGAAAATCTTCCACTCAGGTTTCTGTAAAAACCTCACAGCAAGTAAGGATAGGAGTGTAGAGCAAAAATAAATGTAATTATACACTCAACAAAATGTGCATTGATAGGAAATAAAATGGGTAGTCTAGTTCACTAGTTGAATATCAGTTTGATGGGTAAAAGATTACTAAGTCATGTATACAGAGCCAATATGTTCTAAGGGCTTAAAATAATTTTAATTTGATATAGTGAATAATGACAAGACACTTGAAATTGAAAATATAGAAGTTAAAGGGCCATTGATGTCGATGTTTTAGTCTTCACGTTGTTTGACTTGAGATGCTTACTTCTCTCGAGCAAGTAAACCTGTGTGCGAAAACATTCAACCTGTCATGATCTACTATAAAAAGACAAACAAATTGTAATGTTATCAATACAAAATTATCCAAACTCAACTGGAGATAAAATTTTCAATTTTCAAAAGTGCTTTTGCATCTCATAGGTGTAATTAATAATTGCAACAATTTTTTTGTTTTGTTTTGTTTTTTGTTTTTTTACTTGAATAATTGCAACATATTTGAAAATTTTTGTCCAAGGGACTATTTTGGACAAAATTGCAACTAAATCGATAGTTTGAATAAATCAAATGGACCCTAAACAATATTTCATTTGAAGAAATTTCTATAGAAAATCGCAGATCTCATAGCATTGCAATAATTAAAACCATAAACGTAATTTTTTTTTTTTATTTAAAACAATATTATAAGAGTTAACTTCTAACATTTAAATATAAGTTATCACAAAATTTATTTTCTAACATCAATATAAATAAAAAAATAAAGCAAATGAATAACTGCATGTTAAAGAAAAAAATGTAATTTGATATAGTTTAATGTTGAATTACATATTCTAACAGGAGCATGGAGACACTCCAGGGGTAAGATTTTCTTTTTTTTCTTTTTTTTTTTAATTAAAGGAAAACAGAAGTGTTAAAAGAGTGAAACAATAATAAAGACTTTCATATTGATTTATTGATTCTTTTATAATTATACATGTGCCTTTGTAGTAAAATAAATAAATAAATAAAATTTAATAAATTTTGGATCATTATTGTGTCTCAGGGCATATACAACATGACCTTCGAATAAAAACACTTTGAAATTGTAATAAACTTTGCATACATAATCATTGTTATTTATGACTCCAATCGCTTGCATTGTTGCACCACTAAAAATAAGAAAATATTATAGATGGAGGCCAAGGTGGGATTTATGACAATTGTAAAACGTGCTTAATTAGAATATAGAATTTAGATATCACAGACTAAAAACCTGGACAAAATAACCTCCCACAGCAACCTCCAACCGCAACCCCCCCCCCCCCACACACACACACACAAAAAAGCCATAAAAAGGAGAATCGAAATTTCTTTCAAACTCGTATGGAGTAAGATTTGTCTATAAATTGTTTTTTTGGTTAATAGATCCCCTTCGCTTTATTTTGATACTAGAAACAATTAAAGCACTAGAGAGTATATGCTTTTTCATCATCATAAAATAAACCAATCAACTCTCATCTTAAAGGAATTTCAATGATTACTATATTTTACTAAAAAGTAAAATCACTGGGGTATACTAAATTCTTCCAAATGGGAAATTTCCTTCTACGTACGTGTTATACGCTTCAACTATGTGAATGTTGAAACATTATAAATACCACGCCATTGCAAACATTTTTTGATAATATAAAGCTGAATGAGATTAAAACCAACAATGAGTTGCTTTGTTGTCCTTCTTTTTCTTCTTGTTATAGCAACAGTTACTATTAGATTCTTCAACGCAAGCTCTCATGCAGGATGCATTGAAAGTGAGAGACGAGCACTTCTGAGGTTCAAGCAGGATCTAAATGATCCTTCCAACCGCCTTGCCTCTTGGACTGCTGATGGCGATTGTTGCGAATGGGTTGGTGTTGGTTGTCACAACTTGACCGGCCATGTCCTTGAGCTCCGCCTCAGAAATCCTTATGATTTAAAAACGATATATGTTTCTGAATTTATTGCTTATTGGAGATCAAAGTTGGGCGGTAAGCTTAATCCCTCTTTACTTGATTTGAATCATTTGATTTACTTGGACTTGAGCAGTAATGACTTTGAAGGAATTCAAATTCCTAAATTTCTTGGTTCTATGAAGAATCTTAGGTACCTTAACCTCTCTCACAGTGGTTTCTTTGGAATAATTCCTCACCAACTTGGAAATCTCTCTAATCTACAGCATCTTGATCTTTGTCAGAATCTATTCAATCCTCAAAAGAGCAAGTTATATGTTGAGAGTTTTCGATGGTTGTCTGATCTTCATTTGCTAAAGCACCTTGATCTTGGGGGCGCAGACCTCAGTAAAACCTTCGATCAGTGGTTGATTATAGCAAATGCACTTCCGTCTTTAGCAGTGTTAAAATTGTCAGATTGTCAACTCCATCGCTTACCTTCAATCATCACAAATTTTTCATCTCTCACCGAACTTGATCTTTCATCCAACAAATTTGATAACTCTTTAGTTCCTAGTTGGATTTTCAGTCTTAGTCACTTGGTCTCTCTTCATTTAGGTGATAACAATTTTCAAGGTCCAATCCCTAGTGGAATTCAGAACTTAACTTCCCTTAGGTACCTCGATTTGTCTGACAATGTTTTCAATCTTTCAACACCTAATTGGTTTTACAAGCTTAGTCGTCTTCAATACCTTTTTCTCTCTTATAATAAATTGCAAGGTAAGCTTTTAGATGTTCTAGGAAATCTAACTTCAATTACAAATCTTCACCTTTCATTTAATAGACTTGAAGGTAAAGTTCCAACATCAGTAAGCAAACTTTGTAATTTAAAGTCAATTATCCTCAGAGATGTTATGTTGAGTCAAGATATCGCAGAAGTCTTAAATATTCTCTCAGGATGTATCTCAAATAGCTTAGAGCATTTGGTTTTGTCTGATAATCAACTTCATGGTCATTTGACAAATCAAGTTAGACTATTTAAAAAGCTAGTATTTCTTCAAATACACAACAATTCCATTTCTGGTCATATTCCGACTTCTTTGGGAGAACTTTCATCATTAATTTATATTAGTTTTTCTTATAACCAATTGAACGGAAGTCTTTCTGAAATTCACTTTGTTAATCTTACAAGTTTAAAAAGATTTTGGGCTGATGGAAACTCCGTAACATTTGAAGTTAGTCCTGATTGGATTCCTCCTTTTCAATTAGAAATTTTCTATATGAGATCATGTTCCTTAGGGCCTCAATTTCCATCTTGGTTGCTTTCACAAAAATTTTTATTAGGTCTAGATATATCCAACTCAGGAATAGTAGATGTCATTCCTAATAAATTTTGGAAATCTAATTTTCAGTTGATTTATTTGAACCTCTCTCACAACCAAATCCATGGTGAGATTCCAAATTTAACTGAGGTAGGTGCACTTACTGTGCTTGATTTGAGTTCAAATAATTTGTCTAGTCCACTGCCTTCTTTGTCTTCCAACATGTATGAACTCTATCTCTCCAATAATTTGTTTTTTGGAACAGTTTCTCATTTCTTATGTCATAGGATAAATGAGTTAAAGAGAATGCAAATTCTCAACCTTGGAGAAAATCTTTTATGTGGGGAATTACCTGACTGCTTCAAGAGTTGGAAAGATTTAAAGTTCATAAATTTAAGTAAGAACAAATTTTCGGGGACACTTCCAACTTCCATGAGAAATCTAGGTTTGCTTCAATCACTGAATCTTCGTCGGAATAACTTGTCTGGAACATTGATATCAATTGAAAATTGCACAAAACTTGTATCTCTTGATATTGGTGAAAATGAATTTGTTGGAAATGTTCCTAGTTGGATTGGAGAAAGATTTTTGGAAATGGTGATTCTCAACCTTCATTCAAATAATTTTTTTGGTAGTTTACCAATGGACCTTTGTTGCCTAACACATCTACACATCTTAGATGTGTCTTATAATAATTTGTCTGGATCTATACCAAGATGTATTGGTAACTTAAGGTCTATGGTGATAACGAACTATTCAGAGGATAACTACATACAATATGCATATGATTCCGACATTATTAGTGGAAGCGTTATGGAGGATGCATTACTCGTGATGAAAGGGAAAACCTTTGAATATAATACCATTCTCAACTTGGTAAGACATATAGACCTTTCCAGAAACAATTTCTCTGGAGAGATTCCGAGGGAAATTACAAATCTTGGAACATTGATGTCATTGAACCTATCACACAATTCTTTTACAGGAAGAATTCCGATGAGCATCAGTGATATGACAATGTTGGAATCCCTTGATTTGTCAGAAAATCAGCTTTCGAGTGAAATTCCAAAAAGTATTTCAGCTTTGACGTTCTTGAGTTACTTGAATCTTTCTAACAACCATTTAACTGGGAAAATACCTATAGGCACTCAATTACAAAGCTTCAATGCATCGTGTTTTGCTGGAAATGAACTTTGTGGATCTCCACTTCCTAACGATTGTATAGTTCCTGAACCTGATGATGAAAGTGGAGAGAATGATGATGGCGATGGTGTTGATAAAGTTGATTGGTTCTACGTAAGCTTGGCACTTGGATTTATGGTGGGGTTTTGGAGTGTAATAGGTCCTCTGCTTGATAACAGAACATGGAGGTACATGTCTTATTCTCATTTCTTAAATTGCCTTGGAGACAAATTTGTATCAGTTGTACAGAAGTGATGCTAGATCTTTCCGTTTGGTTCAGTGTTGTTTTTTGTGTTGTAACCCTTACATGAAGTATAATAGATAAGAGTCTTCACTCTTGTGCCTACAGTCTATTTGAAGGTCTTGTATCTTTAATTTCAAATTTTTTTACTCTTATCCAGGTATTATCTTCAATAAATTATGCTATTTTTTGTTGCACTTTTGAATAGATTGGAAGAAAAAAGAAAAGAAAATAAAGACGAAACCATCTTAAAAGATCATTTCATGTTTATGTAAAACAATTATCAAATGATGGATCAAACTTAGTTTATATTTTGGATTGCATTATTATATAATAAACAGAATGACAAATTATCATAAATGATCACTATAACATTGGTTTAAATAAGCTGTGATATTATCTTAGAGCCAATTCAGTTTATTTCGACCCTCTCTGTATTGGCTTAAATGCAACTTATTAAGAGTGCATCAAATTACCAGAGAAATCATAGCAAAAGTTGTACACGAGAGAGCCCACCACTTTTTTTTTTTTTGGTGTGTTTGTCCTTATAACACCAGATCAATCCAATGGAAGTTGTAAATCCTAACAAGGTATATTTAAAAGGATATTGAGAAAAAATAATAATAATAACGGAGGTGGCTCTCATGATTTAGTTCAATTAGTTTCATTCACAAACCAATACTAATCCATAAAAAGAGACATAAATTTTATTTTATTTTTTTAAGGCAGTGAAAAGCATTTAAATTCAGAAAAAAGCTATTCATACCTTGTGGTTTAAAGGATAATGATGAAATTTGAATCCATAATATCTTAAGATAAAGAGAAGTGTTTAACTACTCCTATTAAGGAGTGATGTATAAAAATAAAAATAAATTGTCAGTAACCAAAACTAACAATTTGGGCTAATAAATGAAAATGGATTGCAAGGCAAAGGATTTGGAGCAAAATTTAAGGTTTGGAGGGAGAGGACGATGGAAATTCAGCTCGGACTAGGATCCATTACTAATAGATGCCAACAATTTCCGTTAATTTCTAGAAATTGACAATTGCATATGGATGTCGCCTTCTTAGATATTTGGGTCTATATGCATGGGCCTGTCTTTTGCTAATTATTGGCATTGGCCCATAACGTAAATGTCGTTTTTTTTGTCATATGAATAATCAACTTGGACTACTTAAAAGTCCAAATCTCTTGACATATGCCACTTTGTTTAGGAGAACTTTCATCATTGAGATCTCTAGAACTCTTCATTAACAAATTGAATAGAAGTCTTCATGAAATTCACTTTGCAAATCTTACGAGTTTGTTAGTATTTACTGCATCTAATAACATGCTAACACTTACGTCAGTAAGGATGGATGACTCAATTTCATCAACTCGAAATATTACAATTGGGCTTCTGTTTCTTAGGACCTCATTATATCTCAATTTCTTTCACTGTAGTTTTTATTATATCTAGATTCATCTAACTCAGCCATTCTTTTTTTTTTGTTAGTCCTCTTTTCTTAATCTTTCTCATAACCGAATCCATGGATGCATATCAAATTTACCTAAGATCGGTAAACTTGAGGTCCTTGATTTGAGATTGAATAAATTATTTGGTCCATTGCCTTCTTTACCTTCACATGTGTATGCTGTTGATTTGTCCAACAACGTTTTGTCAGGATCAATTTTTCATTTCTTCTATTATGAAATGCATGTGTCCAAGAATTTCATAGACCTTCGTAGCAACAATTTCTCACGAGATATTCCTAGAGAAATTATAAATCTTAGAGCATTGGTATCATTGAATCTATCGCACAATTTTTTAACTGGAAGAATTTCAGTAAGTATTGGTGCTCAAAGATATTTGAAGCAACCTGACTTTTCTGAAAATCAGATTTCTGAAGAAATTCCACTAAGTATTTCGGAATTGACGTTCATGAGTTACTTGAACCTTTCGAATAACAAGTTAACTGTGGGAATTCCTTCAAGCAGTCAATTACAAAGCTTCAATGCATCTTGCTTTGCCGGTAATGAGTTTTGTGGATCCCCACTTCCGAAGAATTGTACCGAAATTGTTTAACCAGCTGATTATCGAAGTGGAGAAAGACAAGATGGAAGTGAAAATGAAGCGGATTGCTTATTTGTAAGCATGGCACTTGAATTTGTGGTGGGTTTTTGGAGTGTAATAGATCCTCTGATTTTTAATAGTGTTTTTTGAATAGATTGGAAGAAAAAAGAAAGAAAATAAAGACGAAACCATCTTAAAAGATCATTTCATGTTTATGTAAAACAATTATCAAATGTTGGACTAAACTTAGTCTATATTTTGGATTGCATTATAATCTAATAAACAGAATGACAAATTATCATAAATGGTCACTATAACATTGATTTAAATAAGCTGTGATATTATCTTAGAATCAATTTGAATTATTTCGACCCTATCTGTATTAGCTTAAATGCAACTTATTAAGAGTGCATCAAATAACTAGAGAAATCATAGCAAAAGTTGTACACGAGAGAGCCCACCATTTCTTTTTCTTTTTTTCTGGTGTCTTTGTCTTTAAAACATCGGATCAATCCAATGGAAGTTGTAAATCTTAACAAGGTATATCTAAAAGGAGATTGAGAAAAAAAAATGATAATAGAGATCTGACTCTTATGACTTAATTCAATTAGTTTCGTTAATCGATGAAAGGGGATATAAATTTTATTTATTTTTATTTTTTTTTAAGGTGGGAAAGGGAGATTTAAATTCAGAAAAAAACTATTTATACTTTATAGTTTAAAAGATAATGATGAGACTTGAACCCTTGACGTCTTAAGATAAAGAGAAGTATTCAATCACTTCTATTAAGGGGTGAGGTGCAAAAATAAACATAAATTGATTAGTAACCAAAACTAATAATTTGGGTTAGTACATGAAAATGGAATATAAGTTGAATGATTTGGAACAAAAGTGAAGGTTTGGAGGGACAGGATAATGGAAATTTAGCTCGGATTAGGATCCATTACTAATAGACGCCAACAATTTCAGTTAATTTCTAGAAATTGACAATTGTAAATGGACGTCGCCTTTTTAGGTATTTGGGCCTATATGCATGGGCCTGTCTTTTGCTAATGACTGGCATTGGCCCATGATGTAAATGCCATTTTTTTTGTCATTTGACTTATCAACTTGGACTACTTAAAAATAACAAATCTCTTGATATATCTGGCAACTCCATTTCTAGTGTCATTCCACTTTGCCTAGGAGAACTTTCATAATTGAGATCTCAATAACTCTTCATTAACAAATTGAATGGAAGTCTTCATGAAATTCGCTTTGCAAATTTTACGAGTTTGTTAGTATTTCCTGCATCTAACAACAGGCTAACACTTTAAGTCAGTAAGGATGGATTCCTCCATTTCATCAACTCGAAATATTACAATTGGGCTCCTGTTCCTTAGGACTTCATTCTATTTAGATTTCTTTCACTACAATTTTTATTATACTAGATTTATCTAACTCAGCCATTTTTTTTTTTGGTCAATCCTTTTTTCTTAATCTTTCTCATAACCGAATCCATGGATGCATACCAAATTTACCTAAGATCAATGAACTTGAGGCCTTTGATTTGAGATCGAATAAATTAGTTGGTCCATTGCTTTCTTTACCTTCACATGTGTATGCTGTTGATTTTTCCAACAACGTTTTGTTAGGATCAATTTTTCATTTCTTCTGTTATGAAATGCACGTGTCTAAGAATTTCATAGACCTCTCTAGCAACGATTTCTCATGGGACATTCCTAGAAAAATTATAAATCTTTGAGCATTGGTATCATTGAATCTATTGCATAATTTTTTAACTGGAAGAATTCTGGTAAGTGTTGGTGCTTTGAGATGAAGCAACTCGACTTCACTGAAAACCAGATTTCTAAAGAAATCCCACAAAGTATTTCGGAATTGATATTCTTGAGTTACTTAAACCTTTCGAATAACAATTTAACTATGGGAATTCCTTCAAGCACTCAATTACAAAGCTTCAATGTATCTTGCTTTGCCGATAATAGGTTTCGTAGATCTCCACTTCCTAAGAATTGTACTAAAATTGTTTAGCCAGCTGATTATCGAAGTAGAGAAGGAAAAGATGGAAATGAATATGAAGTGGATTGGTTATATGTAAGCATGGCATTTGGATTTGTGGTGGGTTTTTGGAGTGTAATAGGTCCTTTGATTGTTAATAGGAGATGAAGGTAAACATATTCTCATTTCTTTGATTGCCTTGGAGACAAATTTGTAAATGTTGTAAGCAAGTATTATCTTGGTGGTGGAAGGTCATTCCTTATGAAAACAGAGCCAGAGATGTGAGTTAGGAGTATAAGTTAGGAGTTAATTAAAAGTAGCTTAGTTTTAGCTTATTTAGGAGCTTGATGAAATAGGCAAAGACTGGAAACCTAAGCTCATGCTTAAGATGGTGGGTGTTAATAGCTACGAACCCCCTAGGTGGATAGACTGCATGGCTATTCTTGGAAAGCAGCATGATTTGGCAGTCTTTAGGAAAGTGGTACTATAGAACTATTCCCCCTAGCTCATCGTACTTCAGTTTTGAGGGGTAGTGAGCAAACATTTCGTGACATCGCCTCTTTTCAGGGGTCAGATGGACCATGATAGGGTCAGCTCGAGCTATTAACTCCCCAGCGTCCTCATCCCTCGGAGAGGTCGCCTCCTCAGCAGAGCAAACTTCTTTCGCATCAAGCCCTTCGAAATTAGGGGAATTGTTATCTCCTACTTTGTGTGACCAACGACTACGACCCGAAGATATCTACGTGTAAAAAAATGGAGTAATTAGGTCTCTGCATACAGACCATCCCTATCTATATCTAAATTACCTATTTGAGTGAATTACAATTTAGCTATAAAAAAAAAACGTATTCAAAGGCGGAGCAACTGTTTCGCTTTTATTATAATTGACCCCCCGCCGTTAGTGAACTTCAGTTAGTCTTAACTGGTTTAGGGGTAAAATTATATTTTGATATTTTATTTTTTTAAAAACTTTTAAATGTTTTATTTTTTTAAAAAATAAATTTTAAAAACTTTAAAATACACTGTTTCTCTCTCTCTTTGTCTCTCTCTCTTCATCTCTCTCTCATCCCTCAGCCTTCTCTTGTTTTTTCACCATCGCTGTCTCTACCTCCGCCGTCCTTGTCCCTGTCCCCGTCGTCCGCTATCTCTTCTTCTGCTTCCTCTTTTCTTCTTTCGGTTCTTCTTCTTCTCTTCTTCTGCTTCTTCTTCTCTTCTTCCACTTCTTTTTCTTCTTTTCTTCTGCTATTCTTCTTCCAGATGAACCCAGATCTGGGTTCATCATTCGAGTGAACCCAAATTCTAGGTTCGTGATGAACCTAAATTTGGGTTCATTGAGAACCCAAAAATCTGGGTTCATCGAGAACCCAAAATCTAGATTCTCGAGAACCCAAAATCTAGATTCTCGTGAACCCAAAATTTGGGTTTTCGAACCCAGAAATCGAACCCATATTAGGTTGGGTTTGATTGTTTTGAGTTAGGTTTGAAGATTGGTTGATGATGAGTTGAGATTGAAGATGATTTTGAGGTTGGATATTTTTTTTTTTCAAGTTCTTCAAGAAAATTTGGTGATTCCAGATGGGTTGATTGATGATGAGTTGAGATTGAAGATTTTATGGTGATTCCAGAAAATCTAGTTCCAAATGTTTATTATTATTATTTTTTATTTGTTTATTGATGATGATGGTTCCAGATGTTTATTTATTTATTTTTTTTTGGTTATTTGTTTATTGATGATGGTGGTTATGTTTTAAATGTTATTTGTTTATTGATGATGATGGTTCCAGATAGGTTAAATGTTGTTGATGATTTTTAAATGTTCCAAATGGTTATATTTTAAACAGTATAACAGAATAAGATTTATTAAATTTATTAAATTTAATTATTTAGTTTTAATTTAATTAATTAATTTTCTTTCTAGTTAATTTTTATTTAATTAATTAATTTTAAGGGCATTTTGATATTTTCGCTATATTATATTGTTTGTTGTTAGAACTAATTGAAGTCTACTGACAACGGAGGGGTCAATTGTAATAAAAACGAAATAGTTGCTCCACCTATGAATGCATTTTTTTTTTTTTTGGATAGTTAAATGTAATTCGCTCTACCTATTTTTCGAGGAATATCCTAAGTCTACAGGTCACAAACGTCGCACAAATCGTTAAAGGCTTAGGGGGCTCGACCTACAGTTTACCGACCTATAAGCTAATGATTTAAGGTCTTATCCTACAGCTCGCATACAAACAGTAAATAGCTCGCAGAAAGCAAGCCAACAAGATCAAATCAAAAGAAAATGAAAGTTTCATGATGAAGAATAAACGTGCAAAAGCAAAAACACGAAATAAACAAACCAGCACCAAACCTAAAAAAGGCGCAACACATGCAAACTAGAAACGAAAACTAGAGATTGAAAGAAGGATTTGAGAGACTTACTGTTAGCAAAGCAGAATAAAGGGTGATGATCTTCGATGAGTTCAAATCTCTGGAAATGATGATGTAGAAACTTGAAGTGAGACAAGAGTGAGAGAAGAAGGAGATATGGTGGTTTGAAGTTTTTTTTTTAGCAAATTATAATTTAACTATCTAGTTGAAACGTATTCACAGGCGGAGTAACTTTTCGCTTTTATTATAATTGACCCCCTATCGTTAGTGGACTTCTGTTAGTTTTAACTGGTTTAGGGGTAAAATTATCTTTTGATGTTTTATTATTTAAAATAATAAATTTTAAAAACTTTCAAATGTTTTATTATTTAAAAAATTACATTTTAAAAACTTTAAAAATACTCTCTCTCTCTCTCTCTCTTCCCTCAGCCATTCGTCGTGTCTCTATCTCTTCTTCTTATTCTCTTCTTTTGCTTCTTCTTCTTCTTTTCTTCTACTTCTTCTTCTTTTTTTCTTCTTCTACTTCTTCTTCTTCTCGAACTCGATCTGGGTTCATCATATGATGAACCCAGATCTGGGTTCGGGATCTGGGTTCATCACGAATCCAGAATCTGGGATCTTTAAGAACCCAGATCTGGGTTCGAGCTAGGGGTGGACATTTTCGAGTTCGAGTTGGGTTGGGTTGAAAATCCCTCAACTCAATGTGGGTTGGGTTGAAAAATTTTCAACCTAACCCAACCCCATTAACTCTTCAACCCAACCCAACCCAACCCAATAATAATCGGGTTGGGTTGAGTTAAGTTGATTAGGTTGACAACTCGTTAAAATATAAAAAATTTCTATTACTCAACCCATTCAAATATAAAATGTTTCCCTTGATTACATAGCATGTCTAATACAAATAAAAGTTTAAGTCACTACATAAAAAAGAAAGTTCAATTCACCAGAAAAGGCTAAAAAAAAAAAACCTAAGACAGTAATCCTATAGAATCCATCAACACGACTTGTTTGCTATCATTAAAGTCTTCACAAGCATCAAAAACTACAAAATATTATATCCAATTGGCAGTTCCCAAAGCATCAATTGCATGCACCATGTCTGATATCAAACAAGACATGTAAGTCAACCCAAAGCGTAACTAGCTATCATGTTTTCAATTTTTAGAAATCATAAAAGGACAAACATATGTAAGTAAAATATAAACTTTTTATTTAAACTAATTACCTTAATACATGAAAACATGATCAATTCACACTCTTTTTCATGGCTCTAAGGGTATGCTCACACCAATCTCTACATAAATAGAAGAACATAATATTAGAAATAAATAAAATTATACATTTAACATTATCATAATAAAACAAATCAATTGCCTTTTTCGATTGCTTCATACAACTTCGTCTCATCTGTGGATGGTGTAAGATCCAAACAAATATTAGTAGATCGCAACCAATTTTGTAAGCAAACCAATATCTCCACCATCTTTAGGGTCAAGCTGCTCCTAAATGGGTCAAGAATACGCCCTCCCGTGCTAAATGTTGACTTAGAAGCCACTGTGGACACTGGAATGGTAAAGACATCCCTTGTAATACATGATAGAGTCTTGTACTTAGAAGAATTAACTTGACACCAACCCAAAAGATCAAAGTCCTTATCATACAAATGTTCATCGAACTCATCAAATACTTCTCAACCTCATTCTTTGAAATAACAAAATCGTGCTTTTCTTTCATTTTTTTTGAACTTTTTGAGCCTTTCCAAATGAAAATCAAAACTTTCATTTGTCTTTCCCACTTCATCCTCACTAAAAGAATGATTGGAGCTAGAAACTTGTTGACCACTTGAAAGATCATCATTACTTTTGTAAAACTCATAAAGTTTAATAAAAAGATCTTTAATATCACTAGTTAAGTCCTCAACCTTTCTTTCATCAAACATATCACTAAAACAAAATTTAACATATGCTAACTTGTATTTTGGATCAAGAACAAGTGCGATTATCAATAATTTATTTACTTCCTCAATTTTCCCCCAATATTTGTCAAACTTGCATTTCATTGCAATTGTCATATTACACAACAAAAAATCATCACTCTTACCCAATGCAATCAACTCATTTTCAATAGAGCATAATTCATGAAAGAATATATTAGAAGTAACAGATGTAGAAGTACTAAATTTCAAAGTGATATCATAAAAAACATGCAAAAATTTAACAAACACTCTAGCATTACTCCAATCTATCTCTTTTGGTGGCCCTATCCTTTTTTTCCCATTTTCATCTTCAACAAAATATAACCCATAACGTCCATCATCCTCTAATAATCTATAAAATGCTTTTTCAAATTTTAAAGCACTAGATAACATTAAATAGGTGGAGTTCCATCTAGTAGGCACATCTACTACCACAAGACTTTTATTCTCAATTGTTTTATGCTCAATACAAGCTTTAAACATTTGAAGTCTTGAAGGTGAAGATCTAACATATTGTATCGCATTATGAATACGAACAATTGAATCACTTAAATCTTTCAAACCATCAGACATAATTAAATTTATAATATGAGCAGAACATCTTACATGCAAAAAATTTCCAGCTAACACAAGTTCAGATTCTTCCCAAATTTTCAAATTCTTCTTTAGATAATCTATAGCCACTTTATTGGTAGATGCATTATCTACAGTAACTGTAAACATTTTTTGAATACCCTAGTCCTTCAAACATGACTCTAGAACCTTTCCAATTGTCTCCCCTCTATGGTTAAGAACAATTTTAAATCTCAAAATCCGTTTATGTAACTTCCATTCATAATCAATGAAATGGACGGTGATTACCATATAATTGAAATTTTGAATGGAAGTCCATGTGTCTGTAGTTAAACAAACTCTTGGTTTTTGTTCAATGAAATTTTTTTTAAGCTTACACTTTTCATCTAAATAAAGTTAGTAAACATCCCTACCAAGTGTTCTTCTAGATGGAGGACAAAACCTTAGATTTAATACATTACAAAAATGTTTAAACCCTTCCTTTTCAACAAACGAGAAAGGTAATTCATCTTTAATAATCATCCTAGTGCAATCTTTTCTACACTCTTCTTTGTCAAAACCTATAGCCAAAAGTTTTTTGTTATCACCATTAGGCCCAAAGGTTAAGGTTTTTTGTTTTTTATCCTCTCCATACTTTATAGAATTGTACTGTGCACATTGTGTTTGTAAATGATTCCACAAAGTCGTAGTGCCACAATGTTTAGTAGAACATGCATAATCTTTACCACAATAATTGCACTTACATCTAGACTCATCACCATATTTGGTGAAACATTTCCACACATCTGATTTTGACTGACCATTTTTAGGTTTTCCCATGTCATTGTCAACATCATCGTCATGTTCGTCCATCTACAAAATAATTTTAGATGATTCAATAATAAAATTTATATAAATAAATATAAAATATAGAAATTAGGAAACACAAAATAAGAAGTAATTGAATTTTAAATTACCATATCAAATGTAACCTTCCTCTTCTTATCCATTATAGCTTTCCTCTTCTCAAATCTCAATTACCCAACAAATAATTAAATGGTAACTAGACCTATAACAATAAGAAGAGAAAATCAATAACAAATATCAAATTAGTGGAAAGACAAATAATATATATTTTCTTTAATATGTTTGCTCCACTCCACTGATATCAACACTGTATTGTGTGTGTCGTGTGTTCAATTTATTATATACATAATTGATATTTTATGTTTGTACAACAAGACAATATAAAGCACACATAAAGTCAATAAGTCACATTAAATTAGGACCCATGCAAAACACTAATCCTCACACAACACTCCCTTTGTTTGGTCTACAAAATTCAAAGTAGCTTTATGGTCCACCTGCTCTCTCTCTCATGGCTACTCACACGTTGTCACACATAACACATATCTTAATATCTCATGAAAACTCACTGTCACACAGACGACAAATCCATGTATCATAAAATAATATATTCATTAATTCATTCCATTCACTTGATAGAGTCCACTCAGTCACATTGTCCATCCATTTATAATTTATACATCCTCTCACAGTCCCACTCATAGGCACACCTTCCAAGTTCAATGTTCTCTTCTCAAGCTCTCACTGTCCCCAGTACACCTTCACGGCTCCACCCTCTCCTCTCTCCCCGCCACCAGATCACACCCTCCTTTCACTTTCTCTCGGCCTCTCCCTCCATCTCGTCATATATTCCAACAACCACATCTTGCCTCTCGCCGATCCAAGTAAGTTGTGGGTATTTTTGGTTTGGGTGTTTAGGTTCCTCATTGAATGATTAAAGAATGAAGATGAAAAAAAAATCAGATTCTTGGATTAATTGAAGATAAAAAAAAATTAGATTTTTTGAAAAAAAAAATAGAGATTAGACTAGAGAGATGCTATATGGTTACAATACCTATGAAGTGTGAAGACCGGAGAGTCAAAGACTGGAGACCACCAGTTCGCCGTGAAGGAGACTATTGTGAAGGTGAAGGAGGCTGTGTTATGGAGCATGGAGAGAGATAGAGAAAACTAAGAGAAAAAAAAAATGATGTGTGGTCGACAGCTAGGGTGAGAAATAGTGTTATATATAGTTCGGGTTCTCGGTTTTTGCTCTACTGACCCGAACCAACTAGAGAAATATTCGGGTTGCATAAATCCAACTCGATTCGGGTATTTTTTATATTGTAACCAGACTCAACCCGGTCATAAAATGATCGGGTTAGATAGAGTTTTCGGGTTGGGTTCAAAATGCCCACCCCTAGTTCACGCGAATCCAGTTCTGGGTTCATGCGAACCCAGATCTTGTTTCTCGACGAACCCAGATTATGCATTCGTGATGAACCCAGAATCTGGGTTCTTCAAGAACCCAAATCTGGGTCGAGAACCCAGATCTGGGTTCTTCGATGAACCCAGATTCTGGGTTTGCGACGAACCCAAAATTTGGGTCCGTCGCGAACTCGAATCTGGGTTCCCAGTGAACCCAGAATCTGGGTTATCGTGAACCCAGATCTGGGTTCAATAATGAACTTGAGGTTGATTTCTGTTTTTTCTTTTTTCCAGTTTGATTGACAGTTTTGTGGGTGATTGTGAAGTTGATTTTAGAGATGATGTTGAGTTTGATGGTTTTGTGGGAGATTGATTATGTTAAGTTTAATTGATAACGTTTGAGGTCATTTTTTAGGTTTCCAAGAGTGGATTGATGATGTTGGATGATTGTTGATGATGTTTAAGACCATTTTTTGGATGTTTGGAATCATTTCTGAAAACCCAAGCAAAATTTGGGTTTTCAGTTGGGTTTACTGGAAACCCAAAATCTGGGTTTCCAGACAACTGGAAAGCCAAAATCTAGGTTTCTAGTTCTGGAAACCTAAATTCTGATGGCAACCCAAAATCTAGTTTTCAGTTTCTGAAAACCCAGATTCTAAAAAAAAAAAAAAAAAAAATCTAACAGATCAGCAACTGCATAGAAATTTTAAAGATTTTTCAATTTTTTAGTCAGTCAATTCGGTCAACTCCAACAATCAAGGGTATTTTCGTCTTTTACTCATTTTACATTATTTTTGGTTACATATAACGGAAATTTACTAACGGGAGAGGGTAAATTATAATTCTATCAAAACAATTGTTCCGCTTGTAAAAGCGTTTGAATTGGGTAGTTTTTTTGTAATTTGCTCTTTTTTCTTTTTTGAATTTTATAACAATGATTTTTGGACATACCAAGAAGGTGATCCTCAAGGGAGCCATTGGCCATGTGTTCATAAATTAAAATTCTTTGGTCACCATCAGCACAATATCCAACAAGATTGACAAGGTTTTGATGGCTAAGCAAACTCAACATCAAAACCTCTACAAGAAATTCTCTGTTTCCTTAGAAACCATTCCTGTCAAGTTGCTTAACTGCAACAACCTGATTCAAATTAAACAACACATTTAAAATCAAAGACTACATCTTGTTACAGTAATTAGTTTCTTTTAAATAGAAAAGAAGGGAATGTTTACTCTTCTAAAATTTTGGATGCAATTAATTTTAGTCAAATTTATAACTTTTAAGGTTTCTATTTATAAGAGACAAATTAGAGTTTTCAAAATCTAAAAGCATGAACTATAGACACTAGATAGAATAAAATAGTACTTGATTAGTGGATTCAAGCTTCCCTCTATAAACCCTTCCAAAACCTCCTTCGCCTATCAAATTTTCGGGGTTGAAGTTTGATGTTGCAAAAGATAATTCACGGTAAGAGAAGATCTTAGCTGAGATATTTCCTTTTCTGATTTTGTTTATTTCTTCTGTTATGTATCTGTGTCTGCTGCTATCTGCATGAAAAAGAAAAAAGAAATTTTTAAATTTAACTACACTTAGTGGCTTCAACTAATTGCGATTATCACACAGAACTCAACAATATGTTAAAGCTTTAATCGTATATAGTTGAATCATAATTGATTGAAAACAAGACAATTTGATGTGTTTGCATTACAACCATATGGTGGAATTTGCAAAGATCAAACTATTCCATACATAGAAAGTTTTTACAAGTATGTTCATATAAATTGACCAGACAAATTCAAGTAATATCCAAACGCTATGGATCCAGAAGATGTAATGAGTACATATTAAGTCAAAACAATAATTACGATCATTTTCGTCCACAACAGGAAAAGCTTATACCAATTTTCGGTTCTCCAATCCGCAAATGCTAAACATTTTAATCTAAACAAATTCTTAATATTATGTCATAGATCTTGTATGATATAAATGATGAAGCTGACGTTTATAGCAATCATGCAAAAAACCAGAGAAACGAAAACCGTTTTCAACCTACGATATATAAAGAATTTATTTGTTAAAAGAACGTCAAATTACCAGTTTTGAAAGAGATGTTAGCAAATGAAGATAATATTTTCTTGTCATGGTGGTACTCCTTGATGCTCTTCCTTAATGATTTTCTGCTGACAGTTTTCTCTTGTGTATTATGGCAACAAGGTAAGCAATTCATCTTGCTTTCCTCCCAAGCTTCTTCTACCTTTTCAATCCGACCATCAAAAACTTGGAACCCTATTGAGCACTTCGCTATCTTGCAATTAGTAAATGTAACAAAACTTTCCACTTCAAGAACACGAACACCAGATCTGAAAATTATTAATTTAGAAATAAATTTTCACATTTGCTGAGCGATTAGATACCTTGGCCTGGAAGAAACCAAAAATTTTCTTGGCTTCTCAGGAGAAAAGAGAATAATTTCCGGGTAATGATTGCCTCAGTTTCCTTCTCTAACCAAACCCACTGAGTCCGGATAGGGAGAAGAATTAGTCAATTTTGCTAAAATCAGAATTAGATAGGTTTTTATCTTTACTTGACTACCTTACAAAAATTATGTTTCAACTAAAACGGGGTTGTTAAAATGTGTGCATTTCTTACAATATCTCTATATTATTTTTGTAAGCTTGCCATATCAATAATTAAAAAAAGTAGAATAATCCTACACAAAAGAGGTGTCACTTAGTTGATCAAGGACCTGCCAGAGAATTCTGTGCACAAAATAGCTCGACTTGTTTAGTTATGCAGCTAATTGTGTACCTGCTGTTATTACAACGTAGATCCGTCGATTTATAGAGATAAAAATAATCATAATTAGAAAAACAATAATGGAAATTGTAGATAAGCCAATATAAATACTTTTTTTGTACATTAATTAATGGAGGATCTAAAAACAATTTCAATTTCAAATCTATTCGTAGTATAAGTAATTAATTTACTTTCATCTTATATTTATAATAAAAGTTCGAATCTTATTATACATATTTATTTGTATATATAAGGAATTCTCTCTTTTTGTTGTGTAGGTAGATTTTCAGATGGAATATATATTATTTAATATTGAGGATATATATATATATATGTGCCCCTCAATATAAATAGTTAATAAGTAAATGGGAAATGGGTAATGATTTGGCGGAAATAATTGCGTATTCTAAAATAATTTGGGGGAAATGGGTATCCACACCCATTTGCAAATGAGTATTAATCTTACCCCCAAACCCAAACCTAAAGTCCTAAATCCTCATGTAAGACCTGAATCTAGTTGGACTTCGTACAATTGCAAAATTTTAAAAGGGGCTTAAACGAATAAATAAAAGGGGCCCAAATGAAGAGCCCAATAGAAAAAAGTAGTGGGCGGAGTATCACCAATTCGATGGACACCAAGCACGCTTAATTTAAATGGGCTGTTATCAAAGAAAGCATATCAAATTGAGGAAAGCAAAAGAGTAGCGATATCTACACCCCTAAAAATTCGTCTGTTCACCCAATTAAACTTTTTTAAAATATCAAAAGTCTGCGGCCACATCCCATGTATTACTAAAATATCCTTTTCTTCTGTTTGTTCCGATCTTTGTCACTGTCATCATCATGCTTTCCCTCATCAAAATTTATCAAACCAACCTTGTTCTTATAGACCCCAAGTTTTCAACTATTGTCCAAACAACTTTTGCAGTTAGCCACCCTGCCTTTATCATTCCTCTAGCACTGATGAAAGTATTGAATCCTGTTCAAAAGTTTAAAAAATAAAAAAAATCAAGTTACACATTTACACACCCTCAAAACCAAAAACCAAAAGAAAAATGTCTTACTTCAGTTTCCTTATTCTTCTTCTTTGACCACACAACTTTTTTTTTTTTTTTTTTAAAGAAAAAATAATAATAATAACAGAGGTCTGACTCTCATTGGTTTCGTTCACTAACTAATACTAATTCATAAAAACGAACATAAATTGATTAGTAACCAAAACTAACAATTTGGGTTAGTACATGAAAATGAATTACAAGTCTTACGGATTTGGAACAAAATTGAAGGCTTGGAGGGAGACGGTGATGGAAATTCTGCTCGGATTAGGATCCGTTGCTAATAAACACCAACAATTTCGGTTAATTTCTAGAGATGGACGATAAATCTAATACCTAGAAAATGACAATTGCAAATCGTCACCTTCTTATAAAGTTGGGCCTATATGCATGGGCCTGCCTTTTGCTTATGATTGGCATTGGCCCTTTTTTGGTCATTTGACTAATCAACTTGTACTACCTAAAAATATCAAATATATCTGGCAACTCCATTTCTGGTGTCATTCTACTTTGTTGATAAGGAGAACTTTCATCAAGATCTCTAGAACTCTTTAATTCACTAACAAAGTGAATGAACTTCATGAAATTCACTTTGCAAATCTTACAAGATCGTTAGTGTTTCCTGCATCTAATGACATGCTAACTTTTGAAGTCAGTAAGGTTGGGCTCCTCCATTTTATCAACTTGAAATGTTACAATTTGCCTATGTTCTTTAGTATTAAATAGTCTTACGTTAGTTGGATAAGTGAATTTGTATTGGTTTATAAAGTGACGATAAACCTCTACTTAGGAGTTACCTTTTGTAGTGGAGTTAGACTTAAAATTTTTTTCTACATTTAGGACCTTAATTTTCATCTCGGTTTCTTTTATTGAAGTTTTTATTATATGTCGATTTATCTAACTCAACCATTCCTAGTAGATTTCATAATTTTGTTTGTCAATCCTATTTTCTTAATCTCTCTCATAATCGAATCCATGGACATATACCAAATTCACCTAAGATTGGTAAATTTTAAAATTTACCCAAATACTTTATGTACGAGACAAACTTAAAAATCTTGAATTTAAGTACGAACAAAATTTTCGGCAAACTTCCAACATCCATGGGAACTTTAAATCACCTTCAATCATTGAATCTATGCAAAAATATACATATGTAGCAAATCTCATGGTCAAAATACCAGGGAAAAAAAGAACAATTATTGTGATATCATAAAAATATTAAAATCTGAATCCAATTATGCATATGCTTTATTTATACTTTATTTTTAGGGTTCTATACAATTTTGGGATATCAAATTTTCAATTGATAATTATGTAATTTGAATGTTAAAATTGGGAATCCAAATGAAATGACTTTATAATTCATTATTAATTATAATGTATCACAAAAATTATAGAAGACCCGTAAAGTCTGCACCAATAAATAATTCTTGTAGAAAATTTTATAGTCTGTAACATACATCCTTATGAAATTGTTAGCAATTCAATTCTTGAGATATAATGGCATATATCTATCGCCAGCAAATACTTAATTAAAAATCCAATAATAAGATTAGTTCAATAAAATTTCAAGAGCTGTTGGGTTAAATGAATATTGGGTTGGGTTCATCCAAGATGATCCAAACCCATGACCCGATTTAAATTTGGATTGCATTGGATTGAATAACCACTAGTGGTTACTAGCGGTTATCATAAAATAACCGAACACCACTATAAATACAAATGTTATTTCATTTGCTATGATTGATGAGAAAATGATGGAAAGAAAAAGTTTTTCCAACAAACATATACAGAGAGAACAAAATAGCAAGGCAAACTACATTGTATTTTGAGGGTTTGGTCATGTAATTGGTGGTTGAACTTCGATCAGCTAGACAATCCAAGATCTAGAGCAATTTTCGCTGTATGAAATGGGTACTCTTTCGGTTTCGCTGTGCCATTTTGATAATTTTATATACTTCTTTAAATGTTTTCAAGAGTATATGACATTATATATGATTGAGATGTTTGCAAATAATCCTGATATTCTATTGTTTTTTTGTTTTTCTTTTTCAGGCACTAAAAAACTGGTTGTATGTTTTACTAACATCAAAGAACTAAACTTATATTTTCTAGCACATTTTTATTCTTTGATTTTTTTAATGACAAAACTGCTTTTGTTTTAAAATTTTAGAAAATCCATGCAAAGTTTGAATTTGACATCATCATGCAGTAGTCCGCGCCCTCATGGTGTGGTCCGTGCTTATATTGAAGATACTCAATATAGGGCATGGAACACACATAATAGTTAGCATGCAGAATACAAACAATAGTTAGGGTGATTTCGAATTACTGCGAATATGTCTTAGCAAGATCAACCATTCATTTCATTTATTCTCCCACAACAACATCATCAACAACAACCATATCCATCAATAGCATCCACAAAAATAATAATAAATAAAATCAGAAAAGGGTGGGTGAAACAAAATAAAATAAAAAAAAAAAAATAGAACCATCTGGTTTTGGTTTGAATTGGCTGGTTTCATTAAAAAGAAAAAAAAAAGGCAATGGTAGGTGGACGATGATGGAGGATTTTGACCCAGAACTAGATAAAAAAAGAAAAATAGGAAGGTGCTAGTTGGCCGCCGACATTGGAGGAGGAGGCTTTGTTGCTGCTGGTTGACGACGATGGAGGAGGAAACGACGAAGAGACAGATAGAGGAGTGTGAGAGAGAAAACTGATAGAGAAAGAGCGACGGTAGACAATGTGAGAGAGAGAAAACCTTACTTATAAGTTTTTTTTTTTTTTAATTTTTTAATTTTTTATAATTATAAAGAAAGGGTATTAGGGTTTTTTATTCACAGAGATGAAAGAAAAACTCATTTCAGTTCTTCAATATTAGTCAAACATAACACTAGTTATTTGGTGCTATTTGATATCGTTTACTCTATTCTTAATTTTTATATATATATATATATAAATATATATATGTATATATATGTGTGTGTAGAATTATAGTTATATACTTTTACAAAGTTTGATGTACAATTCAATATGATCTACTAATAGATAACTTTCATTCAGCCTAACAATAATTAAAATTACAATAGCTGTAGTACAAATGGTATGTCAAAAATAGTTTACTGCAAGTGGCATGACATAAAACAAAATAAATAAAATTTGTGTGATCAAATTAAAGACAAATAAGTCCGTCTATGCTAAACTTGTTCTAAGGGTTGAAAATGATTGATTAAACGAGAAAGGATGAGAACAAATACATAAGGACCACTAATAAATGATATTATTATGTGTTTACTTTATTTGGAGGAATCGGAATGATATGGAATCAGAATGACTTGGAATTGGAATGAAGTATCGGAATCAAAATAAGTTGTTTACTTCAATTGTAGAAATCGAAATCGAAATCAGCGGTATTCCCATTGAGCTGTTTGTTTCGTTTTGGAATCAGAATGGATTAATTATAAGTTACAAAAATGTCTTTAATTAAAATTATAGATTAATTGTAATAATGTGCAGTTTTTTATTATAATATACTTTTTTTTTTAAATATCAAATAAAAAATTGCATATTATTTTAATAGTATACTAAATTGGTGTGTAGTTTTTTTATTATAATATGTGGTTTTTTTAATATCAAATAAAAAAACATATTATAATAAAAAAATTACATATTATTTTATTAGTCCATTATGATAATTAAGAAATTGGTGATAAAAAATCAATAGTGTGCAATTTTTTATTGCAATATGCATTTATTTTTTTAACATCAAATAAAATAGATTTTTCTTTATTTTTTAAAGAAGGGTATAATGAACTTTTTATTTAGACAAAAGGAATGAGAATGAGATTCCCAAGTGGGTTGAGAGGAATAAAATTCCCATTCTACAACTCAAAATTGATGTGAGACCCACACTTTCATTTACATTACGGAATGAATTTTAAGAAAATAAACACCATCAATCAATCTCATTCCCCATTCCCATTCCTCAATCTATGAAGTAAACACACCTAGTCTTTCTTTAATTGAGACGTATAAATTACTCAAGAAATTAAACATGCACTATGAAAGTGCTTTTTGTTTGGTGGAAATGTATAACCTGTTCGAAGGATTGAAAATAGTGAATAAATGTAGAAAGAAGAGAAAGACAAATGTATACTTAAGGACCACTATTGATAGTGTTAGTCTTTGCTTGACTTGAGGCGTATAAATTACTCAAGAAATTAAACAAAGTTTGTGCACTTCAAAACTCTTTTGTCAAGGTCTTGACAAAAAATACGAATGGTTCATAATCAATCATAAATCAAATGATTTTTTTTTTTTTTATTTCCATTAGTGCTAGCAATTATTAGAATTGATATGAAATTATACCTAACACTAGCAAAAACTCATGTTCCTAACTGAAGGGAAAAAATTAACAAAAAACAATTGTTTTTGTTAAAAATAAGAATTTTACGGAACACCGAATTTTAAAATTTTTTTAGAAAAATCAAGAACCCTAGATTCATAAAACAATGAAATAAAATAATATAAAAAAATAAAAATAAGATTTTTACCTTATATATTGATCTCTGTGGATTGCACACCACCTAACATTCCTTGATATGTCTCTACACTAGGAAATAAGTGAGTGGACATAATTATATAGAATTATGCTCACTTTCTATTGATTTCTTTTCTAAAAAGAATAAACAATATATGTAAGAGGTGAGTTTTAATTTTGGTTATACAAAGAAGAAAGATATATACTCTTATTCTTTGTATTATACTGTAGAGAAAAAATTTTTCTTTCTATTTCAAAGAACGTACAGCAAAATCAAAATAATTTCTATTAGAAAAAGAAGATTATTTCTTTTCTTTTTATAGGCAACTATTTAAGATTTTAATTAATCAAAATTAACATTAAATCTCAGGTTTATTAAAATTAAACTTTTATCACATATAACATAATTAATTCAAAATTAATTCTTGTTATATTTTGAAATAGAACTTGTGATCTCTAATTAATTCATAATTAATTTATACTCGGTCACGGTTAAGAATTGAATTCAAGTCCTTTTATAATTATTAATTCATAATTAATAATTAACTAATTAATTATTATATAATTTGAATAATCAATATTATTCAAATACCAAGTGAACACATATTTTGCTACTTATATAACATTTGTAATTGGATGATTCAATTATAATATTCTATATACAAGTTTCTTATAGTGAAATGAGCTACCAAGGGGACCCGATAGACCTACATTTTTGAGTTTTAATAATATCAGAATTATTAATTAAACTCTTTAATTAAATAATTCACTTTTATTAATCTTAGAGTTACTCTACTAAAAACCTAAGATTATACTCTCAAAATTGTAGATATTTTTATATAATCTGAAATTTTCAATGTCCATTGATTTAATTATTACATATGATTTGACCATCCACAAATAGTTCATAATTAGAGTGTGGGGTTCACGCTGACCTCTCTCTTTCCATGATTGGGCCTGGATTTTCCTGGGTGCATGAGCTCACCCATCCTTCAATTCAGGTACCTAGGAAGGTCCCAGTCCAATCATGAGGAGAAGATGAGTGGTTATATAGAGTTAGGTCCAAATGTCCGTTTTACCCATCTAATTATTTCTTGATCTTGAAGTACCATTGATTCTCTAATGAACAATATATCTATAACAACTTATGAATTTATCTTTCTATTTTCATATGAACGGAAAGTTGAACGCTCTTATTGTTCAAAATCTAAATCAATACTTAAGAAAACTACTTCTCTACTTCTTGCAAGAAGGTGTAGATTCCATTATCGTGTAGAATATTCCTAACTACTTACTAAATCATATCCTCAAAGTATAAAGTTATTGACTGGACATCTACACCGATCTCACTCATGTAATTTAGAGGATATAACTCAACAAGCAGAAGTCCATAATATATTCAGGATTTAGATCAATTCATATATGATCATCTGATCGATAAATATAAATATCTAATTTTAACGAATATTAATGAGAGACTTATATCTATCATGGTCCAGTCATATATAATCTTTATTATATAAGGTGTCTCAATTTCAATGTCACTACATGAATAATCTCGAATAAAATTATCGTACCGAATACAAAATGGACCGTAATTGTAGATTTACCCAGTGTTTAAAAACTCGACCGAGTTGGTTGAGTTTTCGTTGAGAACTCGTCGCTCGACCGACTTCCGAGCTGAGAACCCTTAGATCGGGGGTTTCAACTAGGTTACTGTTCAAAATCGGCCCAACTAGGGCCCAACTCGGGCTGACTCGGCCCAACTCGGGCCGACTCGGAATCGGCCTACTCGATTTTCAAGCACGCAGTCGTCGTCGCTTCTGCACTTCTGCCTGCTGTCGTCGCTTCTGAACTTCTACTGCGTTGCTTCTGAACTCCTACTGCGTTCTGTTCTGCATTTTGTCGCTTCTGCACTTCTGCCTGCTGCCGTCGCTTCTGAACTTCTACTGCGTCGCTTCTGAACTTCTACTGCCTTCTGTTCTGCACTTCTGCCTGCTGCCGTGTTGCTTCTGCCGATCCTGTTGAGTCTGGTTCTGCTATAGCCGGTCGACTTCTGCTGCCGCTGTCTTCTCGTCGTCCTCCGTCACTCCTTCCGCCGTAGTTGCCGTCTCCGTATGTGAAGTGAAGGAGAACAAGAAGACATGAAGATCGGAAGAAGAAGAAGAAGACATGAAGATCGGAAGAAGAAGAAGAAAGAAATCAGAGCAGAGACACTGAGACAGAGAGAAGTGAAGGAGATGTGGAACAAATGATCAATATAATCATTTAAGTTATTCGAAAATGTCCCTGAGTTTTTTTTGGTTTTTAGACAAAATTACCCTTCATTATGTCTCATTATTTCAAAAAAACCACCATCTTTAACAATATAATCATTTTTATTATTTTCAATTAACCCATTTCTTTATGATATTTATAGTTTTTTATATTTTTTTTATGGTTTTTACCAATTTTACCCCTCACCGAGTTTCCGAGTACTCGCTGCTCGCTATCTCGCCGATCGAGTAGAGAGTAGCGAGTTTTGGAACATTGGATTTACCACAAATGAAATACCCAATTTTGTTTGCTTTCTACAGACTATTTAGATTACTTATCTCAAATTAAATCCGCTTGTATATAACACTTATATACTTAATTTGAAATTACATCAGTAATCAAGGATGTTTCTTATGATATATATACAATTTTTGTAAAGTATATAAATTGAATAAAATGAATACTTTATTATTTATAAAACCGTTTACATTATTATAAGCTTTTAGGGCACAAAACCCAACACTAACTGCATATTTGTACTCTGCATATAATGCTTTCAAAATACGATTTGCTTAACCTTAATTCTCATCACCATGCAGTGCTTACCTGCATGGTAATATTAGAGCTAATTGTAGAAAAAATTTTGCGTTCAGATTTCTAAGAAAAATTTCACAACCAAGGATAGGAATGTAGAGCAAAAATAATTGTAATTATTACACATACCAAAATGTGTATTGATAGAAAATAAAATGGGCAATATAGTATAGTTGAATATAGTTTTGATGTGACAAAAGATACCAAGTCATGTATGCGTATCAAATAAGTTCTAAGAGCTTAAAATAATTTTAACTTGATAACTTAAATATTGATAAGATACTTGAAAATGAAAAGAAATTGGAGGGACACTAGTGATGGTGTGTAGTCTTCACTTTGCTGGACTTGAAGCGCATACTTATCTAAAGCAATTAAGCCAGTGTGGCTAAAAATTCCATCTGTCATGATCTACAATGAAAAGACAAACAAATTGTCTTTTATCAATAAGAAATTAAATGTTGACAGTAATTGCTTGCCTGAATTTAGTACTAATGCAATAGTCATAAATAATATAATCCTCATCCAATAGAGCTAATTAAGAGGTTGTTTGTTTTTTCCACTTAAAATTTAGTAGTGTTGAATTGCACATATTAAGTTATTTCCGTTTGTTTTTTTAAGTGGTCAAACCACTTAAAACAACAAAAAAACAACTTAAAAAATTAAGTCAGAATTTTTAACTTTTTACTTAATTGCAAATCACTTAATGACATTTAAAAGTTTTTATTCCAAATTTATCCTTCCCAAAATAACATAATTTCAAATTTATCCTAATTTTATATTATTCAATATTTTTTTTTTTGTTGATACTTATAAAAAATATATTTGAAAAGTAAAATCTAAATATATCACATTCTAAATTATCTTGGAATTAAAATAATACATTTTAATTTGTAATTTAAACATTTATTTTTTAGTTGTTTTCGTAAATATATTAATATATTTAAATATATAAATATGATTAATATTACTATATTTTTTAATAATATTTTAATTATGAATAAAATATTATTAATATGTATATAAAAAATGTTTTAGAATTGATTAAATTATATATTTTCATATGTTTATATTAAATAATTAAAATTATGTAACAACAAATAGTAAAAAGGGTATAAATGTCAATTTACTAGTTTTCAAATAATTTTAAATTTAAAAAAAAAATAAGTTTATAACATATTTAGAGGTAAGGGGAAAAAAAAAATATGTTATTTAGATTTTAGATTTCAGTCACTATTCAGTCTTCAGTCTTCAACAGTACTGTTCAATTTTCAGATAAAAAAACATACGACCCCTAAATGTTAAATCATCAAATTGGTGTCTTTTTTTTTTTTTTTTTTTTTTTTTTTTTTTTTATCTCTCTCTTTTTGAAAGAAGAAATTGGTATCAAATAAACTAAGCTTAATGAAAGATAAAATGAGGTTGAAATGAAAAAACTTGAAATTTTTTTAAGTATTACCTATGAGAAATTGTTTATGTGATTATAAGCATTGTCCTATGATAACAATACTTTTAAGCAAAACTATGGTATCCAGTTTATATCTCTTTTCCAAAGAAATATGATATGGAGTCCATTTTTTTCGCTAGCACTCATTATTATGATCTAGTGAGAGAAAATTCTCATTTAGCTTGATAATAACTCATAGTTGAGTGACTACATCAAAAATATTACGCCGTAGGTGGTATGTCAAAAAAGGGAATAAATAAAATTTGATGTGATTATGTCAAAAGGCGGAGTAAATAAAATTTGACGTGATCAAATTAAACACGAATAAGTCTGTCCAAGCCAAACTTGTTCTAAGGATTGAGAATGATTAATTAATAGTGCCTTTACTAATATGAAAGGGAATTTTCTAGTGGAAAGATAATGGAGAGCAATCTAAATTACATTACAGATTTTCATTTTTAAAGTATTTACTAGCTCTAAGGAATTAGAGATGAATTAAATTAATTCCTTTTCTTGTGTTTACTAAATTAAGGAATATGAACGAAATAAAATTGGTTACAAAAATACCAAGTAAATTAAAATATATTTTAATTTTCTAGTTTCTAACAATTTATGAATTCATACAATCAAAACTCACCCAAATATGAGTTTATCACCCAAATTTGAATTTATCTCTTGGTAATTATATTTTGTGTCAATGTAAACCTAAATCAACAAAATCAATTGATCAATTTTTATTACTTTTTTTTTTTTTTTGTGTATTATTTGTCAGTTTTCATCATAATCAATTTGTGATTTTAAACATAAACTAATTCACAGAAAACTATGTTGAATTAAGATGAGAATCAATTTTTTTTTTTTTAAAAAATATATATATTCATACAATAATGTTGAAAAAGAAAACAATGAATAAAATCATTAAACATATACTATTTTTATTTTCATAAGTTATATTATTGAATTAATCATACCTGTCTGGAGATATGAAGAAGGTGATGAGTTAAAAAAAAAATTGCAGAGAATGATAAGCAAAAGAGAGCGAAATAAAAAGACATATATACTTGCAATTTTTGTATTAAAATTGGTAGAGGATATATGAATAAAGCCACATAAATTTCTTTTTTCTATTAGGAATGCGAACTTGATTCCTACGGTGAGAGAGGGGAATGAAGTTCGCTTCCTAATAATAACTTAATTCTCAATTTATATGTGGAGTCCAAGTAATTTAATTCTCCTAAGTTTTAGTAAAATAGAAATTTACAAATAATAAATTAAATTCTTTTTTCTATGTTGGATTCTTGATTAGTAAATATATCATAAATAAAAAATGAAGAAAACAAATAGCTAATGCCAATTACTGATAGTATTAGTCTTTGCTTCAACTGAGACATATAAATTACTCAAGAAATTAAACATGCACTTCGAAAGTGCTCTTTGTTTGGTGGAAAAGTATAACCTGATCCAAGGGTTGAAAATTGTATAAGTGTAGAAAAAAGAGAAAGACAAATGTATACTTAAGGACCACTATTGATAGTGTTAGTTTTTGCTTGACTTGAGGTGTATAAATTACTCAAGAAATTAAACAAAGTTTGTGCACTTCAAAATACTCCACTCAAGATCTTGACAAATATATATATATATATATATATATATATAATGATTTTACCATTAGTACCTTAAAGTTAAAATAAACAAATCAAATTTATCAATTGCATTTGAATTAAATAGGAAGAAGAATTTATTTTAGGAGAGAGAATACATTAGATGAATTTGATTTGTTCGTCCTAACTTTTCAAATTTATGAGGTATTTACGGTAAAAGTACTATATATATATATATATATATATAAAGAGAGAGAGAGAGAGAGTGCACTTTTTATAATTAGGAATCCTTAACTTTTTACCAATCAAATTCATCCATTTTATTTTTTATCCATAAAATAAATTCTTTCTTCTATTTACTTCAAATAAAATGGATAAATTTAATTGGTTTTTCCTAATTTTTACATATAACACTTTCAAAATATAATTTGTTAAACCTTAAATCTCATGATGATGTAAATTGCCGAAAAATCTTGCTCTCAGATTTCTGAAAAAACCTCATAGCAAGTAAGGGTAGGAGCGTAGAGCAAAAGTAAATGTAATTATACACTCAACAAAATGTGCATTGACAGGAAATAAACGGGGTAGTCTAGTTCACTTGTTTGATGAGGTAAAAGATTACCAAGTCATGTATACAGAGCAAATACGTTCTAAGGGCTTAAAATAATTTTAAATTGACATGGTGAATAATGACAAGACACTTGAAATTGAAAATATATAAGTTAAAGGGTCATTGATGACAGTGTTTTAGTCTTCATGTTGTTTGATTTGAGGAGCTTATTTTTCTTGAGCAATTAAAGCTGCGTGCCAAAACATTCTATCTGTCATGATCTACTGTGTTTTAGTCTTCACGTTGTTTGATTTGAGGAGCTTATTTTTCTTGAGCAATTAAAGCTGCGTGCCAAAACATTCTATCTGTCATGATCTACTATAAAAAGACAAACAAATTGTAATGTTATCAATCAGAAATAATCCAAACTCAACTGGAGATAAACTTTGCAATTTTCAAAAGTACTTTCGCATCTCACAGGTTTAATTAATAAATGCAACAATTTTTTTTGTTTTTCTTGTTTTTGTTTTTCTTGTTGTTTTTACTTGAATAATTGCAACTTACTTGAACATTTCTGTCCAAGGGACTATTTTGGACAAAATTGCAACTAAATCGATAGTTTGAATGAATCAAAGAGACCCTAAACAATATTTCATACGAAGAAATTTTCTATAGAAAATGGCAGATCTCATAGCATTGCAATATTTAAAACCATAAACGCAAAATTCCTTTTTTTTTTTTTTTAATTTAAAACAATATTATAAGAGTTAACTTCTAACATTTAAATATATGTTATCACAAAATTTATTTTCTAACATCAATATAAATAAATAAATTAAATGAATAACTGAATATTAAAGAAAAAAAAAATGAAATGTGATATAGTTTAATGTTGAATTACATATTCTAACAAGAGCATGGAAACACTCCAGGGGCAAGATTTTTTCTTTTCTTTTTTCTTTTTTTTTTTTTTTTAAAAAAAAAGAATGAAAAACAGAAGTGTTAAAAGAGTGAAACAATAATAAAGACTTTCATATTGATTTATTGATTCTTTTATAATTATACATGTGCCTTGATGTTGTAAAAATAAATAAATAAATCAATTTTGGATCATTATTATGACATGTATCAGGGCATATATCAAGATGGCCTTCGAATAAAAACACTCTGAAATTGTAATAAATCATTATTATTTATGACTCCAATCGCTTGCACTGTTGCACCATTAAAAATAAGAAAATATTATAGATGGAGGCCGAGGTGGGATTTATGATAATTGTAAAACGTGCTTAATTAGAATTTAGAATTTAGATATCGTAGACTAAATACCAGGACAAAATAACCACATTAAAAAAAAAAGCCATAAAAGGGAGAATAAAAATTTCTTTCAAACTCGGATGGAGTAAGATTTATTTATAAATTGTTTTTTCGGTTAATAAATCTCCTTTGCTATATTTTGATACCAGAAAAAGTTAAAGCACTAGAGAGTATATGCTTTTTCATCGTCATAAAATAAACCAATCAACTCTCATCTTAAAGGCATACTAATGATTACCATATTTTACTAAAAAGTAAAATCACTAGGGTATACAAAATTCTTCTAAATGGGCAATTTCCTGCTACTTACGTGTTATACGCTTCAACCATGTGAATGTTGAAACATTATAAATAGCACGCCATTGCAACCATTTTTTGATATTATAAAGCTGAATGACATTAAAACCAACAATGAGTTGCTTTGTTGTCCTTCTTTTTCTTCTTGTTATAGCAACAGTTACTATTAGATTCTGCAATGCAAGCTCTTATGCAGGATGCATTGAAAGTGAGAGACGAGCACTTCTGAGGTTCAAGCAGGATCTAAATGATCCTTCCAACTGCCTTGCCTCTTGGACAGCCGATGGCGATTGTTGCGAATGGGTTGGTGTTGGTTGTCACACCTTGACCGGCCATGTCCTTGAGCTGCGCCTCAGAAATCCTTGTGATTTAAATACGACATATGTTTTTGAACATCTTGCTTATCAGAGATCAATGTTGGGTGGTAAGATTAATCCCTGTTTACTTGATTTGAATCATTTGATTTACTTGGACTTGAGCGGTAATGACTTTGAAGGAATTCAAATTCCTACATTTCTTGGTTCTATGAAGAATCTTAGGTACCTTAACCTCTCTCGGAGTGGTTTCTTTGGAATGATTCCTCACCAACTTGGAAATCTTTCTAATCTACAGCATCTTGATCTTTATCAGCATCTATGCAATCCTCAAAAGAGCAAGTTATATGTTGAGAGTTTTCGATGGTTGTCTGATCTTCATTTGCTAAAGCACCTTGATCTTGGGGGCGCGGACCTCAGTAAAACCTTCGATCAGTTGTTGATTATAGCAAATGCACTTCCGTCTTTAGCAGTGTTAAAATTGTCAGATTGTCAACTCCATCACTCACCTTCAATCATCACAAATTTTTCATCTCTCACCGAACTTGATCTTTCATCCAACAAATTTGATAACTCTTTAGTTCCTAGTTGGATTTTCAGTCTCAGTCACTTGGTCTGTCTTTATTTAGGTGATAACAATTTTCAAGGTCCAATCTCTAGTGGAATTCAGAACTTAACTTCTCTTAGATACCTCGATTTGTCTAACAATGTTTTCAATCTTTCAACACCTAATTGGTTGTACAAGCTTAGTCGTCTTGAATACCTTCTTCTCCGTTCTAATAAATTGCAAGGTAAGCTTTTAGATGTTCTGGGAAATGTAACTTCAATTACAAATCTTGACCTTTCATTCAATAGACTTGAAGGTAAAGTTCCAACATCACTAAGCAGACTTTGTAATTTGAAGTCAATTATGCTCCGAGATGTTATGTTGAGTCAAGATATCGCAAAAGTCTTAAATATTCTCTCAGGATGTATCTCAAATAGCTTAGAGCGTTTGGATTTGTTTAATAATCAACTTCATGGTCATTTGACTAATCAAGTTAAACTATTTAAAAAGCTAATAGATCTTGATATATGTTACAATTCCATTTCTGGTCATATTCCACCTTCTCTAGGAGAACTTTCATCATTAAGGTATATTGCTCTCTCTGATAACCAATTGAACGGAAGTCTTTCTCAAATTCACTTTGTTAATCTTACAAGTTTACAAAGATTTTGGGTTGATGGAAACTCTGTAACATTTGAACTTAGTTCTGATTGGAATCCTCCTTTTCAATTAGAATCTTTATTTATGAGATCATGTTCCTTAGGGTCTCAATTTCCATCTTGGTTGCTTTCACAAAAATTTTTATTATTACTAGATATATCCAACTCGGGAATAGTAGATGTCATTCCTAAAAATTTTTGGAAATCTTATTTTCAATTGATTTATTTGAACCTCTCTCATAACCAAATCCATGGTGAGATTCCAAATTTAACTGAGTTAGATACACTTCATTTGCTTGATTTGAGTTCAAATAATTTGTCTGGTCCACTGCCTTCTCTGTCTTCCAACATGTATGAACTCCATCTCTTCAATAATTCGTTTTTTGGAACAATTTCTCATTTCTTATGTCATAGGACAAATGAGTCAAAGAGAATGCAAATTCTCAACCTTGGAGAAAATCTTTTATATGGGGAATTACCTGACTGCTTTAAGAATTGGAAAGATTTGAAGTTCATAAATTTAAGTAAGAACAAATTTTCGGGGACACTTCCAACTTCCATGAGAAATCTAGGTTTGCTTCAGTCACTGAATCTTCGTTGGAATAACTTGTCTGGAACATTGATATCAATTGAAAATTGCACAAAGCTTGTATCTCTTGATATTAGTGAAAATGAATTTGTTGGAAATGTTCCTAGTTGGATTGGAGAAAGATTTTTGGAAATGGTGATTCTCAACCTTCATTCAAATAATTTTTTTGGTAGTTTACCAGTGGACCTTTGTCACCTAACACATCTACACATCTTAGATGTGTCTTATAATAATTTGTCTAGACCTATACCAAGATGTATTGGTAACTTAAGGTCCATGGTGACAACGAACTCTTCAGAACATACCTACATACGATATGCATATGATTCTGACATTATTAGTGGAAGCGTTGTGGAGGACGCATTACTTGTGATGAAAGGGAAAACCTCTGAATATAATACCATTCTCAACTTGGTAAAACATATAGACCTTTCCAGAAACAATTTTTCTGGAGAGATTCCAAGGGAAATTACAAATCTTGGAACACTGATTTCATTGAACCTATCACACAATTCTTTTACAGGAAGAATTCCGATGAGCATCAGTGATATGACAATGTTGGAGTCCCTTGATTTGTCAGAAAATCAGCTTTCGGGTGAAATTCCACAAAGTATTTCAGCTTTGACGTTCTTGAGTTGCTTGAATCTTTCCAACAACCATTTAACTGGGAAAATACCTATAGGCACTCAATTACAGAGCTTAAATGCATCATGTTTTGCTGGAAATGAACTTTGTGGATCTCCACTTCCTAACAATTGTATAGTTCCTGAACCTGATGATGAAAGTGGAGGGAATGATGATGGCGATGGTGTTGATAAAGTTGATTGGTTCTACGTAAGCATGGCACTTGGATTTATGGTGGGGTTCTGGAGTGTAATAGGTCCTCTGCTTGTTAACAGAAGATGGAGGTACATGTATTATTCTCACTTCTTAGATTGCCTTAGAGACAAATTTGTATCAGTTGTACAGAAGTGCCGCTAGATATTTCTATTTGGTTCAGTGTTGTTTTTTGTGTTGTAACCCTTCCATGATGTATAATAAATGAGAGTCTTCACTCTTCTGCCTGCAGTCTATTTGAAGGTCTTGTATCTTTAATTTCAATTTTTTTTACTCTTATCCAGCTATTATCTTCAATAAATTGTGCTATTTTTTCTTGTACTTTCGAATAGATTGGAAGAAAAAAGAAAAGAAAATAAAAACGAAACCATATTAAAAGATCATTCCGTGTTTATATAAAACAATTATCAAATGTTGGATCAAACTTAGTGTATATTTTGGATTGCATTATTATATAATAAACAGAATGACAAATTATCATAAATGATCATTGTAACATTGGTTTAAATAAGCTGTGATATTATCTTAGAACCAATTCGGATCATTTCGACCATCTCTGTATTAGCTTAAATGCAACTTATTAAGAGTGCATCAAATTACCAAAGAAATCATAGCAAAAGTTGTCCACAAGAGAGCCCACCATTTTTTTTTTTTATGTGTTTGTCTTTAAAGCATCATATCAATCTAATGGAAGTTGTAAATCCTAACAAGGTATATCTAAAAGGAGATTAAGAAAAAATAATAATAATAATAGAGGTCTGGCTTTTATAACTTAGTTCAATTAGTTTCGTTCACAAACCAATACTAATCCATAAAAAAGGGATATAAAATTTATTTTGTTATATTTTTTTTTAAGGTGGGGAGGAGGATTTAAATTTAGAAAAAAAAAAAAACTTATTCATATTTTATGGTTTAAAAGTTAAGAATGAGACTTGAACCCTTGACGTCTCAAGATAAAGAGAAAAGTTTAATCACTTTTATTAAGGGATGATACCTAAAAATAAACATAAATTGGTTAGTAACCAAAACTAACAATTTGGGTTAGTACATGAAAATGGATTACAAGTCGAAGGATTTCGAACAACAATGAAGGTTTGGAGGGAGAGGATGGTGGAAATTCAGCTCAGATTAGGATCCATTACTAATAGACGCCAACAATTTCGGTTAATTTCTAGAAATTGACAATTGCAAATGGACGTCGCGTTCTTAGGTATTTGGGCCTATATGCATGGGCCTGTCTTTTGCTAATGACTTGCATTGGCCCATGACGTATATGTTTTTGTCATTTGACTTATCAACTTGGACTACTTAAAAATACCAAATCTCTTTATGTATCTGGCAACTCCATTTCTCGTGTCATTCCACTTTGTTTAGGAGAACTTTCATCATTGAGATCTCTAGAACTCTTCATTACCAAATTGAACAGAAGTCTTCATGAAATTCGCTTTGCAAATCTTACGAGTTTGTTAGTATTTCCTGCATCTAATAACAGGCTAACACCTTTAGTCAGTAAGGATGGACTCCTCCATTTCATGAACACGAAATATTATAATTGGGCTCCTGTTCCTTAGGACCTCATTCTATCTAGATTTCTTTCACTGCAGTTTTTATTATATCTAGATTTATCTAATTCAGCCATTTTTTTTTTGTCAGTCCTCTTTTCTTAATTTTTCTCATAACCGAATCCATTGATGCATACCAAATTTACCTAAGATCAGTAAACTTAAGGCCCTTGATTTGAACTCGAATAAATTATTTGGTCCATTGCCTTCTTTACCTTCACATGTGTATGCTGTCAGATTTTTCCAACAACGTTTTGTCAGGATCAATTTTTCATTTCTTCTGTTATGAAATGCATGTGTCCAAGAATTTCATAGACCTTTCTAGCAACAATTTCTCACGAGACATTCCTAGTGAAATTATAAATCTTAGAGCGTTGGTATCATTGAATCTATCGCACAATTTTTTAACTGGAGGAATTCTGGTAAGTGTTGGTGCTCCGAGATATTTGAAGCAACTTGACTTCACTAAAAACCAGATTTCTGAAGAAATCCCACAAAGTATTTTGGAATTAGTATTCTTGAGTTACTTAAACCTTTCGAATAACAAGTTAACTGTAAGAATTCCTTCAAGCACTCAATTACAAAGCTTCAATGCATCTTGCTTTGCTCGTAATAAGTTTTGTGGATCTCCACTTCCTAAGAATTGTACTGAAACTGTGTAACCAGCTGATTAGCGAAGTGGAGAAGGAAAAGATGGAAATGAATATGAAGTGGATTGGTTATAAGTAAGCAAGGCAGTTGGATTTGTGGTGGGTTTTTGGAGCGTAATAAGTCCTCTGATTGTTAACAGGAGATGGAGGTAAACGTATTCTCATTTCTTGGATTGCCTTGGAGACAAATTTGTAAATATTGTAAGCAAGTGTTGCTAGATCTTTTTAAAGTTTGGATATTTTGCTCTTTCATATGTTGTAATCATTTAATGAAGTTCTGTTAAATGAAGAATTTTCACTCTTGAGTATGCAGTGTGCTTGAAGGGTTTTATATTTTTAACTTGAAAATTTCTTGACTCCTATTTAGATATCAAAGCTAGTGTTTATAAATTGATTTTAGGAGATAAAGTAAAAAATAAATATCATGATGTCTTGAAATTTCATTCCATGTTTATAGAATATTTAAAAAATGTTGGATCAAACTGAAAGATATTGTTTTTATAAGTAGTAGTATAAGAATACATTAATTTTTAATAAAATAAATTAATTATAATAAATAATACTAACGTTTAATCGACACTGAAAACATTCTTCTTTAAAAAATATTTTTATAAAATATATTACATTAAATTTCAATTTATTTAATAATATAAATATATAAATAAAATTTAATAAATGGTGAGACTAAAACATGAAACTGATTTGTACCATTGCTATGGACTGGTTGATACATATGATTGTCTCTATGTCTAGTCCTACGTCTCAATCAAACAAGAAATGAGACTGAAATTCATCTAATCCCCTAGGCCAAAGATATCCTAAGTCCCCTAAGTCTCTAAATGATATATTTATACTATTTAGAGATTTAAGAATAATAAAAAATAAATCTCTTAAAAGGTTGTAAAAATAATTATTTTTTCCCTTACTTTCAGATCTTAAACTAATTAACTCTCAAACACTAGTGCTAAGTAGCACCTTTAAATTTAATTTAATCCAATCAAAATTATTTTTAGAAGAAAAAATTTCATTTTAATTCTTAAGATTTCGAAAAATATTAAGTTTTTAAAGCTCTTTTTGGAAACAGTTTTTTTTTTTTAAAATAACTCTTTTTATCTCTAACTTTTTCTAAACTTTTTTTTTTTTTTAAAAAAAAAAACCAAACCGTTAGTCAACCGATGGTCAATTGGGACTTTAGGCCATTTTTAACAACTTAAATTCAAAAACATTTTAGATAATTTAACTTATAAATTTATTATTTTATTAGAATAATCCAATAATTTAAGTGAAATTGACAACCGTCAAAGGTAAAAATATTTTTTTACTCATTTTGTTAATATTGACCATCAGTTAACTAATGGTTTGAACATTTTTAAAGAGTTTTTAAAAAATTAGGGATGAAAAAAGCTATTTTAAAACAAGTTTAAAAAATCTGATATGTTTTAAAACCTTAGGGACTAAAATAAAGTTTTTCTTTTTTAAAAGCTTTTGAAATTTGTAATGTCAAAATAAATAATCATAAACAAACTGGAATTGTAAACCAGCTTTCAACCTAACTAGAAGCAACAAAGACATTGAAAAAACTATACAAGAGTGAGCCTACATGGTTTGTTTGTTTGTTTGTTTTTTTAATTTAAATATTTTTAAACATTGGTCTGTGTTTGAAGCACTGACTATCAATCTTATGGAAATTTGAAACCATAAAAAGATAATAGATAACAGACTCCTGGTTTCGGTTGGTTGAGTTCAGTTAGCTCCACACTTCGGTAACGTTTATATTGATATTTATTTTGTATTGAAGGGTTAGGATTTGGAACTATTCTTAAAAAATATTGAGACTTGAATTTTTGATCTCTTAGGATTAAAAGAGGTAATCAACTACTCCTAATAAGGAATAATACGTGAATAAAACAATTTTCAGTTTCCTATTATTGATGCATTTGGCCTTCATGGGCTGGTCTTTAAGTGATATTGCTCTTGGGCCAATTAGCCCATTAGTCTAGCAAAACTGGAATCAATTAAAGATAGTATTTTTCTTTCTTTTTTCTTATATATATATATATATAAAAGGAATATGAGATTGAGTATTATCATATTAAATTAACCTTTGTGAAAATCTCTTAACTTTTAGATAAATAATTATTTTATATCAATTTTAAAGTATAAAATATTATAAATTGAATTTGTTTAAATTTTTTATAATTATATTTATACTAAAATAAGCATTTAAATTTATTTCTTAAAAACAAATGCAATTATTTACAATTAATTTTAAATAAAATTATATTTATTTTTAATTACTATTAAAAATATTAATTATTTAAAATATCAAATATAATATTAGTTTACAAATAAAATAATTATTAATATAAAAACCAAAAAAAAAAAAATCATGAAAAGCAATGGGACTAAATATATAAATATACATGTAATTATTTAAAGTACATAATTATATAATTTAAATTTTCTATTTGCTTTCTACATTTAATTTAGTATAAACGCTAATAATATATACAAAATCAAAAGTAATAAGACATAAAGATTTATAATTTTCAAAGTAATACACAACCTTAATGCGAGATTACTGATGACTTCACAATCCAACACATGTAGTAGTGATAAGTATTCTCGTCACCATTACCCAAAGAAAAATGGAATAAAAAAAAGAAATAAATAGAGTCATTTTTAAAAAAATGGTTCCTTTGGCTGATGAAAGCCTAATTGGTCACTATAGTCTTTGAATGCACTTTCGAGAAAATTGGCAAGGAGATATCTAGATAACTTTATGAGCAAACCAAACAAACGGTAAATGCTAGAATAATGATGATATTAGGAAACTTTCCACTGGAAAAACACAATTCTGTTGTAGCCTACAACACAATTGTGTTTTTCCCGTGGAGAGTTTACTGTGTGTTCCAGTATTTATTGTGTGTTCGGTTTGCTTATAAAATTATCTAGATATTTCCTTCGCAATTTCCTTGAAGGTGCATTCAATGACAATAGTGACCAATTAGGCTTTCATCATATATATATACATGTATAGGTCCGTTTAGGTACACCTATGACATCGATACACTTGAAAAAAAAAATTGGTTGCATTAAAAAATTGTTAATTATAATTTATTATATTTGATTACAACAAAATCCACATTAGACTAATTATCAATAGTGTAAAATAATATTATCTCTTTATATATAAAATGTTTCACAAAATTTGTTTTGATCATTACTTCGGACCGAAAATACAATGACATTTCATATTATATTGCCATAGGTTCCGTTGTGCCCTTGTCCTAAGTCAATAAAGGAGGAAATAACATTAAAGTTTTAATTTGTCTAAATTCTTCTCTTTAAAAAATAATTTTATATTGTTTCTTGTAGACACTCTAGGATACTTCTTTGGTGCTCCAATTGCTCCATATGTCAAAAAAAATAAAAAATAAAAATGATTAAAGATAAACATCATGTTACACGTTGCGAATATTGAAAGTAAAATACTATGAACTGAGAGATCTAACTTGAATAAAAAGTTAGTATATAAGAGCATGATTCATAATATATTTTAATAAACACTTATTTCATAGAATTTTATGAAAACAAAACTCATTAGACTGATGATTTACTTGTGCAATTCCTTGGTAAATTCCATCAACCAAACATCTACCCTGTCGGATATATATTTATATTGTACCTCATATTTGTCATATATTATAAGATCACCTATTGAGTATTATAGGTTTGGCTGTGAGGAAGTATGATTACAGCACAATAATTTCCCTAGAGCAATTTCGTCTCTATGACCACAATCTCATTAAAAAAAAAAAAAAAAATCTTGCAGCTTCCAGAAGAAACCAAAGAAAGAAAGATAAAAACGTCAACATTTTGGAGAGCATAATTCATATATACACGGATGAATAGAGGGTCATCTCTTGAGCAATCAATCTAGTAGCAACCTTTACAACTATAAATGGATTCTTACATGATCATTTAATAAAGAAATTTAGTAGTTCAAAGACATAACAACCTGAAAATGTGAAAACTCTGCTAGAAATACAGCAAAAAACAGGGGCTTGCCATAGGATGAAATTGAAATATTTATCTGTTGTTTTAATATAACTATTTACTTGTGACTAACATATGAAATTTTGTACAGTTGGAGGTGGGATCTATGAACACAAATTTTTAATATGATGTTGATATGGTTAGGATTCTAACTCTAAATACGAACCTACCTTACTTAGTTAATTAATCACATATGACAAATAAAAATTACGTATGTCAAATTAGATGATTGATAAATTAAATGAAGGAAATGATGATACTGTTAAGTTGGTATCACGCGTTATCGTATTTGCTTTCTTCTTTCTTTTGGATTCGATTAGTCATCTATATGATTGCTTGTGTGACAATGAATTTAATAATTAAGAAAGTTCTCCACTTTGTGAAAGGGAGACCATCGTATAAAAAAGTAATTTTACCATAGAGAAAATATGTCCACCATAAGCATAGGGAGAACAAAAATCAATCCCAGACTTATCCACTAACAATTTTTCAATTGGAAACAAATTTGATGAGAGCTCAATCACAAGGCTTCGATGCATCATGTTAACAAGAGCCATAGAAAACCACAGGGCTGGGCCTTCTACAAATCAATGACTCCAAAGATTTATCAAATCTTACACTGTACAAATTTTTTTTTTCTTAATTCTTTTGCTGTTTGACGCATTAGGCAACCAAATGATAGCCAATTGCTTGCGCCACTAATAATAAAAAATTGTTATTGCTGGAGGGAGGCAAGGTGGGATCTATGACAACTATATAATGTCATATTTTGATCATATATGTGATAATCATGGAATAAAAACTTGACAAATCACAAACAAAGAACAAGTATATAAATCAAAGTGTCTGACGAACTTTGCTGTGGTTAGGATTGATTCTAACTCTAAATAAACCGACATTAATCGGTTTATTAACCACATATGATAAACAAAAATTAAGTATATCAAACAAGACAGTCGATAAATTTAATAAAGGATATGATGATACTGCTAAGTTAGTGTCATGCGTTATCATATTTTCTTAATTTTTTCTTTATTAATTCCATTAGTCATCTATATGAATTTTTATGTCGATTGGCTTTGTGATAATGAATTTAATATTTTACGAGGTTATTCACTTTGTTAAAAGGAAACCACTGTATAAAAAAAATGATTTTACATAAAGAAAATATGTCATAATCCACTATAAAAGAGTGCCACAAATGCTATAAAAAGAAAAAAAAAAATTACCATGAGCTACAATTGTTGCAAAAAAAATATTTTATTGTGGACCATATGTTGAAAAAGATTTATTTGCAGAAAAAATTTCAAAAATTTTAATATTTATCATGGATTTTATTGGCGGCATATATAATTTTCTTTTGCGTTGGATGATCAAATAAATACTTTAGTTTGTGTTTTCATGCTCAAGCATCTCCACAGTTTGCTCAATAAATATGAAGTTGACGTACTTTTTGACGAAGATCAACTTTTCTAAAACGGACTTTTTTTTTTGACAAAATAGAGTTTTCTAAAACTAATGCTTCACCCAGACATTCAATACTCAAGCATCAATATTAACTTTAGTTTCTAAATTAAAAATAAATAATCATTTCCAGTTTTGTTCCTTTAAAAATTACATAAAAAATAACATCCTTAAGTTCTCTTCAGTATATAATCACGAAGCTTTTCACAGAAATAAATGTCTTTGGAACATCAAAAGCTGTACAAATCTAATGGTAACTTAAGTGCTGCTGTGACCGAGGACACACTTGGTACTTACATATACACGAACTATTGCTCAGGACGTTCAACCCTTTTAGATCAAGCGGTTGTGGAGGATGCAGTACTTGTGATGAAAGAAAAAAGTGGTTAAATATAGCGCGGTTCTCTATTTGGTAAAATCTTGAAACCTTTCTTAAAAATAATCTTTCAGGAGAGACTCTTAGAGAAATTGAAAACATTAGAACATTACAGTAATTAAATCTTCACACAGTTTGTTCACTATCCTTAATCTGCAGACTTGTCAATTGTAGATGCTAATTGGATTGAATTCAACAATAGTATTATGTCCTTAATCTGTAAACTTGTCATGTGGATTGAAGCATAGCAGTTGGGTTTGTCAGTTTTGGGGTGTTATAGGTCTTCTACTTGTTAACAAACTGTGGAGGTACATATACTGTCATTGTTTGGATCATCTAGACAACAACTCTTTAGATGACCATTTTGCCGAGTGTTGATGATTATATATGGCTGAATGTTGTTAGTCAATGATGATTTTGTTATTTAACGTCACCAAATGTATAAATGCATCAAATTATTGTTAGAGCACATAATAAGTAAGGTATTATATTTCTGTAGTTATTCCACCGGAGATAAATGTTATGGATGGATTGTGTGAGATTATGTTTAGGTTTGAATGATTAATGTCTTAAAGTGATGGTTGATGCGTTACATGTGGATTTAGTGTGATGTTGATGAAAAATTTGATGATGGATGCTTGTAATGGTTCGGCCAAGAATGGATTTAGGAGATACAAGTTTTGTTTAATTGTTTTGCCATGAAATATGTTGAGATTAGGATGAGATTTTAATAGTTAAACTTGAAAAAAAAATTGTTGTAGGATGCATAAGGGTTTCGGCCAAAGCAAGGGTTTTATGGTTGTTTTGAGTTTGATTTGTTTGGATGATTTTCATGCGCTTGAATGTGTTAAAATATCAAGTTTTAATGTTGAAATGAAAAACAAAGATTGGTGTTAAAAGCTTAAATGTATTCGGCCAAGGTGTGTAGGTTGTGATAGAAAAAATTGTTTTGGTTAGTTTGAATGATTTTGTGAGCTGTTTTGATGAAGAAATTAGCATGGAAATGGAAGGAAATGCTTCGATATGTTAAATAGGCGTTTTACAGAAAAACTCTTCGAAATTACGAAAATATAATGTTTTATAAATTTGTTGAGAATATGCATATGTTTGTGTGTATTTGTAATGAGAAGAATTGATTCGGATTGATGGTACGGAAGTTGGTAAATGTTCGGCCATCATAGGATGAAATAATCTAAAAACACATTTGGTGCGTTAAGATGAAATTTAGGCTTTAATCGATGTGATTTTCATGTGTGAACGTTAAAGAATTTGAATGGATATTGTGTGTGAATATTTAAAGTTGTTACGGCTTGAAAATGGATATTTCGATATTCTTGCATAGTTAAAATTATATATTAACACGTGCGTAAGTTCTAAACGGAAATTCGCTCCTGTTAAAATATATAGGTGAAGTGGCGAGCGGAGTGGAAGCGTAGAAGAGTGGCGAAGTAATCTTGGAAGCAAGTTGTGAGTGTGATTAATTTAAAAGCATTTTTGTGAGTTTATTATTTAGTTATCGATACTGTAATGTAAGCTTTTAGTATTCAAGTGATTATATTGATTTAATTAATTATTAGCATGTCAGTATATTTTTATTTATGCAAGTAAGTTTTCTTGTATTATGTTATAAATGTATTTATGTTAGAAGTATTATGTTATAAATGTATTTATGTTAGAAGTATAGTAAATTTATTATATTCGAACAAAATACATGCATTAGAGATATGCTAAGAAATTTCGAAAGATTTAGGTTTTTGTCTTAGAAAGAAGAATTTCGGTTTTAAACCGTAAGATGAAGAAGAGAATATTTATGAGATTAATCAATATGCTTTCTTGTTAAATAAATAAAAGTTTTAAACATATTGAAAAGTGTTTTTTTTTTTTTTTTAATGCCTATAGTTTACCGTAATTCCCAGATTACTGATCGAAATACCGTATGCGTGTATGACAAGCATGGTTGGGAGAGTCACTAACTTGGGGGGTTTGAGTCAGTCTGTCGCCCTCTGTACGTATACGATAGTGTACATATACCTGATGTTAGTGTGGGTATCGCGATCCTTGAGGTCCCTCATCGGCGACTACACAGAGAGTATTTCTACAATCCTAGTGATGTGTATAAGTTTTGTTACTATTATGTACAGGTACCATCACGAAATGATAAGTTTCCATGAGTTACCAGTTAAGGTAAGTTAATGAGATAAAAAGTACGTCATTTGACGTAAGATTTAGAAAAGAAGAAAAGTATATTTTATGAAATTATTATGATATTTCAAATATGTGAAATTCTAAAGTTTTATACTAGACTTATAGTTTTCAGTAAATAGTAATACATTATTTTTAGTTTTCAAAACTATTTTAGTATGATAGATATATTTCGAGTTTTCGGAGGATAGATATATTTTGAAAACAAATTTTCAAATATAAAAGCTTACCCACTTACTAAGTTATCGCTCACCACACTTTTTCTTATTTCATTAAAAATCCTCCCCAGGTATAGGTACGAGTCAGCAAGCGGAAAGAGCTCCGTTGGATATGCAGATTGACTGATAACACGATGCAATTACAGTAATCTACATTTTAGAAATTTTCATGTACATGCATATCTTTAATGACTTCATGCATGTTTTGTAGATATCATTTTGGGATAATATTTACATTTTCATGTTTTGTATTATGTTTTAAGATTTTTGCGTGTGTATTGTTTTATATTAATTGGAGGATTTTCTAATGATTTTATAATTAGGGTTATATTTGTGGATTGCTTGTGGAAATAAATGAGGGCCTCTAGTAATTGAGAATATGAAATTTTTGAAGTGCACAAGTTTTTTTTTATGTAACACATGATGGATTTTTTCAGAAAAATAGTCGTTGTACTGCCAGATTTTTGTTAAAATCTTATTTGTAAAGTATTTTGATAAAAAAAAAGATTTCCACCTATTTCCGTGAAAAAAAAACATTTCTAAAAGTTTTATAAAGTTTTCGATTTTAAGAAAAATGTTTAGCTTCACAGAAACTTTTCAACTGGTATAAATTCCGTCTAGAAAGTCACCGTGGGGTTGCCGAATGAGCTACTTAAAATATAAGAAAGAGAGACCTATTACAGAAGGACCACTAATTAATGATAGTATTATGAGTCGCTTGTTTTTTTCACTTAAAACTTAATAGTGATGAATTGCATCTATCAAATTGTTTTTATTTGCTTTTTCAAGTGTTAAACTACTTAAAACTACCTAAAAACAATTGAAAAAATTAAATAAGAATTTTTAATTTTTCACTTAATTACAAATCATTTAATGATGTTTAAAATTTTTTGTTTCGAATCTATCTTTCTCAAAATAATATAATTTCAAAATTTATTCTAATTTTATATTACTTTTTTTTTCTTAATACTTACAAAATTTATATTTGAAAAGAAAAACTAAATATATCTCATCCCAAATTATCTTGAAATTAAACTAATATATTTTAGTTTATAATTTAAACACTTATTTTCTAGTCATTTTCTTAAATATATTAATATATTTAAATATATTAATATATTTAAATATATAAATATCGTTAATATTACTATATTTTTTAATCATATTTTAATTATTAACAAAATATTATTAGTATGTACATAAAAAATGTTTTAGAATTTATTAAATTATTTATTTTCAGATGTTTATATTAAATTAATTAAAATTACATCACAACAAATAGTAAAAAATCTATAAATGTCAAAAACTAGTTTTCAGATAATTTTAACTTAAAAGAAAAAAAAATTACAATATATTCAGAGATAAAAAAAAAAATGTTATTCAAATTTCATATTTCAATCATTATTCAGTTTTCAAGTTTTCAGTTTTCAGTCTTTAGTAATATTGTTCTTTATTCAGATAAAAAAACAAACGACTCGTTAGTCTTTGACTCAATCGAGATGTATAAATTACTCAAGAAATTAAACATGCACTTCGAAAGTGCTCTTTCTTTGGTGGAAAAGTATCACTGTTCCAAGGGTTGAAAATAGTGAACAAATGTAGAAAGAAGAGAAAGGCAAATGTATGCTTACCGCTATTGATAGTGTTAGCCTTTGCTTGACTTGAGACGTATAAATTACCAAAGAAATTATACAAAGTTTGTGCATTTCAACTCTCGTTTGTCAAGGTCTTGACAAAAAATATAAATGGTTCATAATCAATTAGAAATCAAATGAATTTTTTTATTTCCATTAATGCTAGCAAATATTAGAATTGATAAGAAATTATGTCTAACACCAGCAAATTATATCTCCAATACTCAAGTTCCTAACTGCATATTTGTAATCGTGCACATAACACCTTCAAACTACAATTTGTTGAACCTTAATTCTCATCATCATGAAATACTTACCTGCATGATAATATTAGAGCTAATTGCAGAAAAAATTTTGCGTTCAGATTTCTGAAAAAGCCTCACAGAAGGATAGGTGTGTAGAGCAAAAATAATTGTAATCATTCACAACAAAATATGCATCGACAGGAAATAAAATGGAGCAATATAATCTAGTTGAGTATAGTTTGATGTGATAAAAGCTCACCAAGTCATATATGCGTACCAAATATGTTCTAAGGGATTAAAATAATATTAATTTGATAAAGTAAATAATGATAATATACTTGAAAACAAAAAGTAATTAAAGGGCCATTAGTGATAGTGTTAGTCTTCACTTTGCTTAACTTGAGATCCATACTTATTTCAAGCAATTAAGATTGTGTGGCTAAAAATTCTGCCTTGAAACAACTCTTAAGCAGAAATGATAGATATTGAATGTGCGTGAGAACCATTATAAGTTTCGTGGTATTTATAGAGAAGCATATAATCTACCCAATTTTAAAAAAGCAACTTGAAATTTTAAAAAGTAGTAATCATCAGTATTAGCTTCTGCAATGGAAGCACTTATGTGGGTTGCACCCAAAGGGAGAGAGGAGCACTTCTAAGGTTGAAGCAAGATCTCAATGATTCTTCCAACAGGCTTTCCTCTTGGGTTGGTGATGGAGATTGCTGTAAATGGGCTGCTGTTGTCTGTGATAACTTGACAGGCCATGTCCTTGAGCTGCACCTCGGAAATCCTTTCAGCGGCTCATATTCAACGGCAGCTGAACTTGAAGCTATTAAGAGGTCAATGTTGGGTGGTAAGATCAATCCTTCTTTGTTTGATCTTAATCATTTGGTTTACTTGAACTTAAGCTTTAACAATTTTGTGGGAGTATTTCCTCACCAACTTAGCAATCTTTCTAGTCTTCGATATATTGACCTTTCTTGGAATTTGTTACATGGTGAGAGTTTGAGTTGGCTGGATGGTCTTTCTTCATTGAAATACCTTGACTTGAGCTGGTTAAATCTTAGTACGACTTCTGATTGGTTGCTGGAGACAAACAAACTCTCTTCTTTGACAGTGTTACGATTAGGTAATTGTGAACTCCATCACATTCCTCCGTTGCCCTTCGTAAATTTTTCCTCATCCCTTATCACTCTCGATCTTTCCCTCAACTATTTCGATAACTCGTTGATAACCTTGGTTTTGGGTCTTCAAAATTTAGAATATCTTGATTTAAGCTTTAATAACTTTCAAGGTCCAATCCCAAAAGGATTTCAAAATTTAACATATCTACGACATCTCGATTTACAATATAACTCTTTCAATTCTTCAATTCCTAACTGGTTGTCTAGACTTAGGAGTCTTGAATTCCTTGCTATTGGTTACAATTCAAACTTGCAAGGTTCAATTCCAAGATCATGGGGAAGACTATGCAACTTGAAGTCATTTTCATTGTCTGGCATCAAGTTAAATCAAGATACATATGAAATATCACATATTTTCTCGGGATGTATTTTAAATGGATTAGAAGAGCTGCATTTGTCTAACTGTCAACTTTATGGTCAACTGACTAATAATCTTATTGACCAGGCTAAAAATTTGAAAGTTCTTGATATTAGTCATAATTCTATCGCGGTCATGTTCCATTTGCTTTAGGAAAATTTTGGACTTTAGAACAACTAAATATTGCCTATAATAAATTGACTGGAACTCTTTTGGAAATTCATTTTGCTAATCTTACAAGGCTTACATATTTTTCTGTATCTGGAAACTCATTAACATTTAAATTCAATCATGATTGGATTCCTCCTTTTCAACTTGACTACTTGTCTTCAAGATCTTGTCATTTAGGGCAAGAATTTCCATGGTGGCTTCGTTCACAACAAAATTTACATCATGTGGATATATCTAGTTCGGGAATTGTTGATAGCATTCCTAGTTGGTTTTGGAAATCTGTTTCTCAGTTTTATTATTTAAATCTTTCACACAACCAAATCCAAGGAGAGATTCCAAATTTAACTAGTGCTGCTATTCTTTATTGTATTGACTTCAATTCAAATAATTTATCAGGTCCATTGCCTCTCATTTCCCACAATGTATATACACTTGATCTATCCTACAATGCTTTGTCAGGATCCATTTCCCAATTTCTGTGTCACAAGATAAATGAGGCAAGGGTAACACAAATTCTTAAACTTGGAAATAATTCTTTATCTGGAGAGTTGACTGATTGTTGGATGAATTGGAAATATTTGTCAGTGTTGGAACTAGATAACAACAAATTCACTAGTAATCTTCCTATTTCCATAGGAAATTTAAGTGCCCTTCAATTTTTGCACCTTCGAAATAACAGTTTTTTTGGAGTAATACCATCATCGCTCAAAACTTGTACAAAGTTACTAGTACTAAATATTGGTGAAAATGAGTTTTCCGGAAATATTCCAACATGGATTGGAGAAAGCTTTTCTGAATTGGTGATTCTTAACCTTCGCTCAAACAAGTTCCATGGTCTCTTACCTATTGAATTTTGTTATCTTTCGTCCTTACAAATTTTAGACCTTGCTTACAATAATCTTTCCGGATCTATTCCAAAATGTATCAATAAATTTAGTGCTATGGTGGCAATGAATTATTCTAAAGACAACAGTATACAATTTGAACCCGACATGATCGGGGATAACTTCGTTGAGCATGAATTGAATCACTCGTGATGAAAGGGGAAATTGCCGAATATAGCTCCATTCTTAATTTGATGAGAAGTATAGACCTTTCTAAAAATAATTTTTCTGGAGAAATTCCAGTGGAGGTGACAAGACTTCATGCACTGAGGTCATTGAATTTATCACACATTTCTATAACGGGAAGAATTCCCGAGACGATTGGTGATATGAGAGAATTGGAATCTATGGATTTATCTGCAAATTGGCTCTCTGGTAAATCCCACAAAGCATCACAAATTTGACATTTTTGAGTCTATTGAATTTGTCCAACAATAAGTTGACTGGGAGAATTCCTATAGGCACTCAATTGCAAAGCTTTGATGCATCCTCGTTTACTGGCAATGATCTATGTGGTTCTCCACTGAAGAATTGTACTGTTGTTACCGTTCTAACACCTGGCCATCAGAATGATGGACATGAAGTGGATTGGTTCTATGTAAGTATGGCTCTTGGATTTGTGGTGGGCTTTTGGAGTTTGATTGGCCCTTTACTCATCAACCGAAGGTGGAGATATATGTATTGCTGCTTCTTGGATCGACTCGAAGACAAATTTTATTTTGCTTTCAGAAAATTTTGTTAGCTTTTGTATTTTATTTTTATATTTTAATGTTTGGATTTGTATCTTTTTATTTCCTCTTGTAATTTTATATTTGGAGATATATGTTTCGCTTGTAATTTTATATCCGCTTGTATCACCCAGTGTGTATTCAATTGATCTAAAAAGGCTTTCTCTAATTTTTGTGTCGCAAGACAAATAAGCCAAGGGGAAAATAATTTCTTAAATAAGGGCAAAGCGTTTCAGTTAATAGTTGGATTTGTGGACCTTGGAACTAAAGTGACAATAAATTCGTTAGCTTCTACAATCGAGGTGGGATTGGGTACCAAGCAATAAACCTAAGTCCCACATCTCATATTGCTTATACATGGCTTGATAGCCATTTTTGCCTCCCTATATATATTGTTCTGCCATATAGCCAGGTTTATGCATGGTTGGGTTGCTATCTCGAATTTCTTAAGGATTAGGAGCCCAGTGTCATTCAAAATATTTAGAACCCAACAATCGAACATCATCAAATGGTCTAGTCCAATTGGGCCTGTTTAAAGTTCTCTGTACACAGTCCCTTAAAATTTGGGTTTCTACATTAGGAATAGCATTCAGCTTACATTTCCAAATATGGTTTCTTTAGAATTTCAAATCCGGTGTGGCCTCATCGGCACAATATTGGACCTGAACCCAAGTGTGAGTCCAAAATTCCGTTGGGCCTTAAAATTTTGGACGGAGCTGGTCCAGCCCGGCCCCTTTGATACCGCTATTACTCAAATAAAGGAGAAACATTTTTCATGATGATTTACCGATAGAACATAATCGTCTCAGAGGGGTGTATTCAAATTAAACTTTTAATAACTTTTATATAGTTTAAAAGTTTGGGCATATTCAATACAGACTTTTAAAAACTACATAAAAGTTATGTGACATTTAATATAGACTTTTAATGATTTTTAAAAAAATTATAAAAGTTATGACGTATTCAATCAAGACTTTTTAAGACTTTATAAAAATTATAGAGTATTCAAAATGTCAATAATTTTTATAAAATTTAAAATTTTAATGATTTTGATAGACTTTTACGTTAAATTTATTATAACCAAGCTCAATAAAATCTCTTCCACTTCTCTTAAAAACTTTTGTTGTTGATTATAGAAACAAACTTACAATCACTTTTACATTTGAATATCCTATAAATAAAAATGTTTCACTTATTTTAAACACACACACACACATATATATTTCATTTTTTTTTTATTGTGAATTATAATGATCAATATTTTTTTTATGTTCAAATTGTTAACTTTTTAGTTTTTGAATGTTATTAGACCCCTTCTTTTCTAAAAGACATTAATTTATTATTTTGTTAAAAAATTCAAGTTTGAATTAAAATTAAGAAGTTAGATATCTACAAAATAAATTTAAGAAAAAAAAAACATCTTATAATTTATATTTATATAAATATAGTACCAAAAGAAAAAAGTTTAGATGGATATTGATGCAAATTATCTCATTATTCTTATGATAAATAATACAACTATTATTAAAGATTATATTGTAAGCTAATAGTTTAGTATTTCTTGTGTACAAATAATGAAAATAGAACTTATAAATATACAAATAAAATTAATCAATGTAATCTTTGTGTTTTATATTAAAAAATAAGGGAAAAAACCTTTATTTCAAATAAAAAAATAAAAAAATTAATATTTGGTGATTTTTTAGCTAGTGGTTTATTAAAAAAAAATTAAAATTTTAAATTGAAATATTTAATTATATCCATATATGTGATTTTTTTTTCAACTTTTATTCATATTATGTATTTGTTGGAAAATTTCTTGAATTTTACTTTTGATTAGTTAATATTTCAAATCAGTAATCAATTTCGATATTTACAAAATATCATAAAATTAATAAGTTTAAATTTTGTAAAATATTAATTTTGATAGTTGTTTTCCATTTGTTTATTTACATTATGTCAAAAGAAAATATTTTATTGAGGTGAGAAATATAACTTATAAAGTGTATAATTTGTTCGAACTTATTAAAGAAATATATTTTTATTTTATAAGTAAATGAAAATCTATAAAAGTCTATCAATATATATGAATCTCCATCATCTTGATCATCATTACTAGTTAATGAAGACGACGATTTTAACTCATTTCTTGATACTTGTTGACGGTCGAAACCGGTCAACCTTAGAATGATTTGTGTGAGGCCGATCACATATCAAACTATTATACGAGCTCACGGTCGTTGAACCCTTTTTGGCTTGTAAGGCAGGTATGGGGTCGGCCGAGCACAAGCTGCGACGAGCTCGCGGCCAATATTAAGCCCTTTATCCCTACAAAGTCACGTCCAGAGTCGAACCCTCAACCTTATTGACTTTTTGGGTCTGCAACTCCATTCTCTTATCAGACACAAGCAGATCTAGTATTAGCTTGTGCATGTCTACACAATTTTCTTCGTAGGGAATGTCGGTTTGATGAATTTCCTATTGAATTGAATCATGAATCTTATTCATCTTCATCACCACCCAGTAATGAAGAGAAATTTGAAGCAGTTTTTCAAATGCAAGAGCAACAACGAGAAAATGTAAACCAATGGAGAGCTAATATAGCTATAAATATATGGAGAGATGCTAGGGAGCAAAATGACAACTGTTGTGCAAAATCGCAAGTGAACGAGTCGAACAAGTAATAAAGTGATGAGATAAGTATCGTCCCACGAGGATTGTTGTTAATTAATGCCCAAAATTAAAATAACTCAACTTTTATTTGGTAGATGAAATTTGAGTGAATGAGTTGATAACTATGATTAAATTTAATTGCAATTGAAAATAAATGAAAATTAATTCAATGAATAAAAACTCTAAGATTATGATTTCACCATAACTAATCTGTTCCTCCCCTTTGTTCTTTTTAACAAAAATTAACTATCCAGTTGCTAGTCGAGATTCCCTGAATTATTCACATAGCCCCTCCCGAGGTCTAAGGAAAATACCCTATAAAGATTAACTGCTATGTTCCCATGCAAGTCAAAACATTAAAGGATTCATTAAGATTTATGGATCTCTTTTATAGACTACACAAACCATGCAGGTATATTCCTATCCTACATGTAATTTATGACATTAAATATAATGAACTAGACACATAAATCAGCTTCCGCTATCATTATGATTAACAATTCAACTAAATAGTGGCCAATTATTTAGAAGCATTAAGAACAATATTAAATGCATCAACCAAGATAGAAAATCATTAATTGAATTGAACAAAGGTTTGGAACATCAAAGTTAGGCTACATCATAATCTTAGAAAACAAATCTACTCCATAATAGAATTTACAAAAACTAGAAAATTAAACATAACAAGAGATAGGAAAACTTAGTGGATTGAAGCTTCACCGTAGGATTTCTTCCTCTGCTTTGCTCCTCCTCTCCAAGCTCTCTCTCTCTTTCTCTAAACTACTTATTGTTTTGGTTTGTGATGGAATGCTTAGAATGGTGATTCTAAGGCCTATTTATAGGCCAAATTCACCTCCAATTACATCATCGATTGCATCATCGTTTCTTGATTTTCCACCATTTTGCATCATCGCTTACATCATCTTTCACCTACCCCATTCAAAGTCAACTTTCAAATTGCATCATTGCTTACATCATCGTTCACCTACCTCATTCAAAGTCAACTTTAATATTACATCATTGCTTACATCATAATTTTGATTACATCATTCCTTACATAAGCATGACATAATATTTATTTCTAGAATACTCGATCTTTAAATTGCGATAATCTTTTTGATGCGATTTCTGATTCGAGTAATTCTTGAGGCGATGAACTGCTTCGAATGAAATTCATGATCTTATCTCGAGCGAAAGCATTTGGTGGGGTCCACATACGATTTTCACAAACTTTATTCTGAAAATGAAAAATACAAAATGATGAAATAATGTACTTAATAATAATAAAAACATCAAGAATTAAACAAGAATTCAAGTTTAAAAAGATAAGATAACTCTATAAAAATAGAGTTATCACACCCCCAAACTTAAGATTTTGCTTGTCCTCAAGTAAAACTAAAAATAACAACCTAAGTTAAAAACACAGAAAATAAAAACACAATCCATTTTCGTAGGTAAACACGATGGCATTGAGCATATGCCACAAGCCTTTAAACCCCTAGGTGTCCCTAGTAGGAGGAGTTGTGTCTCCTGAGGGTTTACCAGCAACGATACCCACAAACGTTAAAAGATTCTACCCATAACTTATCAACATCTCACTAAATACAAATTAACAGAAGTCTCATACATGTATGATCTTGTATCAGGACTAAGGATAAGTCACTAATGATCTAAAACATAATCATCAACAATCTCACACCACTTTCAAAGCAATTTCATTTCAAAACATCATATTCACATGTTATGGACTTATTTCGCTTCGACTCTAATTCTCACAAGATATCTCTCATAACCCTCATGAATCCTAAAGCAAACACTCATGCAATCATATGTGATAGAGGTTATGTAAAGGCATAGCAAGCGTCATTTACATCACATATGAATATAGACGTTTAAAAGAACCGCACTTTCAAGTGAATAGATCTCATGATTGGAATCGAATACTAAGAACGTAGATAGAGCATGATGACAGACTTCAACTTTCAAATTGGACTTCCTTTTGAAGATCAATAGGCTTTATTAAAGATTGTATTTGGGCTATGGTTAATTGACATGTAAGAAATTTTAAGGTACAGGTTCAACAAGAACATATGATCATACCAAAGTACTTCATTTATTCTCTTTACTTCATCACAACTTCTTTTTCTTTTTCTTTTCTTTTTTTTTTTGTTTTTTTTTGTTTTTTTTTTTTTTTTTCTTTTTAGAAACACATTGTGTAAATGTTAACACTTCAATTCCCTTCTCCTCTTTTACTTCATCGCATGATCCCAAACTTCATAAGGTATGACTAAATTTAAAGGCTCAATAGGGTCATTTAGTAAAGGTAAACAGAGAAAAATATTTAAAGTGTTTGGCTTCAAAGGTTTTATGATGTGTCTCAATTTAAAGTAGACAAGTAGGCTTTTGTAGAGTAGAACTAACCTATATTACTTCTAAGAAGTCGATCCAATTTTCAAATCAAAGCAACTCATGTTATCTACAATAATGATTTGTTCTCAGTATTCAATGCAAAACCTATAGAGATCATCTATTAAGAACAAAGTGAAGAGTGTTTAAGAGTAGAAACAAATAAATCTCTCAAAATGAAACGTTTAAAAGGCTCAAATCCTCACCAAGGATAATCTCCACTAATAGTCCACAGTTCATGTAAACATAATATTTATCCACTCAATTAACTAAGATCATGACATTCAAAAGTCTCAAATCATGCAAAGATGTTCATGACTATTCCTTAGTAACGATATTCAACCAAAAACATGCATTAAGACTCCATTAATAAATACAAAGTAAGTAGTCGACTTGTTAGGGCAGAAAGAAAAATAATAAAACAAATAATGAAAATCTTTTTGCTTTTTTTTTTTTTTATTTTTTTTTTAAATGAAAACAAAGATGCGTCTCAAGAGCACAAAAGTACTCCTTACTCTGCCATCTTTTAGTTTCAACTCGGACCAGCTTTTGAATCTTATGGTTTTAATAATAGCAAACTCTACCCCCAAACTTATTTGAGACAGTGTCCCCAATGTCTAGTAAGATAAAAAGAAGAAAAACTTAAATGGAAATGCTATTAATAAAACCATAGGATAAGAAAGTTACAACCGGAGATTAAGATCCAGTGCACGCTTCTTGCTACCGCTTGATTCAGGAGCCCAAACCACCTGTGACATGATTGGATCAACTTCGGGTACAAAGTCTTGCAGTTGGTCAATCAGTTCATCAGCACTAGAAGCTGAGACTAGAATACGCCGGTTTGCTTGAGTCATAAAACCCTGTTCCACAGCATGATCAAGAAAAGCCAATAAACCATCATAAAAACCGTTAGTGTTAAGCAAACCTAATGGCTTTTTGTGAATGTTGTAATGGGCCCAAGATGCAATGTTGAAGATTTCTTCAAATGTTTCCAAACCACCAGGTAACGCGATAAAGGCATCAGCATTGAGTAATATGTACGCCATTCGTCCGTGTATACTTATAACCTGAAACTCATTACCTATGCTCGTACCGATGATGTCTTTCCTTTCAGCCAAAGGCTTTACTGCGACACCGAGGGTTTGCCTACCTCCAACAGTTGCAGTTACTGCGACAGAGCCCCTCAGTCCTAAACTGCCTCCTCCATACACCAAATCTATTTTTCGGGTAGCTAAAGCCGTACCAAGTTCAGCAGCTGCTTTTGAATATTGTGTACTCATACCAGACTTTGGGCTACAAAAAACACAGATGTTTTTGAATTTACTGCTCGAGGACTCTGCCATTTTTTTTTTTTTTTTTTTTCAGAGAAAACGAATTATTTGTTATCAGTCATAAACACTTATTTAAAGAAGATGAAAGAGTAAAAGAACAGTTTTACGATGCTAAACAGTATTGGTCAGAGGGAAAAGGAAATGTTAAGTGTAGAAATGTCAAAAAGAAAGCACAATCTTCGAGAAAAATAAATAAATAAATAAAACAAGCCGCTACAAATATAAAATTCAAAAAGTTCGGCGACGAAACGTCAAAAAGTAAACACAAACATCGAAAAAGTAGACACAAACGTCAAAAAGTAAACACAGACATCGAAAAAGTAAACACAAACATCGAAAAAGTAAACACAAACGTCAAAAAGTAAACACAGACATCGAAAATTTTTTGAAAATAGCTGCTAAAAATAAAAATGTTCGGTGATGAAACGTCAAAAGTAAACACACTTATCAAGAAAGCTTGAAACGACCTAAAAATCCAAAAGGACAGGTAAGGAAAAGTAAACACAATTATAAAAAAAATTTGAAACAGACTGCTAAACAAAGAAAAAAAATTGATGCTACAGTAGTTGTGATTGTGGCTCACATCTTTCTCTGGTTTTACGTCCAGAAACGGCTTAAACAACTTCTATGAGTTGAGGATTGGCTTCCCATCCAGTTTTCTTATAAACTGGCAAACAGGGTCTTTTACAGTCAGATTCCCAAGACTATAACGCTGTTTCTCTTTACTGAATAACTCCCATAAATCTAAAAGAATACGTTGAACTTTCCCACAAGGATGCGTCTCAAGAGTCTCACGGATGTTATCCAGAGACTCCTTACTCAGTCCATCCTTTATGCATTTGATTTTATCTTCTCGATTTATAGATAAATATCCAAGATTTTTACAGCTTGTGTCGCAGTTACATCTCGCACACTTATGACAGACTTCCATTCTCTTAGCTCTCCTCTTCTTTGAGTAAGAACTTCTTCCTAATCCTGGTAAACGTTTAATTAATGAATCATTCAACTCACCTGCTAAACGTACCTTAGCTTCGATGATCCATCGAATATGCTCTGGAAGACCTAAAGATGTTAGTGCCCTCATTCTTTCGAGTCTGCACTTGTAAATCTTTCTGAGTACATCTTGGGGTAGAGTAGGGAAATGATTTTTCAGTGCTGCAAGACTTGCCTCCATCTCTGAAAAAGAAAGAAAAATTATCAAAGAAAACACAAAAACACACAAAGAATACAATAACACACAATAACAGAGAAAAAGAGAAAAACTTGGGTTGCCTCCCAAGAAGCGCTTAATTTATAGTCGTTAGCTTGACTGTTGAAAAACGCCTTAAGTTGGGTCTGAAAGCGCAATAGTGGCTTTCTGTTGGGGCTCTCCACCATCCATGTAAGCTTTAAGTCTTTTTCTGTTGACTTTGAATCGACGATCTAGAGTGAACTCCCTATTTAAGATACGTGGATCCTGCCCCTTTTTTGTGCGCTCTTTGTAAAACTTAACATTTTCTTTTATACATTCTTTCATTACATCTACCCTCATGCAGTTGTCAACATCATGTGGATGTTTGAGAGCTTTCAGCACATTGAATGTCACCTCTTCATCTTGAACTCTAAGTATGAGTTGACCTTTCTGTACATCAATAAGGGTTCTCCCTGTTGCTAGGAATGGTCTACCCAAGATGATGGGTATTTCTTGATCTTCCTCCATGTCTAGCACAATGAAATCCGCAGGAAATATGAATTTATCTACTTTTACCAGTACATCTTCTATAATTCCCCTTGGATACTTGATTGATCGATCAGCTAGCTGTAAAGATACTGTAGTAGGTTTTGCTTCTCCCAAGCCTAGTTTTCTGAAAACAGAGAAAGGCATTAAGTTAACGCTTGCACCAAGATCACATAATGCTTTATCAAAGAATGAATCACCAATGGTGCAAGGAATTGTGAAACTCCCTGGATCTTTAAGTTTAGGTGGTAGCTTTTTCTGCAAGATTGCACTACATTCTTCCGTCAAAGCTACCGTTTCATGTTCTTCCAGCTTCCTTTTATTTGATAGGATTTCCTTCATGAACTTCACATAGCTGGGCATCTGTTCGAGAGCATCTGCAAAAGGAATATTAATTTGTAATTTTCTAAAAACTTCAAGAAATTTAGAAAATTGCTTATCTAGTTTCTGCTTCTGAAATCTTTGAGGGAAAGGTAATGGTGGTCTGTATGGTGGCGGATTGTCTGGAAACAACTTTGACTTTGGCTTCTCTGCTTCTTTTTGCTCAACCATCACTTCTTCTTCTACTTTGCTAGGTCCTTCTTTCTCGTCTGTTCCTTTAACAAGCTCTTTCAGCATTTTACCGCTTCGTAATGTGACAGCTTTAACATGCTCCCTAGGATTGGTCTCTGTGTTGCTTGGTAAGGTTCCTTGAGGTCTTGCAGTCAATAGATTTGAGATTTGACCCATTTGTACCTCTAGATTTCGAATGGAGGCAGCTTGATTCTGAAGCGTGATGTCTGTTCTTGTCATAAATTGATTAGTCCTTTCGGTGAGCTGAGCGAGTGCTTCTTCAAGCGATGGTTTGTTGGCCTGCTGCTGTTGAGGTGGTGGTGGATATGACTGTCTGGGTTGATCATTGTTTTTCCATGAAAAGTTGGGATGGTTTCTCCATCCTGGGTTATATGTGTTGGAATACGGGTTATTTGGTTGCTTGTTGCCTACAAAAAATGCTTGACCTGTCTGGTTTTCATCGCATTGCCCGTTGGAATGGTCCCCTCCACAGAAATCACAGGATGTTGACTGAGTATGAATTGCATTTGCTGTCAGGTTTCCGAGTTGCTTGGCCAATGTCTCGACTTGAGTGGAAAGTCTGGTTAAGACATCATTTTCTTGTATTCCGAAAACTTTTTTCGGAACTGCTCTTTCTGATGGCCATTGGTAGGCATTTGCAGCCATTTCTTCTAGTAAGTCCCAAGCAGCTTGATGGGGTTTCCCCAAAAGTGCTCCACCAGCGGCGGCATCCACCAATGTTCTTGTGGAACTCCCTAAACCATTGTAGAATGTGTGTAGCTGCAACCAGTCAGCAACTCCATGATGTGGGCACCGTCTTAGCAGATCCTTGAATCTTTCCCACGTTTCGTACAATGATTCTCCCTCAAGCTGTCTGAATGTGGCAATCTCGGTTCGCAGCTTTGCAGTCTTGGCTGGTGGAAAGAATTTGGCCAGAAATTTTTGTGCCAAGATGTCCCATGTAGTAATACTTCCTGATGGCAACGAGTTGAGCCAACTTTTGGCTTTGTCTCGAAGAGAGAATGGAAACAATCTCAATCGGATGGCGTCATCAGTAACACCATTATGTTTGAAAGTATCACAGATCTCCAGAAAGTTGTCAATGTGGACATTTGCATCATCGTTCGGAGCCCCACTGAATTGGTTGTTTTGAACCATCTGGATGATTGCCGGCTTAATCTCAAAGTTGTTGGCAGCAATAGTTGGTCGCCGTATCGCCGAAGTATTACCCACTGTGGGTAGAGCATAATCTCGTAATGCTCGAATTTCGACATCTATTGGTACAATATTCTGTGTGTTGTTTGATCCCTCAGCCATATCCATGAGTGCAGTACTAGCAGCCTTTCTTGTTTCCTTCCTGTTCTTACGGCAAGTTCTCTCTATTTCTGGGTCAAATTGTAACACTTCGCCCCCAGACTTTCTCATACACCATAAAATTCACAAGTAATAAAACAAACAAAATAAATAAATAAATGACCAAATTAAAAATTGAGTTACGTAGTATTAGTATTAATTGAAACAAACAATCCCCGGCAACGGCGCCAAAAACTTGTTGTGCAAAATCGCAAGTGAACGAGTCGAACAAGTAATAAAGTGATGAGATAAGTATCGTCCCACGAGGATTGTTGTTAATTAATGCCCAAAATTAAAATAACTCAACTTTTATTTGGTAGATGAAATTTGAGTGAATGAGTTGATAACTATGATTAAATTTAATTGCAATTGAAAATAAATGAAAATTAATTCAATGAATAAAAACTCTAAGATTATGATTTCACCATAACTAATCTGTTCCTCCCCTTTGTTCTTTTTAACAAAAATTAACTATCCAGTTGCTAGTCGAGATTCCCTGAATTATTCACATAGCCCCTCCCGAGGTCTAAGGAAAATACCCTATAAAGATTAACTGCTATGTTCCCATGCAAGTCAAAACATTAAAGGATTCATTAAGATTTATGGATCTCTTTTATAGACTACTCAAACCATGCAGGTATATTCCTATCCTACATGTAATTTATGACATTAAATATAATGAACTAGACACATAAATCAGCTTCCGCTATCATTATGATTAACAATTCAACTAAATAGTGGCCAATTATTTAGAAGCATTAAGAACAATATTAAATGCATCAACCAAGATAGAAAATCATTAATTGAATTGAACAAAGGTTTGGAACATCAAAGTTAGGCTACATCATAATCTTAGAAAACAAATCTACTCCATAATAGAATTTACAAAAACTAGAAAATTAAACATAACAAGAGATAGGAAAACTTAGTGGATTGAAGCTTCACCGTAGGATTTCTTCCTCTGCTTTGCTCCTCCTCTCCAAGCTCTCTCTCTCTTTCTCTAAACTACTTATTGTTTTGGTTTGTGATGGAATGCTTAGAATGGTGATTCTAAGGCCTATTTATAGGCCAAATTCACCTCCAATTACATCATCGATTGCATCATCGTTTCTTGATTTTCCACCATTTTGCATCATCGCTTACATCATCTTTCACCTACCCCATTCAAAGTCAACTTTCAAATTGCATCATTGCTTACATCATCGTTCACCTACCTCATTCAAAGTCAACTTTAATATTACATCATTGCTTACATCATAATTTTGATTACATCATTCCTTACATAAGCATGACATAATATTTATTTCTAGAATACTCGATCTTTAAATTGCGATAATCTTTTTGATGCGATTTCTGATTCGAGTAATTCTTGAGGCGATGAACTGCTTCGAATGAAATTCATGATCTTATCTCGAGCGAAAGCATTTGGTGGGGTCCACATACGATTTTCACAAACTTTATTCTGAAAATGAAAAATACAAAATGATGAAATAATGTACTTAATAATAATAAAAACATCAAGAATTAAACAAGAATTCAAGTTTAAAAAGATAAGATAACTCTATAAAAATAGAGTTATCAACAACAATGACAATTACAGAGAATAGTTTATTCAGACTTCCATAAGACAAATCATTTCATAGTTGTTATATTTTTCAATTTAGGATTTTTTTAAATATGTATATACATATATATAAGTTTGAGATTATTGAAACTAATAATTTTTTTTTTTAATTAAGCAACTGATCTTGATAATTAGATATAAAAAAATATTTTTTTATAAAATATTTATTTTCATTAATGTGGCTTATATAAATAAAACAATCATATAAACGGTGAAAGTTGAGCCAAGTTTTATAATATACTACTCATCATATGATTTTTTTTTAAAGATAAATTATTAACCATTTCATATTAAAATATATCCAATTTCATTTAAATCTATGTAAAAAATCTAACAAACTCAAATAGAATTCTATCAAAATCTAATGGAATCCATTAAATAATCCAACAAATTTTAAAAAAGAATTTTAACAAAATCTGATAAAATTTATTAAATTTATAGTTACCATTAAAATATATCATTAAAAAATATTTCAATAAACTTTAATGAAATCTAGATTGAATACACCCCCTTAGAGCCAAAATTGAATACACATTGCTCACTCTTTTATAAATAGATTGTTTCGTGGAACGTACACCATATGTTCCACATCGATGTTTGGATCCCGTTCTTATGGTATTATCTCATGTTACGTTTCTTTTTTTTTTTTTTTTTTTTGTGATATCCTAGCTTTGTCTCCTAATTAGTTTACATGCATTGCATTCTCTCATTTGGACTCATCGAATACTTAGCTAACTTTTGTCACAAACAATATGAAATTGAAAGAAAATCATGATCCAATCAATGATATTTGATTTCCTATAGAAATCATAGTAAACTTGAGTACTCAATTTATTGAATTTCGATTACTGAGATCATTAAGTTCACACTTCACATACATTTATTTATTTTTTCCTGTTCACTCTAAAATTCACATATTGTTTCATATAATTTTGGTCTTGATAATGGGTTGGTATGTTTCATTTATGAAGAAATAAAAGGTCTCTTTGACAAGTACCACCACGTATGTTGCAACGTTCTCATCGATGTCAATTAAATATTAGAATTTAGTCTTTTCTTGACTTTAATGCATGAATTACATTCCAGAAGCTAACCTCTCATTAATCATGTTCTAATTAAAGAGATTAGGAAATCCAAAACAAACCTTTACCAAATTATTTTGGTTCAACGTGCTTAAAGAGTTCACAATTATCAGATAATGCGCTAGAAATCCTTGTAATTAACTTATGATTATACTTTATTGGTGGTAGTGGGATGTCTTTTAAATTCTGATACAAATTAGCAAAAGAAATTTTTAACAATATTTAAACCAGAAGCTAAGGTATCACATACTTTTCCAAATTGTAACGTATATTTAATGATTTTTTTTAGAGTAATGCTAGATTTTTCAAAATTTTTATCCAAATTCATACTCAAATGATATAATAAATGAGTTGTCAAATTCTTATTAATTATCATATTATCTTATGATTTATAAGATTTTGATAACTCACATACCATATCATTTGAGTAAGGATTTTGACAAAATTTTTAGAAAGTCTAGTATTAATCTTTTTTTTAGTATGGAATTGAAGGGAAAAAAAAATAAAAAACCAATCCAATCAATATTAAGCTATTGGTTACATATTGACAAAATCTGAGAAGTTAAATTAAAATGATGATTTTCAAAAAGATTTCATGAACATTCAAAGTAAATAATAATCAATCAATCTATATGAAGCCAAGTATATGTATCATATGTTTGAAAAATCAAAATGAATCAAAACTTAAAGGAGATTAATACGTACTATTCTTTAATCATTTGGCCTTTGCATACAACGATGTGCTTTGCATAGGTTTTAAAAACCAAAATAATCAAAACTTAAAGGAGACTAATACATATTATTATTCACCACATGCACAATCACAAAATCTAAGATTGCTTTGTCAGAGTTATTGTGACATAGTTATTTGAACCCAGATTCAAATCTCCACCATGTCACTCTGCATTATATTTTAAAGAGCAAATTATAATTTAGTTACCTGATTGAAACGTTTTTATAGGCGGAACAATATTTTCATCTTTATTACAATTTACCCCCCTATCGTTAATGAATCCAGTTACACTTAACTGAGAGAGGGTTGAAATTGTCTTTTGATATTAATTTTATTTTTCTTTTAAAATTTTAAAATAAATTAAATAAAAATATATATTAAATAGAGATTGATTTAAAAATATATATTAAAAAAATAAAATAAAAAAATAAAAATTAAACATTTTAATTTCATCAAGTTCAAAATCATAATCGCAAAATCATAATCCCAACCGATTCAACATATGACTGAAAACCGAAAAAATGGTCCCAAACATCATCAACCATCACCAATCAACTAGCCAACATCATAATCCACTCCTGGAAACCCAAAAAATGACCTCAAACATCATCGATCAAATCCAACATTATCAATCTCTCACAAAACCATCAAACTCAACATCATCTAAAATCAAAACTATCAATCAAACTGAAAAATATATATATATCTGGGTTCATCGTGAACCTAGAATCTGGGTTCATCGTGAACCTAGAATCTAGGTTCATCCACCCAGAATTTCTGGGTTCTGGGTTCGTGACGAACCTAGTTAGGTTCGTTAGGAACCCAGATCACGAACCCGGATTTGGGTTCGTTTGGTTCGTGACAAACCAGTTTTGGGTTCTCAGGAACCCAGATCACTAACCCAGTTGGGTTCGTCATGAACCCGACGAACCCAGCTGAGTTCGTCAGCGAACCCAGATCGGAGTGAACCTAGATCGGGTTCACTTCAAGGAAAAAGAATAACAGAAGAAGAAGAAGGGAAGAAGAATGAGAAGCGGAAGAAGAGGAGAAGAAGAAGAAGAATGAGAGGAAGAGAGAGAATGACAGAATGAGAGACTGATGAGTTGACCAGACTATATTTGGTAAACTGATCAACTTCAGTCAAAGGGTAATTTCATTTTTTTGCTATTTTGGTACTGTTTGCCATTAAATATAACGAATCTTACTAATAGTAGATGGTAAATTGCAATAATATTGAAACATTTACTCTGCTTGTGAAAGCATTTTAACTGGGTAGTTAAATTGTAATTTGCTCTATTTTAAAAATAAAAAATAGAACAGATTGCAGTTTTGGTGGGAGATAGAATCGAGCCTCCTCACTACCACATGTAAGTTAAACTCCATGCCGCCAACACACTTATGTTTCCATTAACTCGTTTACTTCCATATAGCAATTTATTTACATATTTAAATATGTCATCATTAATATTATAAACTTAATTAATTTTCAAAAAATTTTAGTAGCGAAGTGTGCCTCGTCTGGGCCTAAGGTATGTCCGCCTTTAGTGGAAAGTATACCATATGTTCCACACCAATGTTTGGGTCCATGTTTTTGTGGTATTATCTTGTGTTATGTTAATATGTTCATTATGTTCACATGCATTGCATTCTCTCATTTGAACTTATTGCTTAGCTAACTTTTGTCACAAACAATATGAAATTAGAAAAACCAAAATGAATCAAAACTTAAAAGGAGACTAATATGTATTATTCTTTAATTGACTTAAAATGGCCTTTGCATATTGTTATAGGTAAATTTGGGATGACACAAATGGGCTGATAAAAGTCCAATCATTTGGCCCAATAAATCAACTCAATGGACAGAGATCCAGCTTGCCAGCATTTAACTCGTAGAAGCAAGCCCTTAGATCATAAGACATTTAGCTTGCATAGAGAAGTTCCCAGTTCACTGACCTCAGGACGTCCAGATCGTGGAAAAGAGCTCTCTCTCAGGTCGTTACTCAATCACAGTTAGAGTTGCTCAGCATTTAGCCTCAGCTCGCCCAGAATAAGATCCAGCTCGTGGCATGTTGTGCACGTTGAGTCTTTTTAGAATGACAGCAATGCAATTTAAGAAAAACTCAACTACCTAGTATAGAGATAATGTCATATACTATTTTTGCGGAATTTGACCCCACATTGAAGGGCACTAGTTTTGGAAAGTATAATTGATATTAAATTATTTCTTGTTTGAATTATACACAAACTGTAGCTCTCCTCTCTATAACTAGGGGGCAAAAATTCATTGTAAGACATGAGAGAAATAACATACTGTTACTCTGTCAAAATCATCAGAGAAACAGTCGTAGGCGTAGACATTGTTCTGGCTGAATCAATAAAAAGCTTTGTGTATTGTTCTTCCTCTGTATATTCTATATTTTCTCCTTTTGTTTTGTGTATTTGTAGGTATTGGATTTCAAGAACCTGATCGATTAATTTCATGCGTTGACACATATAATGGGTGCTAGTTTGGTTTCACAAGTTTCATAAGAAAATAAAAAATGAGGTCTCTTGGGTCAAGTCCACCACATTTGCTATTCTCATGTGGCTATTACGAGGCGAATATCGATCACGTTGTGTTGAAATGTTATATAGAATGATTTACAGCTCTATAGTTGCCCTCAGAAATGTTGAAGTCCTTGAGGTACAAATCAAAATACTAGAAAGTATTGCAAATACATAACAAGAAAAAGACATGTAATTTGATACAAAACATACATATGTCATCCTTTTGGGAGGTATTCTACTACATGATGCTAAATGAGATATATACTCTGTACAATACTTCCTTTCTTCCTTTTTTTATTTTATTTTTATTTTTTTGCTATTTTGTGTTACCTTACTTTTTTTCTTTTTTTAAGTACGTGTTACCTCAACTTTTGAAACAATTTCCATTTGCTTGAATAGTCAATTATTTTTCTCTGTCTTTTTCAGCTGAAACAGTCAATTTTGATTCATTTAGAGCCACCCAAAGAGTTCTTGAAACACCCATTTATTTTCTATACCCATATTAAAAAATTAAAATTAATTTTTCCATCTTATAGGCCTTCGAAATACTAAGTATATCCTTTGTCACAATTAATTTCAAGCATATCTCTTTATTTTTTTTCAGAAAAAATCCATAAATAATGATAAATTCCTTTTTTGTCAACCACAATTAAATTTTTAATAGAAATTTTCCTCAATCATTGACTTGCAACAAAATGAAATTTAAACAAATATTAATAATACAATCGTATTTTAGGAAAATATGCCATAAATAATGAAGTAACACATATCATAAATAATGATAAATTCTTTTTTCCCCAACTGCAATTAAATTTTTAATAAGAGAATTTTTCTTCCATCATTGACTTGCAACAAAAAAAGAAAAATCAAACAAAATATTAATAATGCAATCATGAAATTTGGAAAACAAGTATTTGTGAAATTCTAAGCATGAATTATTTATTTGACTTGGAAAGTCCAGAAATTCAACTATAAAGTATAAACCAACCAAGAGCTTTTCAGATTTAAAGAAAAAAATAATTAAAAAATGTATAAGAATTTTAAATAATAATATTTATACAACATACATAGCCTAACACATTTTCTATAAGCTTGGATTGCTAATGAACAAATTTTGCTTGCAATGAGTGGAGAAGAAAAAATGTTGCTGGGTTGATTGATTTAGGGTTGGTTAATTACATTCCAAATTTTATTGTAAAAGTAAATTGCATTTAAAAATTGATAAATTATGTTTTAGTAAGTAAAAACAATCTAATTAAAATTATTATTAATATTTATGGACATATTTGAAATTTTAGAAAGTGCATAGAGTTAATAAAACATATTTATTTGTAAAATGATGTAAACAATAAATGACTGGAAGAAGAACTATCTTGCCACCCTTTATTTAATTATGTACTTGATATATATGAAACAAGTTTATAGTAAACATAGTTAGATCGAGAAGCTGAGATTGACCTAATTACAAGCTTTACATACACTTTAAGATTATGAGTTCAAACTTTCCAACTCCTGAAAGAGATTTTGTTATACATTGCTTTACATCATGATTTCAAAATTTCAATGACATTTTATTGATATAGGTCCCACGTGGTAACCTTTCACTAACAAATAAGTAGACTAGTTCATAATGATCTAATGGTACAAAAGTTATTTATTTACTTAAATAAATAAATAAATGGTGGCTAACATTGTTATAAATAATTGCGTACTGTCTCGTTTGACAAACTTTATTTTTCTTAATTATAATTACCGTCATCATCATATGTGATGAATTACATTAATAAATCATATCATAATAGAAATATTGATCTATATACATGTGTCAATTTCAATATATATTTATTTATATTCAGAATTTCATTAATAGCCTTCCATCTAAAACTATTTCGTGCGACGTGCCTTATGCACATATGAGCATCAACCCAAATGCCTGTGCATATATTGGGATGGCAGTCAATTAAAGCATCTTATTCTATCTAACACTTTACTTCTATTCAAACTAGGTCGAGATATTTTTGCAAGGTTTGGTTGGTGTGGACACATTGATGAGTTGGTTGATGCCATTGGGCTTATACGCCCTATAGGCAATTTCCTGGCTTATAAGTAGAAACTTTTGTATGACTACACATTAATAAATTATTTGGTCCTCCAACTCTTACGTCAAAATTCTTTTAAAAAAATGTCAATGTTAGCACTGTCAAAATCAAATCAGAAAGGAAATTTTATACAATTATGTTACAGTTGTTACATTTATTACATTAAAAGTTAACTCTGATTAAATCGATAATATTTTATTATTATTTTAAAATAATAAATAAAAAATAGTATTTTCTTAATGAAGCAATTGCATGAAACCTCCATGAGGTTTGTCAAAAAACAGATGAAAACATATTTACCCTTTTATTACACCAAATCCCTATGTCATCGATTGACTTTCGTCAAATTTAACGGTTTGACCATGATTTTAGATTAATACTTATAATATCCTCAACATTGTAACTTAAAGATCTGGATTCCAGATCTTCAATTTCAAGATCTATTAAAATTTTAAAAAAATCAATGTTAAGAATGAGGGTTTTGTACAATAAAAATATAACTATGTTTTTATCTGTTTTTAAACAAACCTCGAGGGAGTGTTGTGTAATTCACTCTTTCTCTTAATATTAATAATACATAATTGTTTACACTTTTCTAAAGTATAATAATAATTGTCTACTTAAAAAATTCGACTCAATCATAAATTACTGAGATTAAAAACTGTTTCAACAGTTAGTAACTTGTACCTTAACGTTACTTACAAGTTATTTTATTGTATTGAAGAACAAGTTGAATTTCTTGGGATTTACTTTTTTGGTTGCTGCTTTTGCTTCTCGGGTTCAGAATGAACCACTCACTTTTGTCTCTTTTATGGCCCACTAACTCGCTCGTTCTATTTTTTTTTTTTTTTTTTTTTTGAAGTACACTAACATTGCCGCTGAAACCATTATATACAACCTAATTTGTACACCCATTGAAGTCAACTAGCACCTATACAAACAAAAGCTGTTTCAACCATAACTCTAAGATCTCTTTTGGTATACAGGATTAGATCGAATTATTTTTATAAGATTGAATTGAATTAAAAAGGATGAAATATGATTGAATAAATTAATATTTTGATGTATTTGATGTAATATGAGATTGGATAAATTAGTATTGTGATATGTTTGATAAAATATGAAATTAGATAAAATTAATTTTAAGTAATTAAATTAATTTTAAAAATAAGACTTTTTTTAACTCATCAAAAGCCATCCCTCTTTCCCTCATAGTGCTCGATCATCTCACTCTCTTCCTTTCTACCAAATCAATGTTGCCGACTCGTTGTGCTCATCTCTGGTCTCTCCCACCGTCGTTATCGTTGTCGCTTCTACCCAACTATCAAGTGAGTCTTAAACCCAGCCCAAATCGAATTGTCTCTCTCTCTCTCTCCTCCGGCACCTCCGACACTTTACTTGGCCCTCTTTCTCCACGTTGCTCACCAACGCCGTCACCGCCTCCATCTAGCTCGAACTTGGTCGTGTCGTCCATTGATTTTGCACACAACTCCTCCAACCCGCTTCTTTGCACACACACAATGCCACCTCCAAACCTCCATCTCCTCCACTGCCCATCGGTAACATCTCCATTTTCTCTCATTCTCTTTCTGCTCATTCGATTCTTCTTCTGATTCAGGCAAGATCACCAAAAATGAAAGGAAAAAAAAATCAAATTGTAGATAGAATAAAATCAAATTGTAGATAGAATTAAATTATCTCATCTGTCTTGGTGGGTTTAATTTAACCCACCACGGTGGAATAAAAATTGAGGTGGGAATAGTTTTTCCAATCCCATGTTCTTTTCAAACATGGGTTTGGACCAAATTTTAACCGAACCCAGATAATAAACAGGGCCTAAAAGTCTAATTACACCAGATTGCTGGGAAAAACTACAATAGCTTTAAAAAAAAATCAGGCTACTGCATCAATAAACTGAACCCAAATATTAATTGAAAGCCAAATATTAGTTGCCACTCAACTAATGCAACCCCAGCCACCTCTATTTACAGCAGATACATCAACAAACAGAATCCAAATATTAATTTGGCTTGGCTTAGTGTCCACCGATTTGGTAGATGGACACTTGCCCACTAATCTTGTTTTTTTATTTTGTTTATTTTGTTCAGAGTGCCTGTCTCTTTCAAGTCTCAAGTCTGTACCCATTTATTTTCTTTCTTTTCAAATCTTCTATGTCGTCTCATTCCTCACGCCACACCTGCCTTTTTTTCTTCTTCTTTTCAACTTAACTTTCCTTTTTGCTTGTCCTCTTTTCCTTCTATCCCAATCTTTTGCTAAGATTTTTCCTCATTTCACACCCGATCTTCGATGCATCTTTTAAGACGTTTGTCCGTATAACCCCACCTATCTCTAAATCTTGAATTGAACAAAATTAATATCAATAAATTGAGTTTCAATTATTCATATGAATGAATTTGGGTTTTACAAGAGACATACTAGACTAATTTTTGTCACAAACCAGATGAAATTATAAATTACATATTCACAAAATCAATGGTTGTTTTTCCAATTTATCACTTAATGGTTTTAAATTAGATTCATTAAATCATTTTAATTTATTTTTTTAAATAATTAAAATTTAAAATAAAAAATTAAAATAAACAACAAAAGATTCTAAATTATCTCTTTACACTTAGCCATTTAATCATAATTAAAATATTTTATTCCATAACTATCATTTGAAAAAAAATATATTTTTTCAATTTTATCTTCATTGACATTGTAGAAATGATCATTTTTCGTATTGTTATCGGTAACTTGAATCTTTATAATGTGTACAACAATTTCAACTACATATATTTTATGGCTTAAAAAGAATTTATAAACTATGTGATCTTAATATTTTTTAAAATTATTATTGTTTAAAATAATATATTTATTATTCTCAATAAAAACTATATTTACATAAAATTAGAAATATATAGATAAATTTTATTAGAATTTATTAAATGATTTGTGTTTTTGCTAAATATATAATTTAAAATAAAAATACATAACAAAGTAATTATATGGATATGTATATATAAATATTTGTTTTAAGATTTTTTTTTTAATAAAAAACAATTAATATATATATATATATGTTTCAACATATCATAATATTTGATCAGTAGTCTCTATCGATTATTTTCTTTCAACTTAAATTAATTTGTCACGAGATGAGACAAAAAATATGACAGAAAAGATTGAAAATAAGGATCAACTTAAAAGACTTATCAATCAATTAGTTGTATATATCTTTTATTTTATACTTTTTTTTTTTTGACATAGATACATCTCCTATTCTTGCTTTTATGCTTGCATTTCATCTAATATCCATACTTCAATTCTTTCTTCATATTTTGATATAGTGAATAATGACAAGACATTTGAAATTGAAAATATATAACTTAAAGGGCTGTTGGTGACTGTATTTTAGTTTTCACGTTGTTTGACTTGAGATGGTTACTTTTCTTGAGTAATTAAACCTGTATGCCAAAACATTCTACCTATGTAAGGGTCATTGGTGACAGTGTTTTAGTTTTCACGTTGTTTGACTTGAGATGTTTATTTTTCTTGAGCAATGAAGCATGTGTGCGAAAACATTATCAAGCAAAAATATTTTAAAACTATATTTACATAAAATTAGAAATATATAGATAAATTTAATTAGAATTTATTAAATGATTTGTGTTTTTGCTAAATAAATAATTTAAAATAAAAAATACGTAACAAAGTAATTATAAAGATATATATATATATATAAGTATTTGTTTTATATATTTCAACATATTATAAATATTTGATTTGTGGTCTCCATCGATTATTTGCTTTCAACTTAAATTGATTTCTCACGAGATGGGACAAAAAGGATGACAGAAAAAATTGAAAACAAGGACCAACTTAAAAGATTTATCAATCAACTAGTTAGATGCATCTTTTATTTTTTATTTTTTATTTTGACATAGATGCATCTCCTATTCTTATTTCAATATTTCTACGCCTACATTTCATCTTATATCCATGCTTCAATTCTATCTTCATATTTTGATATAGTGAATAATGACAAGACACTTGAAATTGAAAATATATAAGTTAAAAGGTCATTGGTGAAGCGTTTTAGTCTTCACGTTGTTAAAGGGTCATTGGTCATGGTGTTGTCTTCATATTTTGATACAATGAAAAATGACAAGACACTTGAAATTGAAAATATATAAGTTCAAGGGTCATTGGCGACAGTGTTTTAGTCTTCACGTTAATGGTCATAGTGTTTTAGTCTGCACGTTGTTTTATTGGTCATGGTGTTGTTTTCATATTTTGATACAGTGAATAATGACAAGACACTTGAAATTGAAAATATATAAGTTAAAGGGTCATTGGTGACGTTGTTTTAGTCTTCATGTTGTTAAAGGGTCAATGGTCATAGTGTTTTAGTCTATACGTTATTTTATTTGAAATGCTTACTTTTCTCGAGCAATTAAACCTGTGTGCGAAAACATTCTACGTGTTTAAGCGCCATTAGTGATAGTGTTTTAGATTTCACGTTGTTTGACTTGAGGTGCTTATTTTTTTCGAGCAATTAAGCTTGTGTGTCAAAACATTATCGAGCAAAAACATTTTAAAACTATATTTTCATAAAATTAGAAATATATAGATAAATTTGATTAGAATTTATTAAATGATTTGTGTTTTTGCTAAATATATAATTTAAAATAAAAATACATAACAAAGTAATTATAAGGATATATATAAAAGTTTTTGTTTTAAGATTTTTTTTTTTTAAAAAAAACAATTAATATATATATTTCAACATATTATAAATATTTGATTTGTAGTCTCTATCGATTATTTGCTTTCAACTTAAATTGATTTGTCACAAGATGAGATAAAAAGGATGATAGAAAAGATTGAAAACAAGGACCAACTTAAAAGATTTATCAATCAACTAGTTGGATGCATCTTTTATTTTATATTTTTATTTTGACATAGATGCATCTCTTGTTCTGTTTTCTACGCGTGCATTTCATCTTATATCTTAATTCTGTCTTCATATGTTGGTATAGTCAATAATGACAAGACACTTGAAATTGAAAATATATAAGTTAAAGGGGCATTGGTGACAGTGTATTAGTCTTCTCCATGTTTGATTTGAGATGCTTATTTTTCTCGAGTCACTAAACTTGTGTGCCAAAACATTTTACCTGTCATGATTTGCGATAAAAGGACAAACAAATTGTAACGTTATCAATAAGAAATTATCCAAACTCAACTGTAGGTAAATTTTTCAATTTTCAAAAGTGCTTTTGCATCTCTCAAGTTTATTTAATAATTGCAACAATTTTTTTTTTTTTTTTTGTTTTAATTTTTTTTTACTTGAATGATTGCAACATATTTGAACATTTCTGTCCAAGGGACTATTTTGGACAAAATTGCAACTAAATCGGTAGATTGAATAAATCAAAGAGACCTTAAACAATATTTTATTTGGGTAAATTTTCTATAGAAAATGGCAGATCTCATAGCATTGCAATAATTAAAACCATAAACGTAAAATTCCTTCCTTTTTTTTTTTTTTTTTTTTTTTTAATTTAAAACAATATTATAAGAGTTAACTTCTAACATTTAAATATAAGTTATCACAAAATTTATTTTCTAACATCAATATAAATAAATAAATAAAGTAAATGAATAACTGCATGCTAAAGAAAAAAAATGTAATTTGATATAGTTTAATGTTGAATTACATACTCTAACAAGAGCATGGAAACACTCCAGGGGTAAGAATTTTTTTTTTTCGAAATAAAAAGGGAAAACAGAAGTGTTAAAAGAGTGAAACATTAATAAAGACTTTCATAATAAATTTATTGATTCTTTTATAATTATACATGTGCCTTGATGTAGTACAAAAAAAAAAAAAAAAAATTTAATAAATTTTGGATCATTATTATGTCTCCGGGCATTTATCAACATGACCTTCGAATAAAAACACTCTGAAATTGTAATAAAGTTTGCATACATAATCATTATTATTTATGACTCCAATCGCTTGCACTATTGCACCACTAAAAATAAGAAAATATTATAAATGGAGACCGAGGTGAGATTTATGATGATTGTAAAATGTGCTTAATTAGAATATAGAATTTAGATATCGTAGACTAAAAACCTGGTCAAAATAACCAAAATAAAAAAAAAAAAAAGCCCATAAAAGGGAGAATCAAAATTTCGTTCAAACTCGGATGGAGTAAGATTTGTTTATAAATTGCTTTTTTGGTTAATAGATCCCCTTTGCTATATTTTGATACCAGAAAAAGTTAAAGCACTAGAGAGTTATGCTTTTTCATCATCATAAAATAAACCAATCAACTCTCATCTTAAAGGAATATCAATGGTTACTATATTTTACTAGAAAGTAAAATGACTTGTGTGTACAAAATTCTTCCAAATGGGAAATTTCCTGCTACTTACGCGTTATACGCTTCAACTATGTGAATGTTGAAACATTATAAATAGCACGCCATTGCAACCATTTTTTGATATTATAAAGCTGAATGGTATTAAAACCAACAATGAGTTGCTTTGTTGTCCTTCTTTTTCTTCTTGTTATAGCAACAGTTACTATTGGATTCTGCAATGCAAGTTCGTATGCAGGATGCATTGAAAGTGAGAGACAAGCACTTCTGAGGTTCAAGCAGGATCTAAATGATCCTTCCGATCGCCTTGCCTCTTGGACAGCCGATGGCGATTGTTGCGAATGGGTTGGTGTTGGTTGTCACACCTTGACCGGCCATGTCCTTGAGCTCCGCCTCGGAAATCCTAATGATTTACATACGAATGTTTCTGAATATCTTGCTCATTGGAGATCAAAGTTGGGTGGTAAGATTAATCCCTCTTTACTTGATTTGAATCATTTGATTTACTTGGACTTGAGTGGTAATGACTTTGAAGGAATTCAAATTCCTACATTTCTTGGTTCTATGAAGAATCTTAGGTACCTTAACCTCTCTCACAGTGGTTTCTTTGGAATGATTCCTCACCAACTTGGAAATCTCTCTAATCTACAGCATCTTGATCTTTGTCAGAATTATCCATTTCATCAAAAGAGCAAGTTATATGTTGAGAGTTTTCGATGGCTGTCTGATCTTAATTTGCTAAAGCACCTTGATCTTTGCGGCGCAGACCTCAGTAAAACCTTCGATCAGTGGTTGATTATAGCAAATGCACTTCCGTCTTTAGCAGTGTTAAAATTGTCAGATTGTCAACTCCATCACTTACCTTCAATCATCACAAATTTTTCATCTCTCACCGAACTTGATCTTTCATCCAACAAATTTGATAACTCTTTAGTTCCTAGTTGGATTTTCAGTCTCAGTCACTTGGTCTCTCTTCATCTAGGTGATAACAATTTTCAAGGTCCAATCCCTAGTGGACTTCAGAACTTAACTTCCCTTAGATACCTCGATTTGTCTAACAATATTTTCAATCTTTCAACACCTAATTGGTTGTACAAGCTTAGTCATCTTGAATACCTTTTTCTCTCTTCTAATAAATTGCAAGGTAAGCTTTTAGATGTTCTAGGAAATCTAACTTCAATTACAAATTTTAACCTTTCATCCAATAGACTTGAAGGTAAAGTTCCAACATCACTAAGAAGACTTTGTAATTTGAAGTCAATTATCCTCCAAGATGTTATGTTGAGTCAAGATATTGCAGAAGTTTTAAATATTCTCTCAGGATGTATCTCAAATAGCTTAAAGCGTTTGTCTTTGTCTAATAATCAACTTCATGGTCATTTGACTAATCAAGTTAGACTATTTAAAAAGCTAACAGTTCTTGATTTAGATAACAATTCCATTTCTGGTCATATTCCAACTTCTCTAGGGGAACTTTCATCATTAAAGTATATTTCTCTCTCTCATAACCAATTAAACGGAAGTGTTTCTCAAATTCACTTTGTTAATCTTACAAGTTTGATATATTTTATTGTTGATCAAAACTCTATAACATTTGAAGCTAGTCCTGATTGGATTCCTCCTTTTCAATTAGAGGTTTTATCTATGGGATCATGGTCCTTAGGGTCTCAATTTCCATCTTGGTTGCTTTCACAAATTTTTTTATTATATCTAGATATATCCAACTCAGGAATAGTAGATGTCATTCCTAATAAATTTTGTAAATCTTATTTTCAGTTGATTTATTTGAACCTCTCTCATAATCAATTCCATGGTGAGGTTCCAAGTTTAACTGAGTTAGATACACTTTATTTGCTTGATTTGAGTTCAAATAATTTGTCTGGTCCACTGCCTTCTCTGTCTTCCAATGTGCATGTACTCCATCTCTCCAATAATTCGTTTTTTGGAAGAATTTCCCATTTCTTATGTCATAGGATAAATGAGTCAAAGAGAATGCTAATTCTCAACCTTAGAGAAAATCTTTTATATGGGGAATTACCTGATTGCTTCATGAATTGGAAAGAGTTAAGAGTCATAAATTTTAGTAAGAATAAATTTTCGGGCACACTTCCAGCTTCTATGGGAAATCTAGGTTTCCTTCAATCACTGGATCTTCATGGGAATAACTTGTCTGGAACATTGATATCAATTGAAAATTGTACAAAGCTTGTATCTCTTAATATTGGTGAAAATGAATTTGTTGGAAATGTTCCTAGTTGGATTGGAGAAAGATTTTTGGAAATGGTGATTCTCAAGCTTCATTCAAATAATTTTTATGGTAGCTTACCGATGGACCTTTGTCGTCTAACACATCTACACATCTTAGATGTGTCTTACAATAATTTGTCTGGATCTATACCAAGATGTATTGGTAACTTAAGATCCATGGTGAAAAAGAACTATTCAGAAGATAACTACATCCTATATGCATATCAAAGCGACATTTTTCTTGGAAGTGCTATGGAGGATTCATCACTTGTGATGAAAGGGAAAACCTTTGAATATAATACCATTCTCAACTTGGTAAGACATATAGACCTTTCCAGAAACAATTTTTCTGGAGAGATTCCAAGGGAAATTACAAATCTTGGAACATTGATGTCATTGAACTTGTCACACAATTCTTTTACAGGAAGAATTCCGACGAGCATTAGTGTTATGACAATGTTGGAGTCCCTTGATTTGTCAGAAAATCAGCTTGCGGGTGAAATTCCACAAAGTATTTCAGCTTTGACGTTCTTGAGTTACTTGAATCTTTCCAACAACCATTTAACTGGGAAAATACCTATAGGCAGTCAATTACAGAGCTTCAATGCGACATGTTTTGCTGGAAATGAACTTTGTGGATCTCCACTTCCTAACAATTGTATAGTTCCTAAACCTGATGATGAAAGTGGAGGGAATGATGATGGCGATGGTGTTGATAAAGTCGATTGGTTCTACGTAAGCATGGCACTTGGATTTATGGTGGGGTTCTGGAGTGTAACAGGTCCTCTGCTTGTTAATAGAACATGGAGGTACGTGTATTATTCTCACTTCTTAGATCGCCTTGGAGTCAAATTTGTATCAGTTGTACAGAAGTGCAGCTAGATCTTTCTGTTTAGTTCAGTGCTGTTTTTTGTGTTGTAACCCTTACATGAAGTATAATAAATGAGAGTCTTCACTCTTCTGCCTGCAGTCTATTTGAAGGTCTTGTATCTTTAATTTCAAATTTTTTTACTCTTATCCAGATATTATCTTCAATAAATTGTGCTATTTTTTGTTGCACTTTTGAATAGATTAGAAGAAAAAAGAAAAGAAAATAAAGATGAAACCATCTTAAAAGATCATTCCATGTTTATGTAAAACAATTATCAAATGTTGGATCAAACTTAGTCTATGTTTTGGATTGCATTATTATATAATAAACAGAATGACAAATTATCATAAATGGTCACTATAACATTGATTTAAATAAGCTGTGATATTATCTTAGAACCAATTCGAATTATTTCGACCCTATCTGCATTAGCTTAAATGCAACTTATTAAGAGTGCATCAAATGACCAGAGAAATAATAGCAAAAGTTGTACACAAGATAGCCCACCATTTCTTTTTCTTTTGTTCTTGTGTCTTTGTCTTTAAAACATCGGATCAATCCAATGGAAGTTGTAAATCCTAACAAGGTATATCTAAAAGGAGATTGAGAAAAAAAAAAAAATAACAGAGATTTGACTCTTACGACTTAATTCAATTAATTTCGTTAATCGATGAAAAAGGATATAAATTTTATTTTTTTTAATTTTTTTTAAGGTGGGAAGGGAGATTTAAATTCAGAAAAAAAACTATTTATACTTTATGGTTTAAAAAATAATGATGAGATTTAAACCCTTGATGTTTTAAGATAAAGAGAAGTGTTCAATTACTTCTATTAAAGGGTGAGGTGCAAAAATAAACATAAATTGGTTAGTTACCAAAACTAACAATTTGGGTTGGTACATGAAAATGGATTACAAGTCGAAGGATTTGGAACAAAAGTGAAGGTTTGGAGGGACAGGATGATGGAAATTCAGCTCGGATTAGGATCCATTACTAATAGACGCCAACAATTTCAGTTAATTTCTAGAAATTGACAATTGTAAATGGACGTCGCCTTCTTAGGTATTTGGGCTTATATGCATAGGCCTGTCTTTTGCTAATGACTGGCATTGGCTCATGACGTAAATGTCATTTTTTTTTTGTCATTTGACTTATCAACTTGGACTACTTAAAAATACCAAATCTCTTGATATATCGGGCAACTCCATATCTGGTGTCATTCCACTTTGCCTAGGAGAACTTTCATCATTGAGATTTCAATAACTCTTCATTAATAAATTGAATGGAAGTCTTCATGAAATTCGCTTTGCAAATTTTACGAGTTTGTTAGTATTTCATGCATCTAATAACAGGCTAACACTTTAAGTCAGTAAGGATGGACTCCTCCATTTCATCAACTCGAAATATTACAATTGGGCTCTTGTTCCTTAGGACCTCATTCTATTTAGATTTCTTTCACCGCAATTTTTATTATACTAGATTTATCTAACTCAGCCATTTTTTTTTTTTTTTTTTTGTCAATCCTCTTTTCTTAATCTTTCTCATAACCGAATCCATGGATGCATACCAAATTTACCTAAGATCGGTGAACTTGAGGCCTTTGATTTGAGATCGAATAAATTAGTTGGTCCATTGCCTTCTTTACCTTCACATGTGTATGCTGTCGATTTTTCCAACAACGTTTTGTCAGGATCAATTTTTCATTTCTTCTGTTATGAAATGCACGTGTCCAAGAATTTCATATATAGACCTCTCTATCAACGATTTCTCATGGGACATTCCTAGAGAAAGTATAAATCTTTGAGCGTTGGTATCATTGAATCTATTGCATAATTTTTTAACCGGAAGAATTCTGGTTAGTGTTGGTGCTCTAAGATGAAGCAACTCGACTTCACTGAAAACCAGATTTCTAAAGAAATCCCATAAAGTATTTCGGAATTGATATTCTTGAGTTACTTGAACCTTTCGAATAACAATTTAACTGTGGGAATTCCTTCAAGCACTCAATTACAAAGCTTCAATGTATCTTGCTTTGCCGGTAATAGGTTTTGTAGATCTCCACTTTCTAAGAATTGTACTTAAATTGTTTAGCCAGCTGATTATCGAAGTGGAGAAGGAAAAGATGGAAATGAATATGAAGTGGATTGGTTATATGTAAGCATGGCATTTGGATTTGTGGTGGGTTTTTGGAGTGTAATAGGTCCTTTGATTGTTAATAGGAGATGGAGGTAAACGTATTCTCATTTCTTGGATTGCCTTGGAGACAAATTTGTAAATGTTGTAGGCAAGTATTATCTTGGTGGTGGAAGGTCATTCCTTATGAAAACAGAGCTAGGGACGTGAGTTGGGAGTATAAGTTAGGAGTTAATTAAAACTGGCTAAGTTTTAGCTTATTTAGGAGCTCGATAAGATAGGCAAAGATTGGAAACCTAAGCTCATGCTTAGGATGGTGGGTGTTAATAGCTATGAACCCCCGAGATGGATAGACCGCATGGCTATTCTTGGAAGGCAGCATGATTCGGCAGTCTTTAGGAAAGTGTTACTATAGAACTATTCCCCCCAGCTCATCGTACTTCAGTTTTAAGGGGTAGTGAGTAAACATCTCGTGACCTCGCCTCTTCTTAGTGGTCAGATGGACCATGATAGGGTCAGCTCGAGCTATTAACTCCCCAGCGACCTCACAGCTCGGAGAGGCCGCCTCTTCAGCAGAGCGAGCTTCCTTCGCCTCAAGCCCTTCAGAATTAGGGGAATTGTTATCTCTTACTCTGTGTGACTGGTGACTACAACCTGAAGATATCTACGTGTAAAAAAATGGAATAATCAGGTCTCTGCATACAGACCATCCCTATCTATATCTAAATTACCTATTTGAGTGAATTACAATTTAGCTACCTAAAAAAAAAGTATTCAAAGGCGGAGCAATTGTTTCGCTTTTATTACAATTGACCCCCCGCCGTTAGTGAACTTCAGTTACTCTTAATTGATTTAGGGGTAAAATTATCTTTTGATGTTTTATTTTTTAAAAAATAAATTTTAAAAACTTTTAAATGTTTTATTTTTTTTTTTAAAAATAAATTTTAAAAACTTTAAAATACACTGTTTCTCTCTCTCTCTCTCTCTCTCATCCCTCAACCTTAACTTGTTTTTTCGTCGTCGCTATCTCTACCTCCGCCTTCCCTGTCCTTGTCCCCGTCGTCCACTGTCTCTTCTTCTGCTTCTTCTTTTCTTCTTCTGGTTCTTCTTCTTCTCTTCTTCTGCTTCTTCTTCTTTTCTTCTGCTTCTTTTTCTTCTTTTCTTTCGCTTCTTCTTCTTCCGCTATTCTTCTTCCTCAAACTCGATCTGGGTTCATCTGGATGAACCCAGATCTGGGTTCATCATTTGAGTGAACCTAAATTCTGGGTTCGTGATGAACCTAAATTTGGGTTCTTCAAGAACCCAAAATCTGGATTCTCGTGAACCCAGAATCTGGGTTTTTGAACCCAGAAATCGAACCCATATTAGGTTGGGTTTGATTGCTTTGAGTTGGGTTTGAAGATTAGTTGATGATGAGTTGAGATTGAAGATGATTTTGAGGTTGGATTTTTTTTTTTTTCTAGTTCTTCAAGAAAATTTGGTGATTCCAGATGGGTTGATTGATGATGAGTTGAGATTAAAGATTTTCTGGTGATTCCAGAAAATCTAATTCCAGATGTTTATTATTATTTTTTGGGACAAGTACAAAAATAACACATTAAATTAATGACTTAATAATTATATCTTTTTTTTAAAAAAGTAACAATTGAGTCATAAATCATGTATAAAAATACCAAAATATCCTTACAATAAATGTAACAATTGAGTCATTTTTTAAAAAATGTAACATTCTTACCAATTTTATTAAGGGTATTTGTGTAAAAAAAAAAAAAAAAGACTTGAGACTCAATTGTTAACTTTATTGAAATGAGATAAGATTATCACTCAAATATTTGAAAGTGCTATCTAGTGACATTTTCTCTTATTTTTTTATTTGTTTATTGATGATGATGGTTCCAGATGTTTTTTTTTTATTTTTGGTTATTTGTTTATTAATGATGGTGATTATGTTTTAAATGTTATTTGTTTATTGATGATGATGGTTCCAGATAGGTTAAATGTTGTTAATGATTTTTAAATGTTCCAAATGGTTATATTTTAAACAGTATAATAGAATAAGATTTATTAAATTTAATTATTTAGTTTTAATTTAATTAATTAATGTTTTTCTAGTTAATTTTTATTTAATTAATTAATTTTAAGGGCATTTTGGTATTTTCGCTATGTTATACTATTTGCTGTTAAAACTAACTGAAGTCCACTAACGACGGGGGGGTCAATTGTAATAAAAACGAAACAGTTGCTCCACCTGTGAATGTGTTTTTTTTTATTTAGGTAGCTAAATGTAATTCGCTCTACCTATTTTTCGAGAAATATCCTAAGTCTACAGGTCACAAACGTCGCACAGATCGTTAAAGGCTTAGGGGGCTCGACCTACAGTTTATCGACCTATAAGCTACTGATTTAAGGTCTTATCCTACAACTCGCATGCAAAAAATAAACAGCTCGTAGAAAGCAAGCCAACAAGATCAAATCAAAAGAAAATGAAAGAGTCACGATGAAGAATAAACGTGCAAAAGCAAAAACACGAAATAAACAAACTAGCACCAAACCCAAAAAAGGTGCAACACATGCAAACTAGAAACGAAAACCAGAGATCGAAAGAAGGATTTGAGAGACTTACTATTAGCAAAGCAGAACAAAGGGTGATGATCTTCGATGAGTTCAGATCTCTGGAAACGATGGTGCAGAAACTTGAAGTTAGACAAGAACGAGAGAAGAAGGAGATATGGTGGTTTGAAGGTTTTTTTTTTTTTTTTTGAATTTTATAATAATGATTTTTGGACATACCAAGAAGGTGATCCTCAAGGGAGCCATTGGCCATGTGTTCATAAACTAAAATTCTTTGATCACCATTAGCACAATATCCAACAAGATTGACAAGGTTTTGATGGCTAAGCAAACTCAACATCAAAACCTCTACAAGAAATTCTCTATTTCCCTGGAAACCATTCCTGTCAAGTTGCTTAACTGCAACAACCTGATTCAAATTAAACAACACATTTAAAATCAAAGACTCCATCTTGTTACAGTAACTAGTTTCTTTTAAATAGAAAAGAACGGAATGTTTACTTTTCTAAAATTTTGGATGCAATTAATTTTAGTCAAATTTATAACTTTTAAGGTTTTTATTTATAAGAGACAAATTAGAGTTTTCAAAATATTAAAGCATGAACTATATGTTGAAAATATAAACTTATTTTGAGCAAGCCCATTACCAAGCTCAAGTCCATCAAGAAGAACCTTCTAAGGTTAGGTGTAAGGTTAGGTGAGTCAATAATATAATTTAAAAGTATTTGTTTGGTTGGTGAAATTGTGTGGTTAGGATTTATTTGTATTTGTTAATTTGAATGGTTTAGATTAATTCTCTAGCACTATATATAGCTCCTCTTGCATGAGGTTTTATCATCACAAAGAAGAAGAAAACATAAGAGAAGCAAAGCTTCTAGTGAGTGTGTGAGAAACAAAGCAAAGCTTTGTATTGTGAGGTGTTTTGAGTGTTGTAAAAGTTTTATTTTTGTTTTAGTGAGAATTTCGATCCAACAAAGTGGTATCAGAGCAAGGCTAAGTGTCTTATAATATACCAAATCGAAGCTCTCAACGAGAGGAGCACAACGCCGTAAAAATCATCCCAATCGGAGGTCCCACTCGCCCGCACGCGCCGCCGAAAAATCGCTGCAGAAAACTGAGTCAACTCAAATGAGTTGAGCCGAGCCAGACCGAGTTGAGCTGAGCCAGACCGAGCCGAGCCGAGCCGCTGCTGACAAAAGCCAAACAGGTCCCGTTGACTTTGACCGTTGACCCAGGTCCCGTTGACTTTGACCGTTGACCAAAAGTTGACTTTTTGGCTCAAGTTCCGGTTGAAGTTTCTCGACGTTCTGAATCCATCCGTGCAATCAGAATTTCGAAATTCTAAACATATTAAAAGGTATGGCTAATGGTATGGTATCCTTCCAAGTTTCAACACTCAAGAACGACAACTATGATAATTGGAGTATCAAAATGAAAGCACTTCTTGGAGCATACGATGTCTGGGAGGTCGTAGAAAAGGGCTACACCGAATCAGAAGATGAGTCGACAGTATCCCAAACTCAAAAGGATAGTTTAAAAGACTCAAGGAAGAGAGATAAAAAGGCTCTCTATCTCATCTATCAAGCATTAGATGATGATGGCTTTGAGAAAATTTCAAGTGCAAAGTCCGCTAAAGAAGCGTGGAATAAGCTACAAACCTCTTGCAAAGGATCTGAACAAGTGAAGAAAGTTCGTCTTCAGATTTTAAGAGGTGAGTTTGAATCATTACATATGAAAGCATCTGAATCTATTTCTGACTACTTCACAAGAGTGTTAACCGTTTCTAATAAATTAAAAAGAAACGGTGAGACACTGGAAGATACCAGAATAATGGAGAAGATACTCCGCTCGTTGGATTCCAAATTTGAATATATCGTTGTGACGATAGAAGAGACTAAAGATTTGACAACCATGAAAATTGAGCAACTTCAAGGATCGTTGCAAGCTTACGAAGAAAAGCATAAAAGGAAGCAAGGTATCAATGAACAACTCCTTAAGTCCCAACTCAAAGAGAAGGAAGAAATCCAAAGCCACGAGAGATACCAACGTAGTCGAGGAAGAGGCCAAGGACGAGGTACAGGTCGTGGTCGTAGACGAGGTTGGAATTATAACAACAACAATTCCAAAAATAGCTATGAGAGAGGAGAAAATTCAACAAGAGGTCGTGGGAGAGCCAATTCGAACACGAGGTACGAAAAATCTCAAGTTCAGTGTTATAATTGTCAGAAGTTTGGACATTATGCTTCAGAATATAGAACTCCAAATAACAAGGTTGAAGAAAAGACTAATTTTGTGGAAGCAAGAGCAGAGGAGAGAGAAATTCTGTTATTAGCACATAGAGGCAATGATGGTGACCAAGAGAATACTTGGTATCTCGACACTGGTGCGAGCAACCACATGTGTGGAAGGAAAAACATGTTCATAGAGCTCAACGAATCTGTGAGTGGCAATGTCTCATTTGGAGATAGTTCTAAAATTCCGGTGGAAGGAAAAGGTAACATTCTTATTCGTGGTAAAGATGGTAGTCACCAATTGATTTCAAATGTTTATTATGTGCCCAACATGACAAGCAACATCTTGAGTTTAGGTCAACTTTTAGAAAAAGGCTATGATATTCACATGAAAGATTGTAGTCTTTTTATAAGAGATGACATAGGAAATTTAATTGCTAAGGTGAAAATGTCAAAGAATAGAATGTTTTCGTTGAACATTCAAAATGATATTGCAAAGTGTTTGAAAGCTTGTTATAAAGATGCATCATGGTTATGGCATCTCAACTTTGGAGGATTGGAAATGTTGTCTAAGAAGGAAATGGTGAGAGGACTACCTCGTATTAATCATCCTGACCAACTTTGTGAAGGGTGTCTACTTGGGAAGCAATTCAGAAAAGGTTTCCCAAAACAGTCAGAATCAAGAGCCAAGAAACCACTCGAGCTTATCCATACTGATGTGTGCGGTCCAATCAAGCCAAGCTCTCTCGGTAATAGTAATTATTTCTTTCTCTTCATTGATGATTTTTCAAGAAAAACGTGGGTATATTTCTTGAAACAGAAATCAGAAGTCTTTGAAGTATTCAAGAAATTTAAAACTGCTGTGGAGAAAGAAAGTGGCTACCAGATAAAAACAATGAGATCTGATCGAGGAGGAGAGTTCACCTCAAAAGAGTTCCGAGAGTTCTGCGAAGCAAATGGAATCCGACGTCCTCTAACCGTTCCGAGATCCCCTCAACAAAACGGTATTGCAGAAAGAAAGAACAGAACAATTCTCAATATGGCACGAAGTATGCTGAAAAGCAAAAGATTACCGAAGGAATTTTGGGCGGAAGCTGTAGCTTGCGCAGTATACCTATCAAATCGATCTCCAACAAGAAGTGTATTGGGAAAGACACCACAAGAAGCATGGAATGGAAGGAAGCCAGGTATTTCCCACCTAAGAGTCTTTGGAAGCATAGCTCATGTACATGTACCAGACGAGAGAAGAAGTAAGCTTGATGACAAATGTGAGAAGTTCATCTTCATTGGGTACGATAATTATTCTAAAGGCTACAAGTTGTATAATCCAAACAATAGAAAGACTATCATCAGCCGTGATATTGTATTCGATGAAGAAAGCACATGGAATTGGAAAACACATGATGAAGATTACAGTTTCCTTCCCCACTTTGAAGAAGAGAAAGAGAAGCAACCAAGAATGGAGCAAGCAGAACAAGAACCCACTACACCACCAGCATCACCAGCCTCAACAGATAATGGAAACTCACCACCATCATTTCTGAATGAAAGAGATGTGGAGCGTACAAGAAGCCTGCAAGATTTTTATGAGGTAACTGAACAACCTGATAATCTCACACTTTTCTGTCTCTTTGCTGATTCTGAACTAGTGAGCTTTGAAGAAGCTGTACAAAATAAGAAGTGGAAAGATGCAATGAATGAAGAAATCAAGTCCATTGAAAAGAATGATACTTGGAAGCTCGTTATACTTCCAAAAGGACACAAAGCAATTGGTGTCAAATGGGTGTACAAGATAAAAAGAAATGCTAAGGGAGAGATAGAAAAACACAAGGCAAGACTTGTTGCAAAAGGCTATAGTCAAAAAACTGGAATTAACTATGATGAGGTATTTGCTCCTGTTGCTCGATTAGAAACTATAAGACTAATAATTTCTTTGGCAGCTCAGAATAAGTGGAAGATTCATCAGATGGATGTAAAATCCGCCTTCCTAAATGGAGTCCTTGAAGAAGAAGCCTACATTCAGTAACCATCAGGCTATGAAGTCAAAGGCCACGAAGACAAAGTTCTAAAACTAAAGAAAGCTCTTTACGGGTTGAAGCAAGCACCAAGGGCATGGAACAATCGGATTGACAAATACTTCAAAGAGAATGGCTTCACCAAATGTCCTCATGAACATGCTCTCTACATCAAATTCAAAGATGGAGATGTTTTGATTGTATGTTTGTATGTGGATGATTTAATCTTCACCGGTAATAATCCAAGTTTTTTTGAAGAATTCAAGAAAGCAATGGCCAAGGAATTCGAGATGACCGACATCGGATTGATGGCATACTACCTTGGTATCGAAGTCAAGCAAAATGAAGATGACATCTTTATCTCCCAAGAAAGCTATGCAAGGGAGATACTTAAGAAATTCAAGTTGGATGATTGCAATCCAATAAGCACACCGGTGGAATGTGGAGTCAAACTGTCTAAGCATGATGAAGCAGAAAAGGTGGATCCAACACTCTTTAAGAGTTTGGTTGGAAGTTTGAGGTACTTGACTTGTACAAGACCTGACATCCTTTATGCAGTTGGACTAGTGAGTCGTTATATGGAGAATCCAATAACTACCCATTTCAAGGCAGCTAAGAGAATCCTTCGCTATATCAAAGGTACAATTGACTTTGGTTTGTTTTATTCAATTTCAAATGACTTCAAACTTGTTGGATATAGCGATGGCGATTGGGGTGGAGATACAGATGATAGAAAGAGCACCAGTGGGTTTGCATTCTTCATGGGAAACACAGCTTTCACATGGATGTCAAGGAAGCAACCGATTGTCACACTATCCACTTGTGAAGCCGAATATGTAGCTGCTACTTCGTGTGTTTGTCATGCAATTTGGCTCAGAAATTTATTGAAGGAATTAAGCTTGCCACAAGAAGAACCAACTGAGATTTGTGTAGACAATAAGTCAGCCATCGCCTTAGCAAAGAATCCGGTGTTCCATGACAGAAGCAAACATATCGATACTCGTTATCACTTCATACAAGAATGCATAACAAAAGGAAATGTGCAAATGGAATACGTAAGGTCAAAGGATCAGATCGTAGATATTTTCACCAAACCACTAAAGTTTGAAGATTTTGCGAGATTAAGAAGTTTGCTTGGCATGGTAAAACAAGTTTAAGAGGGGGTGTTGAAAATATAAACTTATTTTGAGCAAGCCCATTACCAAGCCCAAGTCCATCAAGAAGAACCTTCTAAGGTTAGGTGTAAGGTTAGGTGTAAGGTTAGGTGAGTCAATAATGTAATTTAAAAGTATTTGTTTGGTTGGTGAAATTGTGTGGTTAGGATTTATTTGTATTTGTTAATTTGAATGGTTTAGATTAATTCTCTAGCACTATATATAGCTCCTCTTGCATGAGGTTTTATCATCACAAAGAAGAAGAAAACATAAGAGAAGCAAAGCTTCTAGTGAGTGTGTGAGAAACAAAGCAAAGCTTTGTATTGTGAGGTGTTTTGAGTGTTGTAAAAGTTTTATTTTTGTTTTAGTGAGAATTTCGATCCAACACTATAGACAGTAGATAGAATAAAATAGTACTTGATTAGTGGATTCAAGCTTCCCTCTATAAACCCTTCCAAAACCTCCTTCGCCTATCAAATTTTCAGGGTTGAAGTTTGATGTTGCAAAAGATAATTCACGGTAAGAGAAGATCTTAGCTGAGATATTTCCTTTTCTGATTTTGTTTATTTCTTGTGTTATGTATCTGTGTCTGCTGCTATCTGCATGAAAAAGAAAAAAGAAATTTTTAAATTTAACTACATTTAGTGGGTTCAACTAATTACGACTATCACAAAGAACTCAACAATATGTTAAAGCTTTAATAGTATATAGTTGAATCATAATTGATTGAAAACAAGACAATTTGATGTGTTTGCATTACAACCATATGGTGGAATTTGCAAAGATCAAACTATTCCATACATAGGAAGTTTTTACAAGTATGTTCATGTAAATTGACCAGACAAATTCAAGTAATATCCAAACGTTATGGATCCAGAAGATGTAAGGAGTGCACATTAAGTCAAAACAATAATTACGATCATTTTCGTCCACAACAGGAAAAGCTCATACCAATTTTCGGTCCTCTAATCCGCAAATGCTAAACATTTTACACTAAACAAATTCTTAATATTATGTCATAGATTTTGTATGATATATATGATGAAGCTAACGTTTATAGCAATCATGCAAAAAACCAGAGAAACGAAAACCGTTTTCAACCTACAATATATAAAGAATTTATTTGTTAAAAGAACGTCAAATTACAAGTTTTGAAAGAGATGTTAGCAAATGAAGATAATATTTTCTTGTCATGGTGGTACTTCATGATGCTCTTCCTTAATGATTTTCTGCTGACAGTTTTCTCTTGCGTATTATGGCAACAAGGTAAGCAATTCATCTCTCTTTCCTCCCAAGCTTCTTCTACCTTTTCAATCCGACCATCAAAAACTTGGAACCCACCCTATTGAGCACTGATAACTTTATTTTTATAGAGTTATTTTATCTTTTTAAACTTGAATTCTTGCTTAGTTCTTGATATTTTTATTATTATTAAGTAAATTATTTCATATTTCTTTTATTTTTATTTTCAGAATAAAATTGGTTAAAAAAGCACATGTGGACCCCACCAAGTGATATTGTTCGAGACAAGATCATCGCTACAAAATGAATATCATTCGCAGCAAGTTCATCACCTCAAGAATTACTTGATTCGGAGATCGCATAAAGAAATTATCGCGGTTTAAAGATAGAGTATTCTAGAAATAATTATTATGTCATGTTGATGTAAGAATTGATGTAATCAAAATTATGATGTAAGCAATGATGTACTATTAAAGTTGACTTTGAATGAGGTATGTGAATGATGATGCAAGCGATGATGCAAAATGAAAGTTGACTTTGAATGAGGTAGGTGAGCGATGATGCAAGCGATGATGCAAAATGGTGGAAAATTAGGAAACGATGATGCAATCGATGGTGTAATTGGAGGTGAATTTGGTCTATAAATAGGCCTTAGAATCACCATTCCAAGCATTCCATCACAAACCAAAATAATAAGTAGTTTAGAGAAAAAGAGAGAGAGCTTGGAGAGGAGGAGCAAAGCAGAGGAAGAAATTCTACGGTGAAGCTTCAATTCACTAAGTTTTTCTATCTTTTGTTATGTTTAATCTTCCTATTTTTGTAAATTCTATTATGGAGTAGATTTGTTTTCTAAGGTTATGATGTAGCCTAACTTTGATGTTCCAACCCTTTGTTCAATTCAATTAATGATTTTCTATCTTAGTTGATGCATTTAATACTGTTCTTAATGCTTCTAAATAATTGGTCACTATTTAGTTGAATTGTTAATCATAATGATAGCGGAAGCTGATTTATGTGTTTAGTTCATTGTATTTAATGTCATAAATTACATGTAGGATAGGAATATACCTACATGGTTTGTGTAGTCTATAAAAGATATCAAAAAATCTTAATGAATCCTTTAATGTTTTGACTTGCATGGGAACATAGCAGTTAACTTTTATAGGGTGTTTTCCTTAGACCTCGGGAGGGGCTATGTGAATAATTTAGGGAATCTCGATTAGCAACTGGATAGTTAATTTTTTTTTAAAAAGAACAAAGAGGAGGAACAGATTAGTTATGGTGAAATCATAATCTTAGAGTTTTTATTTATTAAATTAATTTTCATTTATTTACAATTGCAATTAGATTTAGTCATAGTTTGCAACTCATTTACTCAAATTTTGTTTACCAAATAAAAGTTGAGTTATTTCAATTTTGGGCATTAATTAACAACAATCCTCGTGGAACGATACTTCTCTCATCACTTTATTACTTGTTCGACTCGTCTACTTGCGATTTTGCACAACAAGCACTTCGCTATCTTGCAATTAGTAAATGTAACAAAACTTTCCACTTCAAGAACACGAACACCAGATCCGAAAATTATTAATTTAGAAATAAAATTTTACATTTGCTGAGCGATTTGATACCTTGGCCTGGAAGAAACCAAAAATTTTCTTGGCTTCTCAGGAGAAAACAGAATAATTTCCGGGTAATGATTGCCTCAGTTTCCTTCTCTAACTAAACCCACTGAGTCCGGATAGGGAGAAGAATCAGTCAATTTTGCTAAAATCAGAATCAGACAGGTTTTGATCTTAGCTTGACTACCTTACAAAAATTATGTTTCAGCTAAAACGGGGTTGTTAAAATGTGTGCATTTCTTACAATATCTCTATATTATTTTTGTAAGCTTGCCATATCAATAATTAAAAAAAGCAGAATAATCCTACACAAAGTAGGTGTCACTTAGTTGATCAAGGACCTGCCAGAGAATTCTCTACACAAAATAGCTCGACTTGTTTAGTTACGCAGCTAATTGTGTATCTGCTGTTATTACAACGTAGACCCCTCGATTTATGGAGATAAAAATAATCATAATTAGAAAAACAATAATGGAAATTGTAGATAAGCCAATATAAATATATTTTTTTTACATTAATTAATGGAGGATCTAAAAACAATTTCAGTTTCAAATCTATTCATAGTATAAGTAATTAGTTTACTTTCATCTCATATTTATAATAAAAGTTCGAATCTTATTATACATATTTATTTGTATACGTAAGGAATACTCTCTTTTTGTTGCGTAGGTAGATTTTCAGATGGACTATATATTATTTAATATTGAGGATATATATATATATATATATGTGTGTGCCCCTCAATATAAATAGTTAATAAGTAAATGGGAAATGGGTAATGATTTGGCGGAAATAATTTGGGGGAAATGGGTATCCATACCCATTTGCAAATGAGTATTAATCTTACCCCCAAACCCAAACCTGAAGTCCTAAATCCTAATGTAAGACCTGAATCTAGTTGCACTTCGTAAAATTTCAAAAGTTTAAAAGGGCCTTAAACGAATAAATAAAAGGGGCCCAAATGAAGAGCCCAATAGAAAAAAGTAGTGGGCCGAGTGTCACCAATTCGATGGACACCAAGCAAGCTTAATTTAAATGGGCTGTTATCAAAGAAAGCATATCAAATTGAGGAGAGCAAAAGAGTAGCGATATCTACACCCCTAAAAATTCGTCTGTTCACCCAACTAAACTTTTTTAAAATATCAAAAGTCTGCGGCGACATCCCATGTATTACTAAAATATCCTTTTCTTCTGTTTGTTCCGGTCTCTGTCACTGTCATCATCATGCTTTCCCTCGTCAAAATTTATCAAACCAACCTTGTTCTTATAGACCCCAAGTTTTCAACTATCGTCCAAACAACTTTTGCAGTTAACCACGCTGCCTTTATCATTCCTCTAGCACTGATGACAGTATTGAATCCTGTTCAAATGTTTAAAAAAAAAAAAAAAATCAAGTTACACATTTACACACCCTCAAAACCAAAACCAAAAAAAAAATGTCTTACTTCAGTTTCCTTTTTCTTCTTCTTTGACCACACAACCTTTTTTTTTTTTTTTTTTTTTTTTTTAAGAAAACATAATAATAATAACAATATTAATAACAGAGGTCCGACTCTCATTAGTTTCGTTCACTAACTAATACTAATTAATAAAAACGAAAATAAATTGATTAGTAACCAAAACTAACAATTTGGGTTAGTACATGAAAATGAATTACAAGTCTTACGGATTTGGAACAAAATTGAAGGCTTGGAGGGGGACGGTGATGGAAATTCTGCTCGTATTAGTATCCGTTGCTAATAGACGCCAACAATTTTGGTTAATTTCTAGAGATGGATGATAAATCTAATAATTAGAAAATGACAATTGCAAATCGACGTCACCTTCTTATAAAGTTGGGCCTATATGCATGGGCCTGCCTTTTGCTTATGATTGGCATTGACCCTTTTTTGGTCATTTGACTGATCAACTTGTACTACACAAAAATTCATATCTCTTGATATATCTGGCAACTCCATTTCTGGTGCCATTCCACTGTGTTGATCAGGATAACTTTCATCAAGGTTTCTAGAACTCTTTAATTCACTAACAAAGTGAATGAACTTCATGAAATTCACTTTGCAAATCTTACAAGATCGTTAGTGTTTCCTGCATCTAATAACATGCTAACTTTTGAAAAGGTTGGACTCCTCCATTTTATCAACTCGAAATGTTACAATTGATCTCTGTTATTTAGTGTTAGATACTTTCATGTTGGTTGAAGAAGTGAATTTATATTAGTTTATAAAGTAACGTTAAACCTCCACTTAAGAGCTACATTTTACAGTGGAGTTAGGCCCAAAATCTTTTTCTAACATTTATGACCTTAATTTCCATATCGGTTTCTTTCACTGAAGTTTTTATTATATGTAGATTTATCTAACTCAACCAGTCCTAGCTAGTAGATTTCGGAATTTTGTTTGTCAATCCTCTTTTCTTAATCTCTCTCATAATTGAACCATGGATGTGTATCAAATTCACCTAAGGTTGGTAAATTTTAAAATTTACCCAAATACTTTATTTACTAGACGAACTTAAAAATCCTGAATTTAAGTAGGAACAAAAAATTTAGCAAACTTCCAACATACATGGGAACTTTAAATCACCTCCAATCATTAAATCTATGCAAAAATAACTTTTTATACATATGTAGCAAATCTCATGGTCAAAATACCAGGAAAAAAAAGAACAATTATTGTGATATCATATAAATATTAAAATCTGAATCTAATTATGCATTTGCCATATTTATACTTTATTTTTAGGGTTCTATACAATTTTGGGATATCAAATTTTCAATTGATAATTATGTAATTTGAATGTTAAAAATGGGAATCCAAATGAAATGACTTTATAATTCATTATTAATGGTAATGTATCACAAAAATTATAGAAGAAGTCTGCATCAATAAATAATTCTTGTAGAAAATTTTATAGTCCGTAACATACATCTTTATGAAATTGTTAGCAATTCAATTCCTGAGATATAATGGCATATATCTATCACCAACAAATACTTGATTAAAAATCCAATAATAAGATTAGTTTAGTAAAATTTCAAGAGCTGTAGGGTTAAACGAGTATTGGGTTGGGTTCATCCAAGATGATCCAAATCAATGACCCGATTTAAATTTGGATTTGATTGGATTAAATAACTACTAGTGGTTACTAGCGGTTATCATAAAATAACCGACACCACTATAAATATAGATGTTATTTCATTTGCTATGATTGATGAGAAAATGATGGAAAAAAAAAAAGTTTTTCCAACATACATATACAGAGAGAACAAAATAGCAAGGCAAACTACATTGTGTTTTGAGGGTTTAGTCCTGTAATTTGTGGCTGAACTCCGATTAGTTGGACAATCCAAGATCTAGAGCAATTTCTATTGCATGAGATGGGTACTCTTTCGGTTTCGTTGTGCCATTTTGATGATTTTATATACTATTTGAAATGTTTTCAAGAGTATATAACATTTTATATGACTGAGACGTTTGCAAATAATCATGATATTCTATTGTTTTTTTGTTTTTTTTTTTAGGCACTAAAAAATTGGTTATATGTTTTACTAACATCAAAGAACTGAACTTATATTTTCTAGCACATTTTTATTGTTTGATTTTTTTAATGACACAACTGCTTTTGTTTTAAAATTTTAGAAAATTCGTGATCAAATTTTGAATTTTCGACATCATCAAGTAGTAGTTCGTGCCCTCATGGTGTGTGGTCCGTGCTTATATTGAAGACACTCTATATAGGGCATAGAACACACACAATAGTAGGCGCGCAAAATACAAACAATAGTAGGGTGATTTCGAATCGCTGAGAATATGTCATTAACAACATCAACAATTCGTTTCATCCATTCTCCCATAACAACATCATCAACAACAATCATATTCATCAACAACATCCACAAAAATGATAATAAATAAAATCAGAAGAGGGGGGGTGAAATAAAATAAAATAAAATAAAAAAATAGAACCATCTGGTTTTAGTTTGAACTGGCTGGTTTCATTAAAAAGAAAAAAAAAAGGCAATGGTAGGTGGACGGTGATGGAGGATTTTGACCTAGAACTAGATAAAAAAAAAAGAAAAAAAGAAAAAGATGCAGGTGCTAGTTGGTTACCGGCAATGAAGAAAGAGGCTTTGCTGCTGTTGGTCGATGGTGATGGAGGAGAAAACGGTGAAGAGACAGCAAGAAAGATAGAGGAGCGCGAGAGAGAAAATTGATAGAGAAAGAGAGACGGTAGACAATACGAGAGAGAGAAAACCTTACTTATAAGTTTTTTTTTTTTTTTTTTTATAATTATAACGAAAGGGTATTAGGGTTTTTTATTCACAAAGATGATAGAAAAACACATTTCAGTTCTTCAATATTAGTCACACATAACACCAATTATTTGGTGCTATTTGATATCGTTTACTCTATTTTTAATTTATATATATGTATATATATGTGTGTGTGTAGAATTATAGTTATATACTCTTACAAAGTTTGATGTACAGTTCAATATGATCTACTAATAGATAACTTTTATTCAGCCTAACAATAATTAAAATTAGAGTAGCTGTAGTACAGATGGTGTGTCAAAATAGTTTGCTGCAAGTGGTATGACAAAAAACAAAGTAAATAAAATTTGTGTGATCAAATTAAAGACAAATAAGTCCGTCTATGCTAAACTTGTTCTAAGGGTTGAAAATGATTGATTAAATGAGAAAGGATGAGAACAAATACATAAGGACCACTAATAAATAATACTATTAGTCTTTCTTCAATTGAGACGTATAAATTATTCAAGAAATTAAACATGCACTATGAAGTGCTCTTTGTTAGGTGGAAATGTATAACCTGTTCCAAGGGTTGAAAATAGTGAATAAATTTAGAAAGAAAAGAAAGACAGATGTATACTTAAGGACCACTATTGATAGTGTTAGTCTTTGCTTGACTTGAGGCGTATAAATTACTCAAGAAATTAAAGTTTGTGCGCTTCAAAACTCTTTTGTCAAGGTCTTGACAAAAAATATGAATGGTTCATAATCAATCATAAATCAAATGATTTTATTATTTCCATTAGTGCTAGCAAATATTAGAATTGATATGAAATTATGTCTAACACAAGCAAAAACTCAGGTTCCTAACTGCATATTTGTACTGATCTGCCTATAACGCTTTCAAAATACGATTTGCTTAACCTTAATTCTCATCACCATGTAGTGCTTACCTGCATGGTAGTATTAGAGCTAATTGCAGAAAAAATTTTGCGTTCAGATTTCTGAGAAAAATTTCACAACTAAGGATAGGAACGTAGAGCAAAAATAATTGTAATTATTACACACACCAAAATGTGCATTGACAGAAAATAAAATGGGCAATATAATCTAGTTGAATATAGTATTGATGTGATAAAAGATGACCAAGTCATGAATGCGTATCAAATAAGTTCTAAGAGCTTAAAATAATTTTAATTTGATAAAGGGGAAATTTTAATTTAGTCCCTAACGTTTAGCAAAATATTTTTTTTTACTAACGTTTGTATTTCGAATTCCCGTCATCCCTAACGCTTTGGAAATACATCAATTTAGTCTATCTGACCAAAAAGATAACAGTCAAACATGACAGATAGGACAAAAAGACGAATTTATCCTTGATATAATTTAAAAAAATTAAAATGACGTAATTATCATTTTAAAAACTGATAATTGCAAAATAACCATCCCTATTATTACAAAATTGCCATTGATCACTTTCCAATCAAATTGTGACACATCATTAAATCAACTTTTTAATTTAATTTATTATTAATAAATATTTTAATTAAAAAAATAATATTTTTAATATAAAAAAAAACTATTCTTCATTTCTACCTCTCATCATCTTCAATTTCATCTTCAACATTAATCAAAATCATCATCTCCATTATTTTCATCAAATCAACATCATTCAAATTAAATATTTAACATCTTTCAAATCTAAAAAAAAAAAATATTTATCCAAATTAAAAAAAAGTTCATGTAAATTTAAAAAAAAGAAAAAAAAAAAGACACATTTTGGTCTCCAGCGGCTAGAGACCAAAAAACTGGTCTCCAGCCGTTGCAGACCAGTTCTGGTCTCCAGCGGCTGGAGACCAAAACACTGGTCTCCGTTGGAGACTAGAAAACTAGTCTCCAGCTTCTGGTCTCCAGCAGCTAGAGACCAGAAAAACTGGTCTCCAGTGAGCTGGGGACCAGGTCTTGCAGGTCTTCAGCTCAGAGACCAGGTCGACCTGGTCTCCAATCTGATATTTTTTTTTTGACTTAATTTTTTTTTATATATTAAATTAAAAATATATATTATATTAAATATATATTAAAATTATATAAATATATTCAAGTTAAAATGATCAAATTAACCTTCGTTGACTAACATTTGACTAACAAAAAGACTAAATTGATACATTTTCGAAACATTAGGGATGACGAGAATTTGAAATGCAAACGTTAGTAAAAAAGTAATATTTTATCAAACGTTAGAGACTAAATTAAAATTTTCTATTGTAATATTTTATCTAATTGAATAGTCACGTGTGGCCGAAATCAAAGGTCAAGTCGATTTTAACATTTTAAGGACCACCCTTTTTCTCCTTTTTGTCCCGTTTTAGTTGAGTTATTTATACTGGCCTTATCTTGATTGGTAGGTAACGGTTGATAAGAATATTTAATGAATGCCTTTTTATTATTTTATTACTTTCTTTTTACTTAAAAACAGAAAAGGTCTTGATTAATTGTTAAATGCGAAGGTAATTCAAAGATGTTCACCGTCTCTTGTTTCTACTTCAAATTATTTAACGTCTCAAGTGCAAATTTGAAGTTGTACTAGTTCATATGGTTGAGACAACATAACAATATAATACACTAGTCTCTTATTTTATCGGTCGTCAGATTCTGTGTGTAAAAGTGACACCAGAATTAAAAATGACTTAAGTATGAAGTATCAACTCGTCCCCCAAAAGCTTTCCCAAAAAAATAAGAACTCGTCCCTCAAAAACTGGATTTGGATTAGGAGTAGAGCCCGCAAGGCCAATGAGTAATGCTTGGACATAACAAACGGAGTGGGGCTAATGACAGAGCCCACTCAAAATAACAGAGTTTCCAAGATTATGTCAATAAGATTGGTGGGATTATTTCCCCAAAAAAAAATGGTGGGATCGTGCTAGTATACAAATACATAACATACTTTCTTTAGTCATAATGTACACATATTTAACGTATTTGTATTCTGCGTTTAGTCATTCAGTAGCCTTAAATCAAACGGAAATACATTATGTGACAACAGAAAAAACAGCAACAGTACCAAACACAAATCTTTCTCTACAGGAAATTTGATCACACACATAGCAAGTTGTGTGACAACTTACTCTGTTTATTCATTTGTAAACAATTTATTCATACAAAGAAAAGTACTAAACATACTTGAACTGATTAAAAACAACAAGAATTATAATATTATCATTATGATGACACGAAATCGCTAAAGCTTGATAGTGATCATATCTCGGTAGGAGGACTATTGATGGTAGGTGTCAAGATTGTCTTGAACTCCCAAAGTTCAAACTTTCCTTCAACAAAATCGTAGTATCCTCCTCTCAACGCCAGAGTTTTGTTTTGTAGACCCCTTTGAACATACGGATAAGTTAATAGATTTACCAAAGACAAATTCACAGCTTCCTACATAACAATTAATCCACATAGGTCAATTAGAGAGTCATATAATTATTGTTCTTTCTTTAATTATGTTTGTATGTAATTTGGACTGACCCTTTCACATTTTGCATTTTGCTCTTCAGTTGATAAGTTGCCATATTCTGCTTTGACTTTGACTTTGGCAGGTAATGCGATCTTGACCCAATCATCAATAAAATCACTGTAATAGACATTTCAATTACATGGATGAAATATGTAGATATTAATCAATAGTTAGAATCATTGATTAATTAATTGAACAAATTTATGTAATAATTAATTTTTGGGCCTATGCAGACTTACTAAGCAGTAGAACCATCCACAGGAAGAGACATCAACCTGTCTATCCCACCGCAACGACTATGTCCCATAACCAAGATATTTTCAACCTTTAAAATTTTCTTCTTGTTAACAAGTAGTTCCTCTTAGATATGAAGAAGTGAAAGGAAATATAAAGGAATCAAATATAATTGAAGTTTTAGCGTTAGTTAACCTTAAGATGTCCAACTGCATATTCAATGATAGCACCAACATCTGAGTATCTCAACTGTAGGTGGAGTAGATAACAATGTTAATAACTGCTTTTGAAGTAAGCAAAGAGACACAATGATTAATAAATTAAGGAAAATGGTTGGACAACCTGATTAAATGCAGGAACTAGGTTAGCAATGTTGCGGGCCACGAAGGCTTCTCCTAGATTGAAATTTAGGACACGAGAGGGACTCACTCGAGAGTCTGAACAGGCAAATACCAGAAACTGCATATAAAAAGTTATATCTTAATTAAATATATTTAAATAGAGATTATACCAAAAGTCAGCTAATGGATAAAACTTACAAAGTTTCAAAACAATCAGTGCATGTTCACTGAATTTTGATCCACAAGGTAATATAAAATATATATATATATATATTAATATTATAAGTGACTTCTCAAATTCCTCAAAAAAAAAAAAAAGTGACTTGTCAATTATGTATCTCCCATATATATCATATGGCATTAAAAATTAATCTTCATTTAATTTTTTAACGAATATAAAAGAAAAAATGAAAAAAAAAAAGGTAACATCAATAAGAAAAAATAAGTATAAATACACGGACTTTTAACAGAATTAGTTTTGAACCTTCTTTATAACTTGGTGAAGATATCAAATCCCACATTACACGTACGTTAAAATGCAAGTGTGAAAAGAATTTTTCCATTTCATGAGAGTAAATAATAAATATTCATACTGTGATGTAATATCTAATCTAAATACCTCTTTATATAACATGACATGTAGCCAACCTCTGAAAATATTCTTGTATAAAAGAATTTTCTATAGTACGACAAAAAACGTACAATACCTTCGGATGCTGGGCTTCTGCAAGTTGACTGAATAGTTGTGGTTGTTGACTGCAAAGACATTTTATGGCAACAAACAACAAATAAATGTTTTGAACTGAAAACAAGCCAAAAACTTGTTCCGGAGAGCAAAAATAAAACAAAAGGAACATTGGAAAAAATCTTAGGTTTTTCTATTTTGAAATATGGAAAATCATAACTAGTGTTACAAACTATGGTGTAATAATTAGTAATATATCTTACTCAAATACGCAGGTCTTGAAATGAATAAAGCCGTCTAAAATTTTCTTAACAGCTGGGTCCTGCGACTCAAGCAGCACTTCTTCACTGTCTGGGTCTCTGCAAATTCAACATAAAAATTGTCAATTTTCCATGCATACCATACGTAGTTACGCAGATATTCAAGACTAAAATTTGATCATCCATTCATGAAGATGCCAATGTATCACGAAAAGGCTGACAGTTTTAAAATGCGTAACGTGCCCATGGGTACATTAAAATTGACACAAATTTGGCTTTTTATGATTCATTTGAGTTGCTTAGTTAAATCCACTTATGGCAGTTGGAGTCCCAATTTATTACGGTACGTTTTTTTACAAGTTGACATAATACAAAATAATATATGATTAGATGAATATCTGTTTTAACATCACATATTATCTTTCAAGTGACACTCTTATAATGAGACAATTTAATTCAAACTTTTTTCCTCAGATCCTATAAGTACAAGAAAATATATAAATAAATAGGATTTGAGCACGTAACCGAAGCTAACATCAGACATTTTTTGACTAGTCTATAGTAGATATGAAATTATGAATATTAGTGTATAATACCTCATTAATTTCTTGAACTGTGGAATGTCTCCCTTAGATGACTGGTTATCAGCCATGAGCTTTTGTTTCTGCAGTAGTAAGGCACACGCAAACTAAATTAAGCACAACATGAATCATATATAGCAAATCAAAATATAATTCTGTTTCCCGAAAACATGAGATCAACGATAACAAACCGTTCTTGACAAGGGTATTATTAGTTTTGAAGCTGAAGGAGAAAGTTAGCTAGCTAGCTAGACAAGCAGAGATGCACATATTCATGCAACCGGGAATGCTAATTTATAGGGACACCGGTTTACGTTTTAGTTGGAGATGTTTCCACGTAAGTCATTGTTCAAAAAAAATGTTTTAAACACATTTTACTTCAAGAAGTCACAAAAACCAAGTATATATGTATCTCTTATATCAAAAAGTATTTCATGGAATGAACTGATAAAAAAAAAAAGATTTAGTTCCTAATGTTTGGTAAAATATTACTTTTTACTAACGTTTGTATTTCGAATTCCCGTCATCCCTAATGTTTCGGAAATGTATCAATTTAGTCCTTTTGTTAATCAAATGTTAGTCAACGAGGGTTAATTTGATCATTTGAACTTGAATATATTTATATAATTTTAATATATATTTAATATAATATATATTTTTATATTTTTAATTTAATATATAAAAAAATAAGTAAAAAAAAAAAAGAAGAGGTCTCCATGGGAGACCTCATTCCGGCGATGGAGACCGACTAGTCTCCATTGCCGGAGACCTAGTCTCCAAGCTGCAGACCTGGTCTCCAAGTTGCAGACCAGGTCTCCTTTCAGACCTGGTCTCCAGCTGCTAGCTAGAGATCAGTCCAGCGTCATTGGAGACCAGTCCAGCCTTTGGTCTCCAGCCGTTGGAGACCAACTGGCCTTTTTTTTTATTATTATTTAATTTACATATATATATTTTAATTTGGATAAACAATTTTTTTTTAGATTTGGAAGATGTTTGGGTTGATGTTAGATATTTAATTTAGATGATGTTGATTTGATGAAAATAATGGAGATGATGATTTTGATGAATGTTGAAGATGAGGAAGATGATGAGAGGTAGAAGATGAAGATGAAGAAATTCTTTTTTATTATTTTATATTAAAATATATTTTTTAAAATATTTATTAATAGTAAATTAAATTAAAAAAATTGATTTAATGATGTGTCACAATTTGATTGGAAGATGGTCAATGATAATTTTGTAATAATAGAGATGATTATTTTGTAATTATTAGTTTTTAAAAGGGTAATTACGTCATTTTAATTTTTTTAAATTATATCAAAGATATGTTAATCTTTTTGTCCTATCTGTTACGTTAGACTGTTATCTTTTTGATCAAAGGGATTAAATTGATGCATTTTCAAAACATTAGGGATGACGAAAATTCAAAATACAAATGTTAGTAAAAAAGTAATATTTTACCAAAAGTTAAGGACTAAATTAAAATTTTCCCTTTGATAAATTAAATAATGATAAGATACTTGAAAATGAAAAGAAATTAAAGGGACATTAGTGATGTGTGTAGTCTTATCTAAAGCAATTAAACCAGTGTGGCTAAAAATTCTACCTGTCATGATCTACAATGAGAAGGCAAACAAATTGTATTTTGTCAATAAGAAATTAAATGATGACAGTAATTGCTTGCCTGAATTTAGTAATAATGCAATAGTCATAAATAATGTAATCCTCATCCAATAGAGCTAACTAAATCTTAAGTCATCAAATTGGCGTCTTTTTTTTTTTTTATTCTTTTTTTTTTTTCGAAAGAAGAAATTGGTATCAAATGAACTAAGCTCAATGAAAGATAAAATGAGGTTGAAATGAAAAAACTCGAATTTTTTTTTATGTATTACCTAAGAGAAATTGTTTACGTGGTTATAAGCATTGTCCTATGATAACAATACTTTTAAGCAAAACTATGGTATCCAATTTATATCTCTTTTTCAAAGAAATATAGGATATGGAGTCCCTTTTTTTTGCTAGCACTCTTTAATATGATCTAGTGAGAGAAAATTCTCATTTAGCTTGATAATAACTAATAGTCGAGTGCTACATCAAAAATATTACACTGTGGATGGTATGTCAAAAACCAAAATAAATAAAATTTGATGTGATTATGTCAGAAGACAAAGTAAATAAAATTTGATGTGGTCAAATTAAACATGAATAAGTCTGTCTATGCCAAACTTGTTCTAGGGATTGAGGATGATTAATTAATAGTGCATTTACTAATATGAAAGGGAATTTTCTAGTGGAAAGATAATGGAGAGCAATCTTAATTACGTTATAGATTTTCATTTTTAAAGTGTTTATATACTAACTTTAAGGAATTAGAGATGAATTAAATTAATTCCTTTTCTTGTGTTTACTAAATTAAGGAATAGGAATTAACGAAATAAAGTTGATTATAAAAATACCAAGTAAATTAAAATAAATTTTAATTGTCTAGTTTCTAACAATTTATGAATTCTAAACAATCAGAACTCACTCAAATTTGAGTTTATCTCTTGGTAATTATAATTTGTTGGTGGGCACATGATCTACTAATTTTATATTTTTTTAATTTTTTTTCAGAGTGCCTGTCTCTCTCAAGTTTCAAGTCTGTAGCGATTTATTTTCTTTCTTTTCAAGTCTTCTATGTTGACTCATTCCTCACGCCCCACCAGCCTTTATTTTTTTTTTATGTTTTTGCTAAGATTTTTCTCATTTCACACCCGATCTTCGGTGCATCTTTTAAGACATTTGTCCGTACACCCCCACTACCTCTAAATATTGAATTGAACAAAATTAATATCAATAAATTGAGTTTCAATTAATCATATGAATCTATTAGAATTTGGGTTTTACAAGAGACATACTAGACTAATTTTTATCACAAACCATATGAAATTATAAATTACATATTCACAAAACCAATAAGTTGATTGAAATTTGAAGAGACTAAATGGTTGTATTTTCAATTTATCGTTTAATGGATCTGAATGAGATTCATTAAATCATTTTTATTTATTTTTTAAATGATTAAATAAATTAAGATTATTAAAAAAACTTAAAAAAAAAAAGATTCTAAATCATCTCTTAACACTTAACCATTTAATTGTAATTAAAATATTTTCTTCCATAACCATCATTTTAAAAAATATATATTTTTAATTTTATCTTCATTAATGTCGTAGCAATGATAATTTTTCATATTGTTACTAGTAATTTGAATTTTTATAAGTGTACAACAATTTCAACTACATATATTTTATGACTTATAAAGAATTAATAAACTATGTGATCTTAATATTTTCTTAAATCATTTTTGTTTAAAATAATATATTTATTATTATCAATAAAAACTATATTTACATAAAATTAGAATTATATATATAAATTTGATTAGAATTTATTAAATGATTTGTGTTTTTTCTAAATATATAATTTTAAAAAAATACATAACAAAGTAATTATGTGGATATATATATATAAGTATTTGTTTTAAGATTTTTTTTTTTAAAAAAATTAATATATATGTTTCAACATATCATAAATATTTGATCAGTAGTCTCCATCGATTATTTACTTTCAACTTAAATTAATTTGTCACGAGATGGGACAAAAAGGATGACAAGAAAGATTGAAAACAAGGACGAACTTAAAATATTTATCAATCAATTAGTTGAATGCATCTTTTATTTTATATATATACTTTTATTTTGACATAGATGCATCTCCTATTCTTGTTTCTACGCTTGCACTTCATCTTATATCCATACTTCAATTTTGTCTTCATATTTTGATATATGAATAATGACAAGACGCTTGAAATTGAAAATATATAAGTTAAAGGGTCATTGGTAACAATGTTTTAGTTTTTACATTGTTTGATTTGAGATGCTTATTTTTCTCGAGCAATTAAATCTGTGTGTCAAAATATTCTACCTGTTTAAGAGCCATTGGTGATAGTGTTTTAGTCTTCATGTTGTTTGATTTAAGATGCTTAATTTTCTCAAACAATTAAACCTGTGTACCAAAACATTCTACCTATTTAAGGGTCATTGGTGACAACGTTTTAGTCTTCACGTTGTTTGACTTGAGATGTTTACTTTTCTCGAGCAATTAAATCTGTGTGCTAAAACATTCTACCTGTGTAAGGGTCATTGGTGACAGTGTTTGAGTCTTCATGTTGTTTGACTTGAGATATTTACTTTTATGGGCAATTAAGCCTATGTACCAAAACATTATCAAGCAAAAACTTTTTAAAACTATATTTATATAAAATTAGAAATATATAGATAAATTTGATTAGAATTTATTAAATAATTTGTGGTTTTGCTAAATATATAATTTAAAATAAAGATACATAACAAAGTAATTATAAGGATATATACATAAAAGTATTTGTTTTAAAAGGATATATACATAAATTGATTTGTCACGAGATGGGACAAAAAAGATGATAGAAAAGATTGAAAACAAGGGCCAACTTAAAAGATTTATCAATCAACTAATTGGATGCATCTTTTCTTTTTTCTTTTTTATTTTGACATATATGCACTCCTATTCTTATTTGTACGCTTGCATTTCATCTTATATCCATGCTTCAATTCTATCTTCATATTTTGATATAGTGAATAATGACAAAACACTTGAAATTGAAAATATATAAATTAAAGGACCATTAGTGACAGCGTTTTAGTATTCACGTTGTTTGACTTGAGATGCTTACTTTTATCGAACAATTAAACCAGTGTATCAAAACATTCTGCTTGTCATGATCTACGATAAAAAGACAAACAAATTGTGAAGTTATCAATAAGAAATGGATCCAAACTCAACTGTAGATAACATTTTCAGTTTTCAAAAGTGCTTTTGCATCTCGCAAGTTTATTTAATAATTGCAACATTTTTTTTTTACTTGAATAATTACAACATATTTGAACATTTCTGTCCAACGGACTATTTTGGACAAAATTGCAACTAATTCGATAGATTGAATAAATCAAAGAGACCCTAAACAATATTTCATTTGGATAAATTTTCTATAGAAAATGGCAGATCTCATAGCATTGCAATAATTAAAATCATAAATGTAAAATTCCTTTTTTTTGGACAAAATTGCAACATATTTGAACATTTCTATCCAACGGACTATTTTGGACAAAATTGCAACTAAATCGATGGATTGAATAAATCAAAGAGACCCTAAACAATATTTCATTTGGAGAAATTTTCTATAGAAAATGGCAGATCTCATAGCATTGCAATAATTAAAACCATAAATGTAAAATTCCTTTTTTTTTTTTGAATTTAAAACAATATTATAAGAGTTAACTTCTAACATTTAAATATAAGTTATCACAAAATTTATTTTCTAACATCGATATAAATAAATAAATAAAGTAAATGAATAATTGAATGTTAAAGAAAAAAAATGTTATTTGATATAGTTTAATGTTGAATTACATATTCTAACAAGAGAATTGTCGACTTTTGAAATCGGTCGACCTAAATTCTTAACCCAGTACCTGCAATTAAGGGAAAACAAAGGAGAAAAGAAAAAAAAAAAAAAGGAAGAACACTATTTGCAAAGAGAGATTTTGCATGGTTCGGCCCAAAAAGATACTTACAACTGTTTCTTTGGTTATTTTGATAGAAAGACAATGTATTATTAATTATTTTTGTGTGTGTATATAATAAATTTTCTATCTTTATTTATAGCGTGGGATGTGTTATAGTTTGAGTATAATGAAAACATGAAAGAATCTCATATTAATTTTTCTTCTAAAAGTGTATCCACCAATTTATGGATAAATCCCACTGAAGTAGGAGTGTGATTCTATTTCTAATTCCGATAGTAGATTTCTCTTCAAGTTAGGCTGCTTCCCTTTTGGAAGATTTCCTTTTTTAACGAGCAATTCGAACCATGAGCTTGACTTTGGTTTGGATGACCTCGAGCTGAGCATAAAACAGTCTTGATCATGGTCAACCAACGACCTTGGAATAGTGATAGCGATCTTAGAGCTTGTGCCTGTGAGCCAGACATTGACAAACTTGACTTTGGTCTATTGGGTCAATCAATTGGATCTGTTCGTTGGACTTTTACCAGTCTATTTATGCAGTTCAAAATATATTCACAACAAGCATGGAAACACTCCAGGAGTAAGAATATATATATATATATATATATATTTAAAAAAGGTGAAAACAGAAGTGCTAAAAGAGTGAAACAGTGATAAGGACTTTCATATTGATTTATTGATTCTTTTATAATTATACATGTGCCTTGATGTTGTAAAAATAAATAAATAAATAAATAAAATTTAATAAATTTTTTATCATTATTGTGACATGTCTCAGGGCATATATGAACATGACCTTTGAATAAAAACACTCTGAAATTGTAATAAACTTTTCATAAATAATCATGATTATTTATGACTCCAATCGCTTGCACCGTTGCACCACTAAAAATGAGAAAATATTATAGATGGAGGCCGAGGTAGAATTTATGACAATTGTAAAATGTACTTAATTAGAATATAGAATTTAGATATAGCAGACTAAAAACCTGGACAAAATAAACAAAAAAAAAAGCCATAAGAGGGAGAATCAAAATTTCTTTCAAACTCGGATGGAGTAAGATTTGTTTATAAATTGTTTTTTTTGGTTAATCGATCCCCTTTTTACGAATGTTGAAACATTATATGCTTTTTCATATAATTAAATGGCTATATTTTGATACCAGAAAAAGTTAAAGTACTAGAGAGTACATGCTTTTTCATCATCATAAAATAAACAAATCAACTCTCATCTTAAAGGAATATCAATGATTACTATATTTTACTAGAAAGTAAAATGACTTGTGTATACAAAATTCTTCCAAATGGGAAATTTCCTGCTACTTACGCGTTATACGCTTCAACTATGTGAATGTTGAAACATTATAAACATTGCAAACATTTTTTTATATTAGAAAGCTGAATGACATTAAAATCAACAATGAGTTGCTTTGTTGTCCTTCTTTTTCTTCTTGTTATATCAACAGTTACTATTAGATTCCGCAATGCAAGCTCTTATGCAGGATGCATTGAAAGTGAGAGACGAGCACTTCTGAGGTTCAAGCAGGATCTAAATAATCCTTCCAACCGCCTTGCCTCTTGGACAGCCGATGGCGATTGTTGCGAATGGGTTGGTGTTGGTTGTCACACCTTGACGGGCCATGTCCTTGAGCTCCGCCTCAGAAATCCTTATGATTTAAATACGATATATGTGTCTGAATATCTTGCTTATCAGAGATCAATGTTGGGCGGTGCGATTAATCCCTCTTTACTTGATTTGAATCATTTGATTTACTTGGACTTGAGCAGTAATGACTTTGAAGGAATTCAAATTCCTACATTTCTTGGTTCTATGAAGAATCTTAGGTACCTTAACCTCTCTCGCAGTGGTTTCTTTGGAATGATTCCTCACCAACTTGGAAATCTCTCTAATCTACAGCATCTTGATCTTTGTCAGAATAATCGAAATCATCAAAAGAGCAAGTTATATGTTGAGAGTCTTCGATGGCTGTCTGATCTTCATTTGCTAACGTACCTTGATCTTGGGGGCGCAGACCTTAGTAAAACCTTCGATCAGTGGGTGATTATAGCAAATGCACTTCCGTCTTTAGCAGTGTTAAAATTGTCAGATTGTCAACTCCATCACTTACCTTCAATCATCACAAATTTTTCATCTCTCACCGAACTTGATCTTTCATCCAACAAATTTGATAACTCTTTAGTTCCTATTTGGATTTTCAGTCTCCGTCACTTGGTCTCTCTTCATTTAGGTGATAACAATTTTCAAGGTCCAATCCCTAGTGGAATACAGAACTTAACTTCCCTTAGTACCTCGATTTGTCCAACAATGTTTTCAATCTTTCAACACCTAATTGGTTGTACAAGCTTAGTCGTCTCGAATACCTTTTTCTCTCTTCTAATAAATTGCAAGGTAAGCTTTTAGATGTTCTGGGAAATGTAACTTCAATTACAAATCTTAACCTTTCATTCAATAGACTTGAAGGTAACGTTTCAACATCACTAAGCAGACCTTGTAATTTGAAGTCAATTATCCTAATAGATGTTATGTTAAGTCAAGATATCGTAGAAATCTTAAATATTCTCTCAGGATGTATCTCAAATAGCTTAGAGCGTTTGTATTTGTTTAATAATCAAACTTCATGGTCATTTGACTAATCAAGTTAGACTATTTAAAAAGCTAATACTTCTTAATATAGGTGACAATTCCATTTCTAGTCATATTCCACCTTCTGTAGGAGAACTTTCATCATTAACGGCTATTCTTCTCTTTGATAACCAATTGAACGAAAGTCTTTCCCAAATTCACTTTGTTAATCTTACAAGTTTAAAAGTATTTTCTATTGATGGAAACTCTGTAACATTTGAAGTTAGTCCTGATTGGATTCCTCATTTTCAATTGGATATTTTATCCATGGGATCATGTTCCTTAGGGCCTCAATTTCCGTCTTGGTTGCTTTCACAAAAATTTTTATCATATCTAGATATATCCAACTTGGGAATAGTAGATGTCATTCCTAATAAATTTTGGAAATCTTATTTTCAATTGATTTATTTGAACCTCTCTCATAACCAAATCCATGGTGAGATGCACTTTATTTGCTTGATTTGAGTTCAAATAATTTGTCTGGTCTACTGCCTTCTCTGTCTTCCAACGTGCATGTACTCTATCTCTCCAACAATTCATTTTTTGGAACAATTTCCCATTTCTTATGTCATAGGATAAATGAGTCAAAGAGAATGCTAATTCTCAACCTTAGAGAAAATCTTTTATATGGGGAATTACTTGATTGCTTCATGAATTGGAAAGAGTTAAGAGTCATAAATTTAAGTAAGAATAAATTTTCGGGCACACTTCCAACTTCTATGGGAAATCTAGGTTTCCTTCAATCATTGGATCTTCATGAGAATAACTTGTTTGGAACATTGATATCAATTGAAAATTGTGCAAAGCTTGTATCTCTTAATATTGGTGAAAATGAATTTGTTGGAAATGTTGCTAGTTGGATTGGAGAAAGATTTTTGGAAATGGTGATTCTTAAGCTTCATTCAAATAATTTTTATGGTAGCTTACCGATGGACCTTTGCCGTCTAACACATCTACACATCTTAGATGTGTCTTACAATAATTTGTCTGGATCTATACCAAGATGTGTTGGTAACTTTGTTGTGCGCAACGGAAATTAAACAAATACACAACTACTAATGCTAGCTATTAAATATAAATAACGAATACTAATAAAGCAGAAAAGCAGAAAAATAAATGCAAAGCGAAAAAGGAAAGAACACACCAGAATTTACGTGGTTCGGTATAAAAGCTACGTCCACGGGCGCTGCTGAAAACTTCTACTAGCTCCAAAGCAAAATATTACAAAATCTGGGCAAGATCCAATAACCCAGAAACATATGGGGAGAAAACAAGAATAATACAAATGTATGGATCTTTTACAATTCTTGTTTGGGATACAAAACCAATTAGCTAAAGGACTTATTTATAGCCCACTAAAGCTCCCACCATATTACATTCTTCAGATGTGGGATTCATAAAGCTTCCACCACATTATATTCTTCAGATGTGGGATTCTCAAACATCCCACCATATTGTATTCTTCAGATGTGGGATTTTCTAACATAGCTAATTAAGCCAAAAAATCAACAAATCTCCACCTTGGCGTATTAGCCTTCAGCAATGCCTTCATATATGTCTTTTAGACTTTCAAAATATTGATCAAGTCCAAACAATGGTTGAACTTGATTACTGTCACCACTTTGGTCATCATATTTGCAGGATTATCAGCAGTCCCAATTTTCTGTAAGAGAATCGACCCTTCACTCAGAATTTCTCGTACAAAGTGATATCGGACATCAATATGCTTGGTACGAACATGGAATACTGGGTTCTTTGCTAAATGAATGACACTTTGACTATCCGAGTAAACAGTAATATTCTTCTGTCCCACTCCCAATTCTACCAGTAATCCTTGTAACCAAATTGCTTCCTTCACATCCTCTGTCAATGCCATATACTCTGCTTCTGTCGTAGACAAAGCAACTGTTGACTGTAAAGTAGACTTCCAACTTACAGGAGCTCTCGCAAGAGTGAATACATATCCAGTAGTTGACCGTCATTTATCCAAATCACCAGCATAATCTGAATCTACATATCCGATTACAAACTGACCAAGTGAATCTTCCCTCTGAAATATCAAACCAAAATCTACGGTTTTTAACAAGTACCGTAGAATCCATTTCACAGCTTGCCAATGTCCTTTACCAGGATCATGCATATACCTGCTCACAACTCCAACTGCTTGCGAAATGTCAGGTCTTGTACACACCATAGCATACATCAGGCTACCAACCGCATTGGAATACGGAACACGAGACATGTACTCTAGTTCTTCATCAGTACTTGGAGATAATGATGCACTCAACTTGAAATGAGGAGCAAGTGGCGTACTTACAGGTTTTGACTGTTCAGATACACCAAAACGCTGTAATACCTTCATCAGATATTGCTTTTGAGTCAAACAAACCTTGCCTTTTCCTCTATCTCTACTAATCTCCATACCGAGAATCTTCTTAGCTTCACCCAAATCCTTCATTTCAAATTCTGAACTCAACTGAGTCTTCAGCTTCTCAATCTCCACTCTACTCTTAGAAGCTATCAATATATCATCAACATATAAGAGCAAGTAGATGAAAGAACTATCTTGTAGCCTTCGAAAGTATACGCAATTATCAAATTTGCTTCTGGTGTACTCTTGTCCTATCATAAATTGATCAAATCGCTTGTACCATTGTCTCGGAGACTGTTTCAAACCATAAAGCGATTTCTTCAATTTGCAAGCCCAGTTTTCTTTACCAGCAACCTTGAATCCATCTGGCTGAGTCATATAGATTTCCTCTTCTAAATCACCATGTAAAAATGCAGTTTTTACATCCATTTGAACTAGTTCTAAATCTAATTGAGCTACAAGGGCCAATAGAATTCTAATGGAAGAGTGTTTCACAACTGGAGAAAATACCTCATTATAATCAACCCCTTCCTTCTGAGCGTAGCCTTTCGCCACCAACCTTGCCTTGTAGCGGACATCTTCTTTGTTAGGAAATCCCTCTTTCTTAGTAAACACCCATTTGCACCCAATTGCCTTCTTATTCTTCGGTAGTTGAGTTAGCTCCCAAGTTTCATTCTTCCGAAGAGACTGCATTTCTTCATCCATAGCTTTCTTCCACTTATCAACTTCAGAACATTGGACTGCTTCTCTATAAGTGGAAGGAACATCATCATCTATAATTGGAAGTGCATAGGCCACCATATCAGCAAAACGAGCAGGTCTGCGAATCTCACGTCTTGGCCTATTTATTGCAATTGACTCTTGTTGCTGTGAAGGTTCTTGGGTAGGAACCTCTTCTTCTACTTCTTCTTCAGTAACCTCTTCTATCATAGGAGTGTCATCATCTGCATCAACAATTCTAGTTGGATTATTTGTTGACTCTATCTGTTTCTGGAAAAACTCCACCTGCTTTCGAGTAGACTCCACTTGTTGCGGATTACTCTCAACAATATCTTCTATTTTCTTTTTCAACATCGAAGACTCATCAAAAGTAACATCCCTACTGAAGATTATCTTCTTCGAATTAGGATATAAAAGACGATACCCTTTCACCCCTGAAGACATCCCCACAAATATAGCTTTCTTTGCTCTCGGATCCAATTTAGATTCTTTTACATGATAATAAGCAGAACAACCAAAGACATGTAAAGAATCATAATCAGTAACAGGCTTTCCAGACCATACCTCTAATGGAATTCTACCACCGATCGCTGTTGATGGTAAGCGATTAATGAGATGACATGCATAAGTCACTGCCTCAGCCCAAAACTCCTTGCCCAACCCAGCATTGGACAACATACACCGAACTTTCTCCAGCAACGTTCGGTTCATGCGTTCTGCCACCCCATTCTGTTGTGGTGTATGTCTGACTGTAAAATGACGTACAATACCCGTATCTTGACAGACTTCTCTAAAAGGTTTACTGCAATATTCACCTCTATTATCTGTTCTAAGGTACTTAATCTTTCTCCCAGTTTGAGTCTCAATCATCTTTCTCCAATTAAGGAAAATCTCAAGTACGTCATTCTTTTTCTTCATTGTGTATACCCAAACTCTTCTGGAAAAGTCATCAACAAATGTAACAAAATAGTGTTTACCACCCAAGGAGGATGTCCTAGTGGGTCCCCACACATCAGAGTGAACATAATCCAAAATACCTTTAGTATCATGAACTGCAGTTGCAAACTTCACTCTCGTCTGCTTTCCCAGAACACAATGTTCACAAAAATCTAACTTGCAAGTTTTTACTCCTTTCAACAAGCTTTGATTCACCAAACTGCTTAAAGCTTTCTCACCTGCATGTGCCAGACGCATATGCCATAATCTGATCATATCTGAATCAACATCCTTATCTGATACTACTGCTGCTGATTCAGTAACTGTACTACCATCGTAGTAATACAAGTTGTTCTTCCTTGTACCTTTCATTACCACCAAAGCCCCAGATACAACTCTCATAACTCCATCTCTAATAGATACCGTATAGCCTTTAGATTCTAAGGCTCCCAATGATATGAGATTCTTTTTCAAATCTGGAACATACCGAACTTCTGTCAAAACTCTGGTTGATCCATCGTGATTCTTCAATCGAATTGAACCTATCCCCTTAGTTTTGCATGAGTTATCATTACCCATGAGCACAATTCCACCATTTAGCTCTTCAAAGTTAAAGAACCATTCCTTATGTGGACACATATGATAAATACAACCCGAATCTAAAATCCACTCACCAGATCCAGATGTTGATGATAGACTAACCAACACAAAATCTTCTTCCTCATGTTCGGCTACATATGCATCGGAAGTAGCTTTACCCTTACCCTTATCTTTCTTTTGTAGCTTCGGACAATCTTTCTTCCAATACCCTTTCTCATGACAAAAGGCACATTCATCTTTATCAGGTCTTTTTCTTGACTGTGATATGCCCCTTCTTTCTTGTTTCCGACTCTTACTTCTTCCCCTAACTGTAAGCGCCTCTGCTGATTCATCCCTATTCTCTTTCTGATCTTTCTTACGAATTTCATAATTAAGCAAAGCTGCACACACTTCTTCAAAAGATAATTTTTCTTTCCCATGAATAAGTGTAATACACAAATGATCTAACTCATCAGGAAGAGATCCTATCAACAGCATGGCCTTCTGCTCATCTTTAAAGGTTTCATCCAAATTCAACAAATCAGCTAACAAACAGTTGAAATTATCAATATGATCACTAATATTCAAACCTGGTTTCAACTGAAGACGGTAAAGTCTCTTCAACAAATATAGCCGATTCTCATTACTTTTCTTCATATATTTGTTCTCCAGCGCCTTCCACAATTTACTAGCAGAGGTTTCCTTCATGAACGGATACTTCTGCTCTCTACAGAGACATGAGCGAATTAAACCACATGCCTTCGCATTTTGCCTCTCCCAATCTTTTTCCTCAATATTCTCTGGTCTTGTCTCTTTCAGAACAATATCCAAATCTTGTTGATACAAGACGTCCGTAACTTCGCTTTGCCATAGGCCAAAATTATTTCTACCATCAAATTTCTCTACTTCAATTTTTACATGTGAAGATGAAGATGCTGCCATTTCTGCTTTACCCCAAAAGTTTTATGCCAATAGCTTGGTGATCAAATGAATAGTACTCAAAAGGTAAGCTCCCAGGAAAGGCTGGAGGGGTCACAAACGGTCCCACTTAAAATCCAGTCTCCTTAGACAATTATAGTCTTTTTGACAGAGCCTCCCTAAATTGTAACTATTCCAAAATAACACCGAAGCTCTACAACTAAATATTTAATAGCTAGCTAATGCCCTAGACAATTTCCCAGATCAATCAAAACCTAGAGCTCTGATACCACTTGTTGTGCGCAGCGAAAATTAAACAAATACACAACTACTAATGTTAGCTATTAAATATAAATAACAAATACTAATAAAGCAGAAAAGCAGAAAAATAAATGCAAAGCGAAAAAAGGAAAGAACACACCAGAATTTACGTGGTTCGGTATAAAACCTACGTCCACGGGCGCTGCTGAAAACTTTTACTAGCTCCAAAGCAAAATATTACAAAATCTGGGCAAGATCCAATAACCCAGAAACATATGGGGAGAAAACAAGAATAATACAAATGTATGGATCTTTTATAATTCTTGTTTGGGATACAAAACCAATTAGCTAAAGGACTTATTTATAGCCCACTAAAGCTCCCACCATATTACATTCTTCAGATGTGGGATTCATAAAGCTTCCACCACATTATATTCTTCAGATGTGAGATTCTCAAACATCCCACCATATTGTATTCTTCAGATGTGGGATTTTCTAACATAGCTAATTAAGCCAAAAAATCAACAAACTTAAGATCCATGGTGAAAAAGAACTATTCAGAAGACAACTACATACTATATGCATATGAAAACGACATTTTTTCTAGAAGTGTTATGGAGGATTCATCACTTGTGATGAAAGGGAAAACCTTTGAATATAATACCATTCTTAACTTGGTAAGACATATAGACCTTTCCAGAAACAATTTTTCTGGAGAGATTCCAAGGGAAATTACAAATCTTGGAATATTGATGTCATTGAACCTATCACACAATTTTTTTACAGGAAGAATTATGACGAGCATCAGTGTTATGACAGTGTTGGAGTCCCTTGATTTGTCAGAAAATCAGCTTTCGGGTGAAATTCCACAAAGTATTTAAGCTTTGACGTTATTGAGTGACTTGAATCTTTCCAACAACCATTTAACTGGGAAAATACCTATAGGCACTCAATTACAGAGCTTCAATGCATCATGTTTTGCTGGAAATGAACTTTGTGGATCTCTACTTCCTAACAATTGTATAGTTCCTGGACCTGATGATGAAAGTGGAGGGAACGATGATGGCGATGGTGTTGACAAAGTTGATTGGTTCTACATAAGCATGGCACTTGGATTTATGGTGGGGTTTTGGAGTGTAATAGGTCCTCTGCTTGTTAACAGAACGTGGAGATACATGTATTCTCACTTCTTAGATTGCCTTGGAAGACAAATTTGTATCTGTCGTACAAAAGTGTGGCAAGATCTTTTTGTTTGGTTCAGTTCTGTTTTTTGTATTGTAACCCTTACATGAATAAACGAGAGTCTTCACTCTTGTGCCTGCAGTGTGTTTGAAGGTCTTGTATCTTTAATTTCGAATTTTTGTACTCTTACCCAGATATTAACTTCAATAAACTGTGCTATTTTCTGTTGCACTTTGGAATGGATTGGAAGAAAAAAGAAAAGAAAATAAAGACGAAAACATCTTAAAAGAACATTCCATGTTTATGTAAAACAATTATCAAATGTTGATCAAACTTAGTCTATATTTTGGATTGCATTATTATATAATAAACAGAATGACAAATTATCATAAATGTCACTATAACATTGGTTTGAATAAGCTGTGATATTATCTTAAAACCAATTCGGATTATTTCGACCGCTTTTGGATTAGTTTAAATGCAACTTATTAAGAGTGCATCAAATTACCAGAGAAATCATAGCAAGAGTTGTACACGAGAGAGCCCACCACTTTTTTTTTTTTTTTTTTTTTTTTTTTTTTTTTTTTTGTGTTTGTCTTTAAAACATTGGATCAATCCATTGGAAGTTGTAAATCCTAACAAGGTATATCTAAAAGGAGATTGAGAAAAAAAATAATAATAACAGAGGTCTGACTTTTATGACTTAGTTCAATTAGTTTCGTTTACAAACCAATACTAATCCATAAAAAGGGATATTAAATTTAATTTATTTTATTTTTAAGGTGGGGAGAGTGATTTAAATTTAGAAAAAAAAAAAACTATTCATACTTTATGGTTTAAAAGATAAGGATGAGATTTGAATCTTTGACGTCTTAAGATAAAGAGAAGTGTTTAATCATTTTTATTAAAGGATGGAATGCAAAAATAAACATAAATCGGTTAGCAACCAAAACTAACAGTTTGGGTCAGTAAATGAAAATGGATTACAAGGCGAAGGATCTGAAACAAAATTGAACGTTTGGAGGGAGAGGATGATGGAAATTCAGCTCAGATTGGGATCCATTACTAATAGACACCAACAATTTCGGTTAATTTCTAGAAATTGACGATTGCAAATGGCCGTCGCCTTCATAGGTATTTAGGCCTATACGCATGGGCCTGTCTTTTGCTCATGATTGGCATTGTGGCCCATAACGTAAATATCAATTTTTTTTGTCATTTGACTAATCAACTTGGACTACTTAAAAATACAAAATCTCTTGATGTGTCTAGCATCTCCATTTTTGGTGTCATTCCACTTTGTTTAGGAGAACTTTCATAATTGAGATCTCTAGAACTGTTCACTAACAAATTGAATGGAAGTCTTCATGAAATTCACTTTGCAAATCTTACGAGTTTGTTAGTATTTCCTGCATCTAATAACATGCTAACACTTTTTAAGTCAGTAAAGATGGATTCCTCCATTTCATCAACTCGAAATATTACAATTGCGCTTCTGTTCCTAAGGACCTCATTTTATCTAAAGTTTTGTCACTGTGGTTTTTATTATATCTAGTTTTATCTAACTCAGCCATTCTTTTTTTTAGTCAGTCCTCTTTTCTTAATCTTTTTCATAACCAAATCCATGGATGCATACCAAATTTACCTAAGATCGGTAAACTTGAGGCCCTAGATTTGAGCTCGAATAAATTATTTGGTCCATTGCCTTCTTTACCTTCACATGTGTACATTGTCGATTTTTCCAACAACGTTTTGTCAGGATCAATTTTTCATATCTTCTGTTAAGTTGCATGTGTCCAGGAATTTCATATACCTTTCTAGCATCGATTTCTCACGAGACATTCCTAGAGAAATTATAAATCTTTGAGCATTGGTATCATTGAATCTATTGCACAATTTTTTAACAGGAAGAATTCTGGTAAGTGTTGGTGCTCTGAGATATTTGAACCAACTTGACTTCTCCAAAAACCAGATTTTTGAAGAAATCCCACAAAGTATTTCGGAATTGACATTCTTGAGTTACTTGAACCTTTCGAATAACAAGTTAACTGTGGGAATTCCTTCAAGCACTCAATTACAAAGCTTCAATGCATATAGCTTTGCGGGTAATAAGTTTTGTGGATCTCTGATAGTCTTTTTAGATAAAAATATGTTCTGCATTACTAACTTTTTAGTCATACATTACATCTATATAGTGGCATGGTTACAACTTTCTGGAGTGTCATACCTACTCCAACTACTGCATCATTGTTTACTCAACAATATTTTACAAATATGGATCACCATTCCCTTACAACTAAATTTCCCTAAATTAAGCTAAATGACAGCAGAAAATGACAACAGAACATTTCAACAAAAAACGTTTCTAGAAAAATCTCACTTAACTAACATTCCTCCTTGAGATTTTTCTTGAAATCTCCCAGCTTAGTTCTCAAAACTTCAAAATTTCCCTTAGGCAAAGCCTTGGTCATTATATTTGCAATTTGTTTATCTGAGCTGTAGTAAGCAAGTGTAGTCTCACCATCCTTTTCAGCTTGCCTGATAGCATGATATTTCACATTTATGTGCTTAGTATGCCTATGCTGCACTGGATTTTTGGCCATTGAAATTGCTGACTTGTTGTCCACCATAATTGCAGTAGGTTCATCTTGTTTTAGCTCCAAATCACTTAAAATCTTTCTTTGCCATATAGACTGATTTGTTGCAGTAGCTACAGATATATATCCTGCTTCTATAGAAGATTGAGCCACCACTTCTTGTTTTCTTGAATTCCATGAAAACATGCCCGAACCAAGTGTGAAAACATATCCAGAAGTGCTCTTCATGTCATCAACACTCCCAGCCCAGTCACTGTCTGAATAACCCATTAAATTCCCCTGCTCTTGCCTTTTAAACCAAATGCCATAGTCTGATGTTCCTTTGATGTATCTCAGTGTTCTTTTTGCAACACCAAGATGAACCTGACTTGGATTATGCATAAACCTGGACAACAAGCTTGCTGTGAACGTAAGATTAGGCCGTGCTGCTGTTAAAAATAACAAGCTCCCTATTAAACTTTTGTAAACTGCAAGATCAACTTTGTCTCCACCATCTTTAGAGATCTTTTCATTTTCAACTAATAGTGTTGACACAGATTTATACGTCTCCATCTTGAATTTCTTTAAGACATTCAGTGCATATTTCCTTTGAAAAATGAAGATTCCACTGCTTGATTGATGGATCTCCATCCCCAAAAAATAGTTCATCTCACCCAAATCAAACATTTCAAATTTACCCTCCATTTCTTGCTTGAACTGACTCACCATAGTTTCATTATTTCCTATCACTAACATATCATCAACATATAATGACACCATAAGCACATCATTATTCTCAACTTTCTTCACATATAATGCAGCCTCATTCTCATTTCTGTTGAAACCACAATTGATGAGATGTTCATCAATTTTGGCATACCAGGCTCTAGAGGCCTCTTTTAACCCATACAAAGCCTTGTGTAGTTTGTAAACTTTACTTTCCATTCTTGCAACTTGAAAACCTTCAGGTTGATCAATAAATATCTCTTCATGCAATGTTCCATTCAAAAATGCAGATTTGACATTTAGATGATACACCTTCCATCTCGATTGAGCTGCTAAGGCAATAAGAAGCCTTATCGTATCATGTCTTGCAACTGGAGTAAATGTGTCTCCATAGTTCACACCTGCAACTTGTGCATAGCCTTTCACCACCAACCTAGCTTTATATTTATGGACCGAACCATCGGGATTAAGTTTTGTTCGATAAACTCATTTAACCCCAATGACATTTCTGTTTTTAGGTCTGTCAACCAACTCCCAAGTGCCATTCTTTTCAATCATTCCAATCTTCTCCTTCATGGCTTGAATCCAAACTTCATACATTGATGCTTCTTGATAATTGTTAGGTTCTGAGATTGTAAGATTGCGGCCTTCATAAATCTTAGAGAGGGCCCTTGTTCTCAGAACAGGTGATTCAAGTGAGGATTCACCATCTGAATTCACATATTCTTTTTGACTTGGAGAGCTAGATGATTGAGTTACATTTGAAGACCATGAGTGCAGATCTTGAGGACTAGCATTTTCTTTTTCAACTTCTCCTTATCCCAATTCTAATAAGCATGCTTATCCATAACTACATCTATGCTAATAGAAATATTTTTTGTATGCAAATTAAATATTCGATAGCCTTTAGCTTGTTATGAATAGCCAATAAAAATTCCCAACTCACTTTTCTGATCCAATTTGCTTCTTTTTGCTGAAGGAGCATGAGAGTAACAAATTGAACCAAAGATCTTCAAATGCTTGGCAAAGGGCTTTACTCCATTCCATGCCTTAATTGGAGTTTTCCTATCAACAGCTTTTGTTGGCAGCCTGTTTAGAAGATAAACTACTGTACAAACAGCTTCAGCCTAGAATTTTTGTGGCAACTTCTTCTCCAACAGCAAAGACCTGGCCATTTCAACTACTGTCCTGTTCTTTCTTTCAGAAATGCCATTCTACTCTAGTGAGTAACTTACAGTCAGCTTGTGATCAATTCCAACATCTTCACAATGATTATTGAATTCATTTGAAGTGTATTATTTACCATTATCAGACCTTAAAGCCTTTAACTTACATCCACTTTATCTTTCAACTAAAGCTCTAAACTTTTTAAATACCATGAACACTTGTGATTTGCTGCTCATAAAATATATCTAAGTCATCCTTGTTAAATCATCAATAAAGAGCAAAAAATATCTATTTTGGCTCAATGATGGTGTTTGCATAGGTCCACACACATTCGTATGGACTAATTTAAGTTTCTCTTTAGCTCTCCATGTAGCACTTATAGGAAATGCTTGCCTATATGCCTTTCCCATTTGACAAGAACCATACACTTCTTTAAAGTATGAAATTTGTGGTAGATCCAGTGTTAGACCCTTCTCATGCATAATCTTTAGAGTTGCATTGTTAAAATGCCCATATCGTTTATGCCACAGCCATGATTCATCCCCACCAACATAATTAACACTATCAACAGCTAATTTCCAGTCCACAGAAAAGCTTTTGTCAACCATTTCTACTTTGATAATCAAGCTATCATCAGGATCAAATACACAACAATACTTGTCCTTAAATGACAAAGAATAACCTTTGGAGAGCATTTGAGCTACACTTAATAAATTATATGCTAAAGAAGGAATGTAGAGTACATCATGTATGAACTTTGTACCTTGTTTAGTTTGCACAGCAACTGATCATTTTCCATGTGCTTCAACTAATTCACCATTTCCTAATCTGACTTTTGTCCTAATAGACTTGTCAAGAGTGCTAAACAATAACTCATTATTTGACATGTGGCACGTGCATCCATTGTCTACGAACCAAGTAGTGCTGTTAACAGTATGTGCACCATGAGAAACCATAAACAAGTTGTCTTCCTTTTTTTGTGACTCTTCAGTGAAGTTTGCATGTTGAACAGGTTATTGCTGTGATTGGTTGTGTTTTGCCCTGCAATTTTTCTCAATATGGCCTAGTTTTTTGCAAAATCTACATTGAATAAGAGGCTTCCCTTTGTACCAGCAGTCCTTCTCTTGGTGATTTGTTCTTTGACAAATGCTATAGGGTGAAAACTTGCCTTTCTTTGCTTGATCTTTTACATAAAATGGTGTTTTCCCTTTTGCTGCTTTGTCCCCTTCACCTTTCTTGCTGTCCTTACTAGATTGATTGCCTTTGTGTTTAGCTTGAAATGCACCTTCTATGGCTTCTTCATCTCTGATATTTGATCTTTGTTCTTGGGCCTGCAATTTGCTAATTAATTCTGCCACTGACAGTGTTTTCAAGTCACAAGATTTTTCAATTGCTGAGATTTTGGACTCAAACCTTGTAGGCAAGCTTATCATAATATTCTCTACTATTTTAGAATCTGGAAATTCTTCACCAAACAACCTTATTTTATTCACAAGGTCCAGGAGCATGAATGAATAAACCTTCATAGTTTTAGCTTCCTTCATCTTTAACATCTCAAATTCTCTTTTGAGAGTTAAGAGTTTAATAGTCTTCATTCTATCACTTCCTTCAAACTCCTCTTTTAGCTTCTCCCATACTTCCTTAGGTGTTTTACAAGCCATTATCCTAGTGAAAATCACCTCTGAAAGTGCCAAATGAGGGCAGGTAAGTGCTCTTGGTTTCTTAACCTTCTGCTCTTCGTAAGCCTTGATTTGTGCTATAGTTGGATCTGGTCCAAGAGGAGGAGGATCAGCACCCACTTCTACTGCCTCCCATAAATTTAGAGCCTTGAGATAAGTCTTCATCTTGATAACCCATATATGATAGTTTTCCCCTATGAACATGGGAGGACCTGTACCCAAGAAGTTGTTTGAAGCTATTTCACTCTTTCTCACAGTGTTTGATTACTCTCCTCACAAACACTCAAGAAAGCTGTTCCTTACCCTCACAGATCCCTAAAGAAGAAGAGCTCTAATACCACTGATAGTTTTTTTAGATAAAAATATGTTCTGTATTACTAACTTTTTAATCATACATTACATATATAGAGTGGCATGGTTACAACTTTTTGGAGTGTCATACCTACTCTAACTATTGCATCATTGTTTACTCAAAAATATTTTACAAATATGGATCACCATTCCCTTACAACTAAACTTCCCTAAATTAAGCAAAATGACAACAGAACATTTCAACAAAAGAGTTTCTAGAAAAATCTCACTTAGCTAACAATCTCCACTTCCTAAGAATTGTACTGAAACTGTTCAACCAACTGATTATTGAAGTGGAGAAGAAAAAGATGGAAATGAATATGAAGTGGATTGGTTATATGTAAGCATGGCACTTGGATTTGTGGTGGGTTCGTGGAGTGTAATAGGTCCTCTAATTGTTAACAGGAGATGGAGGTAAATGTATTTTCATTTCTTGAATTGCCTTGGAGACTTTGTAAATGTTGTAAGCAAGTGTTGCTAGATCTTTTTAAAGTTTGGATATTTTGCTCTTTCATATGTTGTAATCATTTAATGAAGTTCTGTTACATGAAGAATTTTCAGTCTAGAGTGTGTAGTGTGCTTGAAGGGTCTTATATTTTTAACTTGAAAATTTCTTGACTCCTATTTAGACATTAAAGCTAGTCTTTATAAATTGATTTTAGGAGATAAAGTAAAAAATAAATATCATGATGTCCTGAAATTTCATTCCATGTTTATAGAATATTTAAAAAAATGTTGGATCAAACTGAAATATATTGTTTTTATAAGTAGTGGTACAATAATACATTAATTTTTTAATAAAATAAATTAATTATAATAAATAATATTAACTTTTAATCGACACTGAAAACATCCTTCTTTAAAAAATATTTTTATAAAATATATTACATTAATTTTAAATTTATTTAATAATATAAATATATAAATAAAATTTAATAAATGGTGAGACTAAAACATGAAACTAATTTGTACCATTGCTATGGACTAGTTGATACATAAGAGTGTCTCTATGTCTAGTCCTATGTCTCAATCAAACAAGGAATGAGACTGAAATTTATCTAATCCCCTTCCAAAGATATCCTAAGTCCCCTAAGTCTCTAAATGATATATTTATACCATTTAGAGATTTAAGAATAATAAAAAATAAATCTCTTAAAAGGTTGTAAAAATAATTATTTTTTCTGTTACTTTCAGATTTTAAACTAATTAACTCTCAAACGCTAGTGCTAAGTAGCACCTCCAAATACAATTTAATGCAATCAAAATTATTTTGAAAAGGAAAAACTTCATTTAGTCTTTAAGGTTTTGAAAAATATTAAGTTTTTAAAACTCATTTGGAAACAACTTTTTGTGTCTACAATTTTTTCAAAACTCTTCAAAAAAATTTAAACTGTTAGTCAATTGACGGTCAATAATGATTATAGGTTATTTATAACAACTTAAATTTAGAGACATTTTAGATAATTTTACTTGTAAATTTATTATTTTACTAGGATAATCCGATAATTTTCATGAAACTAACAGCCATCAATTTTTTTTTATGCATTTTGTTAATGTTAACTATCAGCTGACTAACAGTTTAAATTTTTTTGAAAAATTAGGGCTTAAAAAAACTGTTTTAAAAAAGCTTTAAAAATCTGATTTTTCAAAATCTTAGGGACTGAAATAAAATTTTTCCTTTTTCAAAAACTTTAAAATTCGTAATGTCAAAATAAATAATCATAAACAAACTGGAATTGTAAACAAGCTTTCAACCTAACTCGACGCAATAAAGACATTGAAAAAACTATACAGGAGAGAGCCTGTTTTGTTTGTGTATTAGTTTTTTTAATTTTAATTTTTTTAAACATTGGTCCGCGTTTGAAGCATTGACTATCAATCTTATGGAAATTGAAAACTATAAAAAGATAATAAATAACAAACTCCTGGTTTCTGTTGGTTGAGTTCAATTAGCTCCAGATATTAAGTACAAATGCTAATTAAACTAACCAATCAGTAAGAATTAGAAACGATTATATTGGTATTTAATTTGTGTCGAGGGGTTAAGATTTGGAACTGTTCTTGGAAAATGTTGGGACTCTAACCTTTAACTTCTTAGAGTCAACAGAGATACTCAACCACTCTTAATAAAGAATAATACATGAATAAAACAATTTTTAGTTTCCTATTATGGATGCATTCGGCCTTTAAGGGCTGGTCTTTAAGTGATATTAGTCTTGGGCCATTTTATGGGAAAATGCATAAAATAGCCCCTTTGGAAAGGGCAACCCCAAAAATAACCCTTCATTTTTTATTCTTATAAAAAAGGTATTGAATGGAAAAAAATGTCCTTAATGAAATGGGAACCATAGGTTGAAATGCATTCACCCAGCTTATTCTCAGCTTATGTCAATATGATATGGTCATAAACTTCTTCGTCCTAAACTCTTCGCTTTCATGTCACCGATCGTCGACCTTCACTTGCAATTGTTCGATTGCTTGGTCTGCTTGACTCTCAACTCCGATGAAGAATAGATACTATTTTTTTTTCATTGTCTCTGACAAACGCTGACATCTCCTTTTCTTCTCCCTCACAACCCCATTTTCTTCTCTCCTTTACACATTATTTTCTCGATCGTCGCCATGTATCACCATTTGGTTTACTTGATTGCATCTCTCTCTCTCTCTCTCTCCATTGTCACCGTGTATCACCATCTGGTCTACTAAACTACACGCCTCTCTCTCCATCGTTGTCGTGTCAACTCTGATATCTACTTGACTGCGCCTCTCTCACTTTAGTTTGCTTGACTATGTTTATTTGTTTTCTATTAACTCTCACTTCGGTTTCGAAAGTGAAGGAGAAATGGATGGGGATTTCAATGTAGAAGAAAACCCAAACATGTTTTGGATAAAATAAAGGTAGTGGGGAGGAAGAAGGAGATGGAAGTGGCCTATCTATGGCCATGGAAAATTGAGTTGATGGAAAGGCCAGTGAAGCAGAATTACTTTGATCATAAGAGGAAAGATGAGGATAAAATGGTGATGATGTTTTTTATGAAGAGAATGGTGGTGGTGATGTTGATTTTAATGATTTGAAGCTTGCCCAGATTGCCTGCTTGAATTTTGGGAAGGACCGGTTTGACATCTTGAGATTTGTGAACTTCGAAAGCTTTGATTTTTAGTTTTAACTATTATGAATTTCTTGTTTATTAAATGCTTGGAGATGGATGTGATTTGAATGCTAAAGTTTGGAGTTTTACGTCTGTTAGTAGATAGATGTAATTTAATTATTGCTTGCAATAGGGACCTTTGTTAGAGTTAGTAAATGGATGTCATTTGAATGATGGAATTTACAGAATGGATATGAAGAATGTTTACTTCGTTTTCAAATTTGTGTTTCCTGGGAGTTGAGATTCCCAATTTTTGAGTTGGGAATTATAACCTTCCGGTTGAGATTCCTAACCCAAAGGTTGGGATTCCTACTTTTCTGATTGGGATTCTTAACTCGAACGTCAGAATTCCCTGACCTTTGGCAGGATGTGGAGTAGAATTCTCAACCTGAAAGTTAGGAAGCCCAACCTAACGGTTGGGAATGCTAACCTTGGTTGGGATTTTCAACCTCTAGGTTAAGATTCCTAAGTTCGATTAGGAATCCCACCCTTCTGTTGGAGGTCGAGAAATTGGGAATCCCAACCTGAAGGTTGGGATTCATCACCCCAGGGTTGGGAATTCCAACCTGAAAGGTTGGGAGAGGTTGGGAATCCTAACCTCGAGGTTGGGATTTCCAATCCTGAGGTTGGAATTCCCAACCTTTAAGTTAGAATTACCTTTGACAGGATCTAAAGTGGGATTTCTAACCTGAGGGTTGGGACTCCCAACCTGAGGTTAGCATCTAGGTTAGGATTCCTAATCCCTGGGTTGGGAATCACTCTTAGATCCCGTCAGAGGTTGGTATTTCTCAATCTCTAGGTTCAAAATCTCAACTTGAAGGTTGAGAATTGAGTACTTTTTTATGTACTTTCAAGTGATATACCGAATATTGATAATCTTCTTTTGTGAAAATCATTTTTATTTTGTGACACACCATGCCTATTGCCATATGACAAGTATGAGGACAAGATTGACCCCATTGCTGAGAAGGCAATCATCAAGATCAAAAATCAATATGCAGTTTTTTATGCCAAGGTTCTAAGATTCCTAACGGCTCATTAAAAGCCAAGAAGGTTTAGAGATGCCAAGGAAATCTATTTTGGCTTAGCATTTGGGTAGTCATGGTGTACTTGAGTTATGCTGGTCGGTGATTGTGTTCTCTAACCATATTTCCTATTTGTGATTTGGCTTCCCCACTAGTTATTTCAAGTGTTTGGTTTGCAATTTGAATTGATACAAACATTTTGTGGGATTAGTTCTTGTTGTGGTTTCAGTTACATGCTCTATGACAATTTGGGAATAGAACTTTTTAACTATAGGTGATTTTGTGGGATAACTTGGTTATATTTGGGATATTGAACAGTTTATTGTACATGCATTGCAATTGTCCTTTTGTATCAATTTGTTGTTATGGTTAATTTTATTTTGGAATCTTGTTTGGTTTTAATAGGCAAATATGAAACGCTTGATGTTTAATTTTCAATGAAGATAATTTCAATATTATTGAACGGTTAATAATTTTCCTAAATCAGAGAATAATTGGCATAGAAAATAATTTTCCTGAATCAGAGAGAAATACCAACTAATTATAAATGATCAATTGGAGTTTGTTTATCATCATTTATTTCCACTTGCTTTGCATTTGGAAAATCAAAATGTATTGGACGGCAGTTCCGCCTATAAACAAATGCGCTTGGGAAGAAACGCATCTCATTCCAGTGCCAAAGAATTGACTAAACAAGATTCCATTGCTACAACATCAACAAAGAATCTATATTATGGACTAATTACATGACTCAACAAGATTGCATAGCTTCAACACCTTTGCCTGCACATTGATGAGCAATTCCTATTCTTTGCTTGTCTTCATTAGAGAATTGCAGCATCCGAACCATAAGATCCAAAGCCTGGAACCCAGCATACATGACCACTAGAGGATCAGCCAATTAAAAGAGCATTTACAAGCAAAGCTCGCTTAGATAGAACTACAATAACACTAAAAATTAGGATTTATAAACAATTTGAGTTAATACATGACAAACATGGCAACATATCCAAGGTATTATGTAAACTAAAACCTGTTCATAATCCATCAAGGCAAAAGAGATGGTGGTGATGACGTAATTTCTGGGGTGGCAACAACAAATGTTGGCCATAAGAAAATAACAGTGGCAAGAAGGATTTCAAGTCTAAACTTCTAACACTTAAGTGAAAGCGTTACAAGGCTGATGGAAATTCCAATAAAGATAGCTGATGACATTCAACGATTGCATTAGGAGTCTGAATCTTGAATGACGAAAAGAAGAAAAAAATCTTAATATGCTTGACAACATGACCTGGGAAGAGTTAAGTATCATGACTTGACAACATGACCTGGGAATTAGTATCAAAGTCAGACAAAAAAATAGTAAATTTTATAAGGGCTAATATTTAGCACCTGTAGTTGTCAAATTAAGCCATAAAAAAAAAAAAAAAAAAAAAAAGACAATCGCAACAAATAATCATAGTTACAAAAAGATAAATACATGCTTTACCTGAGTGTTGTGATTAGGATTCTTCAATTTACCATCAATTAATTGAAGCACATCTCTACAAGTAGTAATATTAATAAAGCGAAAGATATGTGATTGACTACCACTATTATTTTTAATATCAGGTAAGAACTATCACTGTTTAAGATGCAACACACTTGGATGGATGGCATGGGCAAGTAGAATAAATAATTTCAAGGTAGCCTTACAGTCTTAACCTTCTTCTATACTCATGATAAAGCATTAATAAACAGCAACATATATTCCTATCAGTGAAATAAGCTTTATGGTGTCTAAGGTTGGACTTGAATATATAATAAACGAGAGATATTTTTCCTATAAATTTATTTCAGTGAAATAAGCTATATATTTATACTTGTATTATTATGTTTAAGATTAAAATTAAAAAAAAAAAAGAAAAAATTGTTTCTTTTTTTTGCCAAATATTAGACATCATTAGAAAGTGCACTCGAAGCTTGTCCTATCTTAGTTCAATCCCACAAAGAAACAAAGTCTATCTACATTTTAGAACTGGAAAATTTCTTTTGAAAGGGGAAGTTCATACAATACTGTATTTGCTATACTGTTTTTCTCTAATCAACCTTTTCTACTTTTTAATTTTTCTTAATTCACAAAAACACTTAGAGAGTTGAAGAACCCTAGAAACCTTAATTGAATACTATGTAAATTGAAACTTATGGACTACATTAATCTCTTTGAACTCCATGTTGCAAATCGTTCAACTTCATTTTACAGGTACAGTCTAAGTGTAAAGCAAAACTCTACATGTTTTGTGAGCAACATATATGATTAAAGAAAAAAAAAATTAGTCTCACCCTCACAAGTACTATTGAAAAACACTAACCTCAGCTCAGAAATCATGCACCATAAACAGGAGATAGTTCAAATGAAGCAAAATAGAATTTGAACAGGAACCCTTCGGCTGTATAACGTATTTTAGATTTCCTTCATCACCATATCTGGATGGAGTCCTGCAGTTAAAAAAATACATGAAAATCTGAATAAAGAACTCTTATAAATTCTCAAAAGCGAAACTTTTGTAGAAAATCAGTTTGACTTTACAACAAGCATCTTGAATAAAAAATATCAAAACATACCTTGTAAGGACAGATGAAGCAACACACAAATCTAACTTGGTGGATGCATCAAATGAAAACCTAACGTTTTGAAAAATAAAATTAGGAGATAATTACTGTAAACAAGCTTTTTAAACTTAAATAATTGGATATTGAGACTTTGTAAGGAAACAATTCCACTACAATTTACACACTGCTTGTTATAGTATTCAAACTAACTGTTGTCAAAACATGTAACATAGGGAACTTCTCAATCCCTTGACAAGGACAATTTTACCATATTAAAGAATTATATTGAATATTGATACTTCGTAGGGAAACAATTCTGCCAAAATAAGGTTATTAGAAGGACTGCACGACATAAAACTTACTAAAAATTATAATAAAGCTTTAACAGACATCAAGTAATATCTCATGAAGTGGGGAAAATGACATTTGCAATGAACATATCACTTGTATGGTATCTAATGATCTGAGACATTGGAGTAGGTTATAGAAAACAAAATAGAATGGATTAAGAGGGAATAGCTTTTATATATTGCAATAGAGGCAAAATTTTTAACATCCATTTCAGCAAAATACAAAAACGTTAAGGAATCTCAACCTCTTAACTCGGAGGTCGGTAGGATCTAGGGTAAAATCCCAACTTTCGGGTTTTCAGTTGGGATTCCTAACCCTCGGATTGGGAATTCTCAACCCTTAGGATGGTTTCCCAACTCCTAGGTTGAGAATCTTATCGTAGGAGTTGAGAATCCCAACTTGTGGGTTGGAAATCCCAACCCAAAGGTTGGGAATCCTACCTTGAGGGTTGGGAATCCTAATCTTTAAGTTAAAAATCCTAACTTGGGGATTTGCCAAAATTCTTCAATTGCAACTCAATCTATCAACCAAAAAATTCTCAATTTTCAAGCAAAAAACCAAAGTCATTATACAAATTTGAACGCAAATCATGTTCAAATGCAAATGTCCACTAAAATAAATTATATGTCATAAATCATCATTCAAATCCAAACCTAAACTCACATATTACACCAAACAATCACAATAACACTCTATTATACCAAACTCACAGTCCTTGAGATGGGTTATCGGTGGCCCAGAATTGGTCGACTACAAGCAAAGGTTTGCTATTAGTGACGTCAGAGCGAAGAACCAACAGTTCGACAGCGGCGTGACTTGCAAACAAAGGATGCATGGCAACATGCGAATCTAATGGCGACAACACAAAAAAAAAAAATAGTGAAAATAAAGGAAGTACAAGAACAAAATAAGAGGAAGAAGAAAAGAGAAGAGGAAGACCTTACTTGCTGGTGAACCATTGTTGACAGCATTGCGGTGGAGAAAGGTTTGCATATCTCTGATGGTTGAGAATTGACTATGAGAGAGGAAGGCATCACCCGTAGATTCTTAGAGAAAGAATGATAGAAAAAGGTTAGATAGATAGGGAGTGAACGACGGCGGGTTTCTAATGTATTTCGGTGGGTTTGGTCGGTGGTAGGTGGAGGTGCGACGGTGAGGTCCGCCAATGAGGAGGTGCGATGATGGGTCATGATTCCTAGAGAGAGAATGAGAGAAAAAAGTTTGTTGGTGAACGTGACATATAAAAGGGGTGAGTTAGTGGTAATTAGTAGAATAATTAAGGATATTTTTGTCCAAAAAAGGTTAATCTAAAATGATTTAAAACAAATGAGTTATTTTTCAATTGGGCCATAAAAAAAAAGGTTAGATTTTAATTAAACCTTTTATTCCAAGCCCCTAAGGCCCATTCGATGTGCAAATTGAATTGGACTTTTTTCAACTGAGTGTATTGAATAGAATTGATAGAATGAGATTAGGCATTAGCCCATTAGTGTGGTGCAATTGAAATAAACAAAAGAATATATTTTTTTTTTTGATAAAAGGATTATGAGATTGATTATTATCATATTAAATTAAATTAACCTTTGTGAAAATCTCTTAACTTTTAGATAAATAATTATTTTATATCAATTTTAAAGTATAAAATATTATAAATTGAATTTGGTTAAATATTTTTATAATTCTATTTTTAATAAAATAAGCATTTAAATTCATTTCTTAAAAATAAATGCAACTATTTACAAATAATTTTAAATAAAATTACATTTATTTTTAATTACTATTAAAAATATTAATTATTTAAAATATTATATATAATATTAAATTAGTTTATAAATAAAATAATTATCAATATAAAAACAAAAATAACCATGAAAAGCAATGAGACTAAATATACAAATATACATGTAATTACTTAAAAGTACATAATTATATAATTTAATTTTTCTATTTGCTTTCTACATGCAATTTAGTATAAACCCTAATAATATATACAAAATCAAAAGTAATATGACATAACGATTCATAATTTTCAGAGTAATGCATAACCCTAATGCGAGATTACTGATGACTTTATAATCCAACACATGTAGTAGTGATAAGCATTCTCATCACCACTACCTTAAGAAAAATAGAATAAAAAAAGGATTAAATAAAATGTTTACTGATGACTTGAAGTGCGGTAAGTGGAAAGCCTACAACACAATTGTGATTTTCCCTTGGATAGTTTACTAATGTCATCATTATTCTAGCATTTACGGTGTGTTTGATTTGCTCATAAAATTATCTAGACATCTCCTTCCCAATTTCCTTGAAGGTGCATTCAAAGACTTCAGTGACCAATTAGGCTTTCATCATATATATATATATATATATATATATCTTATGTACACCTATGATATCGATATGCTTGACAAAAAAAAAAATGGTTGTATTAAAAAATTATTGATCGTAATTTATTGTATCTTTATTATATTTGATTATAACAAAATCTACATTAGACTAATTATCAATAGCGTAAAGCAATATTATTCTCTTCATAAATAAAATGTTTTACAAAATTTCTTTTGATCATTACTTCGGACCAAGAATACAATGACATTCATATTATATTGCCATAGGTTCCATTGTGCCCTCATCCTAAGTCAATAAAGGAGGAAATAATATTAAAATTTTAATTTGTCTAAATTATTTTCTTTGAAAAATAATTTTATATTGTTTCTGGTAGACACTCTAGGATACTTCTTTGGTGCTCCAATTGCTCCATATGTTACACATTGCAAACATTGAAAGTAAAATACTATGAATTGAGAGATCAAACTTGAAAATAAGTCAGTATATAAGAGTATGGTTCATAATATATTTTTAGAAATACCTATTTCATAGAATTTTATGAAAACAAAAGTCATTAGACTGATGATCTGCTTATGCAATTCTTTGGTAAATTCCATCAACCAAACATCCACACTGTCAGATATATATTTATATTGGACCTCATATTTGTCATTTATTGTAATATCACCTACTGAGTATTATAGACTTGGCTGTGAGGAAGTATGATTACAGGACAATAATTTCCCTCAAGCAATTTCGTCTCTATGACCACAATCTCATTTAAAAAATAAAAAATAAAAAATAAAATCTTGCAGTTTCCAGAAGAAACCAAATAAAGAAAGATAAAAACGTCAACATTTTGGAGAGCATAATTCATATATAGACGGATGAATAGAGGGTCATCTCTTGAGCAGTCAATCTAGTAGCAACCTTTACAACTATAAATGGATGCTTACACGATCATTTAATAAAGAAATTTAGTAGTTCAAAGACATAACAACCTGAAAAAGTGAAAACTGTGCTAGAAATACAGCAAAAAACAGGGGCTTGCTAGAGGATGAAACTGAAATATTACTGAAATATTTATCTGTTGTTTTTATACAACTATTTGCTTGTGACTAAAGTATGAAATTTTGTATGGTTGGAGGTGGGATCTATGAAAACAAATTTTTAATATGATGTTGATATGGTTAGGATTCTAACTCTAAATACGAACCTTCATTAATTTTTCAATTAACCACATATGATAAACAAAAATTAAGTATATCTCAAGCCCGTCCTCTGTGGACTGATCCTGAGTTTTTCATCAAGCTTCCCTTCAAACTCAATTAAGATGTAAACCCCACCAAAACCACCCATTCTGGAATGACTCCATTTGATCTACATATGGCCCGGTTTGAATGCCAACAGTTACTACAATAAGGCCTCATTGAACCCACTTCCTCACCTTGGGCCTGTCAAACATTTTATGTAGAAAAACGGGCTGAACAAATTCGTGGAAAGAAATGTCTTGTTATTGATTACAAACCTTTGAATCAATTTTTACAAGATGACAAATTTCTTATCCCAAAAACTAACACCCTGTTTGCCCAGCTGGCTACTGCCAATATCTTTTCCAAATTTGACCTTAAAGGTGCTTTCTGACAAATTGGTATTGATCCTGCTGACCGATACAAAACTGCTTTTTGTATCCTTGATGTTCAATATCAATAGACAGTTTTACCCTTTGGGTTAAAAACCGCTCCATCTCTTTTTCAAAAAAGCCATGACCCGAATCTTTTATCCTATTCTCTCATCTACTTTAATCTACATAGATGATATTTTGTTGTTTTCTACCGACACTCCTTCTCACCTGACTTTACTCTCTCAATTTTATGAACTGGCCCATTCCCATGGTATAATGCTTTCTGAAAAGAAAAGTCTTATTGGCCAACCAGACATCATGTTTCTAGGTATGACCATCACTTAAGGCATTTTCAATCCTGGCCCTCATTTTACCACTCAATTATTAACTTTTCCAGACACACATCTCTCTGTAAAACAAATACAATAGTTTTTAGGCATTTTCAATTATGTTCGTCATTTTCTCCCTCATGTGACTCACCATACTGCTCCTCTTTCTGCTTTACTAAAGAAAAATCCACCTTCTTGGTCATCTATCCATACCACTGCAATATAGCAACTAAAAAAGATTAGTCAAAACCCTCCACCTTTTACTATTCCTTCAACTGGTCAGTTAATCCTTCAAACCGATGCCAGTGATCATTACTGAGGTGCTATACTTCTTGAAGACCATAATCAACAGCATTTTTATGGTGGTCATGTTGGTGGACAATTCTTTGAGTCCCAAAAACACTACCATACGATTTATAAAGAAATCCTTGCTGTCAAGTATGATATTAAGAAGTTTGATTTTTATCTTCGCACCACCACTTTTGCTGTACACATGAACAATTCCTCATTCCCTAAGAACCTAGACTTTAATAATAAGATTATCCCTACTCCATTATTATTACGGCTAAAAGATTGGTTTTTCAGATATGATTTTACTGTTAAACATGTGAAAGGTTTTACCAATATAATAGCTGACATTTTATCCCGATCTTCCCACATCAAGCTTCTTACATCTCAACAGTCTATTCCATCTATTCTTATGGCCTCTTCATCTTCTCCACCAGATCTTCCTGACCTTTCAGCCACTACCATTGAAACTTATCCTCCAGAGCTTTTGCACTCTCTTCCTCCAAACTCTTCTCCCACTGTTCAACAAATCACCACTTTTGCCAAAAATCATATGTTGTTTTACTATTCTAGGCTCCGATATCATCATCATCCATACCAACTCCATAATCCTCTCAAGCCTTTTCTTGACATTTTTCCACTATGGCCTTTTTCTCAATTCTCTCCTGAAGTCCTCTGGTATTTTTGGTGTCTTGCTATCACTCATCACTTCCCCATATCTTTCCCTGTCCAAGTTCTTTATGCTAATCTCCATGATCCTAATCAACAGGATTCTCACATTTGGACTTTTCTTCAGTGGTTTGACCTTTGCCAGTCTGGCACAGTGAAGTCACCCGCATCATGGGCTACTACAATGTTTGAAAACTTTCTCCAAATATGGCATGTGAAGTTACCTGCATTTGAATTTTGCATCGACCTTATTTTTGTAATCCACAGAGACATCTGATTTGGTCTCACAATCAAAGTTATGAATGAGATACTCTATTTAATTTTGATGAGTTATACCCTACCAAATGCACTGCACTCCTCAACTTTTTCTATGATGTGAACAAAGCACTTCCTAATGAACTGCTCCTCCTGCCAGATGTCCCTTGTGATCCTTCACAAAGTTGGCACCCATTTCAAGATGCTGAACCTCTGCAAGATTCACAAGACCCTTTGAACCTTGATACTTTTGCTGATTTCCCTTGTCGTATTTGTAGGGCCCTCAATTCTAATGATGAAGACCATGTCAACTACAACCTTACCTTTTCCCCATGACCCTACTACCCATTAAAGCAGCACTGAAAGTTTGTTTGTTTTTTCTAATCATGTAATTTTACTGTATTTCTTTTTGACTGTCTGGTTATGATATTTGTATTACTTTTACTTTAAGTCTGTCTGTAATGGCCCTTCCTGTCTGCCACCCTTCAAGGTTGGTTGCTTTGTTATGTATCTTTTCCTACTATAAATCTGTGTAATCTAAGACTCCTAATCAGAGTCAATTCCCCAATCAATAAAATTCGTGCGTTTACTCTCAAATGGCCTTCTAAGTTATTTTAATTTTTGGATGATATTTTTTAGAAACCAATAATGAAAAATAGTCTGTCATGATCTAAGTATGCTCTGTGCTTCCCTCAAGTAAGGACCTTGCACATCAAAATAGATGCTACGATCCACGACTACGGTCCCCATCCATAATTGATTTTGAGTATAGCCACGATGGTACCCATTCAGGCCGTGAGGAAAGGCCGCTCCCGTGGGAAGGGTCCAAAACCATGCTCTGTGGTGGTTATGGTGTGGGGCTCCCGGTCCAATGATTATAAATTAAATAAAGGAAATTATGACATAGTTGATACATTAAATAAAGGAAATGATGATGCTACTAAGTTGGTATTACTCATTATCGTATTTTCTTTCTTCTTTCTTTTGGATTTCATTAGTCATCTATTTGAATTTCTAAGTCGATTCACTTGTGTGATAATGAATTTAATATTTTAAAAAGTTCTCCACTTTGTGCAAGGGAGACCATTGTATAAAAAGGTAATTTTGCCATAAAGAAAATATGTCCACCATAAATATAGGGAGAAAAAAAATCAATCCCATACTTATCCACTAACAATTTTTCAACTGGAAACAAATTTGATGAGAGCTCAATCACAAGGCTTGGATGCATCATGTTAACAAGAGCATTAGAAAACCTCAGGGCTGGGCCTTCTACAAATCAATGACTCCAAAGATTTATCAAATCTTACACTATACAATTGTTTTTTTTCCCTTAATTCTTTTACTGTTGTGACGCATTAGGCAACCAAATGATTGTTAGGAGCCAATTGCTTGCGCCACTAATAATAAAAAATTGTTATTGCTGGAGGCAGGCAAGGTGGGATCTATGACAACTATATAATGTAATATTCTGATCATATATGTGATAATTATGGAATAAAAACTTAACAAATCACAAACAAAAACAAGTATATAAGTCAGAACTTTGATATGGTTAGGATTGATTCTAACTCTAAATATGAACCTACATTAATCAGTTAATTAACCACATATAAACCTACATTAATTAGTTAATTAACCACATATGATAAACAAAAATTAAGTACGTCAAACAAGATGGTTAATAAATTTGATAAAGGATATGATGACATTGCTAAGTTGGTGTCACACGTTATCACATTTTCTTTCTTCTTTCTTTTGGATTCCATTAGTCATCTATATGACTTTTTATGTCAATTGGTTTGTGTAATAATGAATTTAATATCTTACAAGATTTTATCATAGAGAAAATATGTCACAATCCGCAATAAAAGAGTTTCACAGATGCTATCGTAAGAAAAAATTTTACCATGAGCTATAATTGTTGCAAAAAAATATTTTGTTGTGGATCATATGTTGAAAAAGATTTATTTGCAGAAAAACTTTCATATATTTTAATATTTATTATAGATTTTATTGTCGGCATATATAAATTTTCTCTTGCGTTGGCTGATCAAATAACTACTTTAGTTTGTGTTTTCATGCTCAAGCATCACCACGATTTGCTCAATAAATATGAAGCCTACAGACTTACTGACGAAGATCAATAATTCTAAAGCGGACTTTTTTGACAAAATAGACTTTCTGAAACTAATGCTTCAGCCAGACATTCAATACTCAAGCATCAATATTAACTTTAGTTTCTAAAATAAAAATAAATAATCATTTCCAGTTTTGTTCCTTTAAAAATTACATTAAAAAAATATAACATCCTTTAAGTTCTCTTCAATGGATAATCACGAAGCTTTTCACAGAAGTAAACGTCTTTGGAATATTAAAAGCTGTACAAATCTAGTATCACTTGACCTTGTTATAAATGATTTTATAGGAAACGGTCCAAGTCGGGTCAGAGAAATTTTTTTTTAACATGGTGGTTCTCATGTTCCATTTCAAATAACTTCCACGTTTTTACTACTGGAACTTGTTGTCTAGCACGCCTGCAAGTCTTAGACTTGCTACAACAATTTTTTTTTTTTTAAACCAAGACCTGTCAATTTACAAATCTGGTCGACCCAATTTCTTCAATCCAATACTACAATTAACACAAAAAAATCAAAAAACATAAGCGGCAGAGAGAAAGAACAGAGAGCACAAGGAGATTTTTACGTGGTTCAACTCAAAGAATTACCTATGTTCATGACTGGTTTTTGGTTATTTTGGCAAAAATAGTATATTATTTCTACACTTCGAAAGTGCTCTTTGTTTGGTGGAAAAGTGTAACCTATACCAATGGTTGAAAATAGTGAGTAAGTGTAGAAAAAGAGAAAGACAAATGTATACTTAAGGACCACTATTGATAGTGTTAGTTTTTGCTTGACTTGAGGCGTATAAATTACTCAAGAAATTAAGCAAAGTTTGTACACTTCAAAACACTGCACTCAAGATCTTGACAATACATACAAGTATATATATGTATATATATATACATATGCATATATATATATATATATATATATATAACGATTTTAGCATCATATCTTAAAGTTAAAACGAACTAATCAAATTTATTAATTATATTTAAATTAAATAGGAAGGAGAATTTGTTTTAGAAGAGATAATATAATAGATGAATTTGATTGGTTCATCATAATATGTTAAATTTATGAGGTACATACGGTAAAATCACTACATATATATATATATATAGACAGAGAGAGTATGTGTGTGTGTATGTGTGCTTTTATAATTAGGTATCTCTAACTTTAAAAATGTAGGGAAAATCAATCAAATTCATCAATTACATTCTTTCTCCATAAAACAATTCTCTCTTCTATTTAATTCAAATAGAATAGATGAATTTGATTATTTTTATCTAACTTCCACATATAACACTTTCAAAATATAATTTGTTAAACCTCATGATGATGTAAATTGCTGAAAAATCTTGCTCTCAGATTTCTGAAAAAACCTCACTGCAAGTAAGGATAGGAGCGTAGAGCAAAAACAAATGTAATTATACACTCAACAAAATGTGCATTGACAGGAAATAAAATGGGTAGTCTAGTTCACTAGTTGAATATTAGTTTGATGGGTAAAAGATTACTAAGTCATGTATACAGAGCCAATATGTTCTAAGGGCTTAAAATAATTTTAATTTGACATAGTGAATAATGACAAGACACTTGAAATTGAAAATACATAAGTTAAAGGGCCATTGGTGACTGTGTTTTAGTCTTCACGTTACTTGACTTGAGATGCTTACTTTTCTTGAGCAATTAAACCCGTGTGCCAAACATTCTACCTGTCATGATCTACGACAAAAAACACAAACAAATTGTAATGTTATCAATAAGAAATTATCCAAACTCAACTAGAGACAAAAATTTCAATTTTCAAAAGTGCTTTTGCATCTCACTGGTGTAATTAATAATTGCAACAATTTTTTTTGTTTTGTTTTGTTTTTACTTGAATAATTGCAACGTATTTGAACATTTTTGTCCAAGGGACTATTTTGAACAAAATTGCAACTAAATCGATAGTTTGAATAAATCAAAGAGACCCTAAACAATATTTCATTTGAAGAAATTCTCCATAGAAAATGGTAGATCTCATAGCATTGCAATAATTAAAACCATAAACGTAAAAATCCTTTTTTTTAAAAAAAAAAAATTAAAACAATAATAAGAGTTAACTTCTAACATTTAAATATGAGTCAGCACAAAATTTATTTTCTAACATGAATATAAATAAATAAATAAAGTAAATGAATAACTGAATGTTAAAGAAAAAAATGTAATTTGATATAGTTTAATGTTGAATTACATATTCTAACAGGAGCATGGAAACACTCCAGGGGTAACAATTTTTTTTTTTTTTTTTTTTTTTAAAGGAAAACAGAAGTGTTAAAAGAGTGAAACAATAATAAAGACTTTCCTAATGATTTATGGATTCTTTTATAATTATACATGTGCCTTGATGTAGTAAAATAAATAAATAAATAAAATTTAATAAATTTTGGATCATTATTATGTCTTAGGGCATATATCAACATGACCTTCGAATAGAAACACTCTGAAATTGTAATAAACTTTGCATACATAATAATGGCCTGCGGTGTTGCACCACTAAAAATAACGAAATATTATAGATGGAGGCCGAGGTGGGATTTATGATAATTGTAAAAACGTGTTTAAGTAGACTTTAGAATTTAGATATCGTAGACTAAACACCTGGACAAAATAACCGAAAAAAAAAAAAAAAATCATAAAAGGGAGAATCAAAATTTCTTTCAAACTCGGATGGAGTAAGATTTGTTTATAAATTGTTTTTTAGGTTAATAGATCCCCTTTGCTGTATTTTGATACCAGAAAAAGTTAAAGCATGCACTAGAGAGTATATGCTTTTTCATCATCATAAAATAAACCAATCAACTCTCATCTTAAAGGGATATCAATGATTACTATATTTTACTAAAAAGTAAAATCACTAGGCTATACAAAATTCTTCCAAATGGGAAATTTCCTCCTGCTTGCGTGTTATACGCTTCAACTACATGAATGTTGAAACATTATAAATACCACGCCACTGCAAACATTTTTTGATATTATAAAGCTGAATGACATTAAAACCAACAATGAGTTGCTTTGTTGTCCTTCTTTTTCTTCTTGTTATAGCAACAGTTACTATTAGATTCTGCAATGCAAGCTCTTATGCAGGATGCATTGAAAGTGAGAGACGAGCACTTCTGAGGTTCAAGCAGGATCTAAATGATCCTTCCAACCGCCTTGCCTCTTGGACAGCCGATGGCGATTGTTGCGAATGGGTTGGTGTTGGTTGTCACACCTTGACCGGCCATGTCCTTGAGCTCCGCCTCAGAAATCCTTATGATTTAAATACGGAAGCTATATCAATATATCTTTCTGAATATATTGCCTATCGGAGATCAAAGTTGGGCGGTAAGATTAATCCCTCTTTACTTGATTTGGGTCATTTGATTTACTTGGACTTGAGCAGTAATGATTTTGAAGGAATTCAAATTCCTACATTTCTTGGTTCTATGAAGAATCTTAGGTACCTTAACCTCTCTCACAGTGGTTTCTTTGGAATGATTCCTCACCAACTTGGAAATCTCTCCAATCTACAGCATCTTGATCTTTGTCAGAATCTATTCAATCCTCAAAAGAGCAAGTTATATGTTGAGAGTTTTCGATGGCTGTCTGATCTTCATTTGCTAAAGTACCTTGATCTTGGGGGCGCAGACCTCAGTAAAACCTTCGATCAGTGGTTGATTATAGCAAATGCACTTCCGTCTTTAGCAGTGTTAAAATTGTCAGATTGTCAACTCCATCACTTACCTTCAATCATCACAAATTTTTCATCTCTCACCGAACTTGATCTTTCATCCAACAAATTTGATAACTCTTTAGTTCCTGTTTGGATTTTCAGTCTTAGTCACTTGGTCTCTCTTCATTTAGGTGATAACAATTTTCAAGGTCCAATCCCTAGTGGAATTCAGAACTTAACTTCTCTTAGGTACCTCGATTTGTCTAACAATGTTTTCAATCTTTCAACACCTAATTGGTTGTACAAGCTTAGTCGTCTTGAATACCTTTTTCTCTCTTCTAATAAATTGCAAGGTAAGCTTTTAGATGTTCTAGGAAATCTAACTTCGATTACAAATCTTGACCTTTCATTCAATAGACTTGAAGGTAAAGTTCCAACGTCAGTAAGCAGACTTTGTAATTTGAAGTCAATTTTCCTCCGAGATGTTATGTTGAGTCAAGATATCACAGAAGTCTTAGATATTCTATCAGGATGTATCTCAAATAGCTTAGAGCTTTTGTCTTTACCTAATAATCAACTTCATGGTCATTTAACTAATCAAATTGGACTATTTAAAAAGCTAAAATTTCTTGTTTTATGTAGCAATTTCATTTCTGGTCATATTCCACCATCTCTAGGAGAATTGTCATCATTAAAGTCTATTTCTCTCGCTTATAACCAATTGAACGGAAGTCTTTCTCAAATTCACTTTGTTAATCTTACAAGTTTAAAAATACTTTTTGTTGATGGAAACTCTGTAACATTTGAAGTTAGTTCTGATTGGATTCCTCCTTTTCAATTAGAGATTTTATCTATGAGATCATGGTCCTTAGGGCCTCAATTTCCATCTTGGTTGCTTTCACAAAATTTTTTATCATATCTAGATATATCCAACTCGGGAATAGTAGATATCATTCCTAATAAAATTTGGAAATCTTATTTTCAGTGGATTCATTTGAACCTCTCTCATAACCAAATCCATGGTGAGATTCCAAATTTAACTGAGTTAGATACACTTTATTTGCTTGATTTGAGTTCAAATAATTTGTCTGGTCCACTGCCTTCTCTGTCTTCCAACGTGCATGTACTCTATCTCTCCAATAATTTGTTTTTTGGAACAATTTCTCATTTCTTATGTCATAGGATAAATGAGTCAAAAAGAATGCAAATTCTCAACCTTGGAGAAAATCTTTTATATGGGAAATTACCTGACTGCTTCAAGAATTGGAAATATTTAAAAGTCATGAATTTAAGTAAGAACAAATTTTCGGGGACACTTCCAACTTCCATGGGAAATCTAGGTTTCCTTCGATCACTGAATCTTCGAAGGAATAACTTGTCTGCAACATTGACATCGATTGAAAATTGTACAAAGCTTGTATCTCTTGATATTGGTGACAATGAATTTGTTGGAAATGTTCCCAGTTGGATTGGAGAAAGATTTTTGGAAATGGTGATTCTCAAGCTTCATTCAAATAATTTTTATGGTAGCTTACCGATAGATCTTTGTCGTCTAACACATCTACACATCTTAGATGTGTCTTATAATAATTTGTCTGGACCTATACCAAGATGTATTGGTAACTTAAGGTCCATGGTGATAACGAACCATTCAGAAGATAACTCCATAGTATATGAATATGAAGCCTACGTTTTTAGTGGAAGCGCTATGGAGGATGCATTACTCGTGATGAAAGGGAAAACCTTTGAATATAATACCATTCTCAACTTGGTAAGACATATGGACCTTTCTAGAAACAATTTTTCTGGAGAGATTCCAAGGGAAATTACAAATCTTGGAACATTGATGTCATTGAACCTATCACACAATTCTTTTACGGGAAGAATTCCGATGAGCATCAGTGATATGACAATGTTGGAGTCCCTTGATTTGTCAGAAAATCAGCTTTCGGGTGAAATTCCACAAAGTATTTCAGCTTTGACGTTCTTGAGTGACTTGAATCTTTCCAACAACCATTTAACTGGGAAAATACCTATAGGTACTCAATTACAGAGCTTCAATGCATCATGTTTTGCTGGAAATGAACTTTGTGGATCTCCACTTCCTAACAACTGTATAGTTCCTGAACCTGATGATGAAAGTGGAGGGAATGATGATGGCGATGGTGTTGATACAGTTGATTGGTTCTATGTAAGCATGGCACTTGGATTTATGGTGGGGTTCTGGAGTGTAATAAGTCCTCTGCTTGTTAACAGAACATGGAGGTACATGTATTATTCTCACTTCTTAGATTGCCTTGGAGACAAATTTGTATCTGTTGTAAGGAAGTGCGGCTAGATCTTTCTGTTTGGTTCAGTGCTGTTTTTTGTGTTGTAACCCTTACATGAAGTATAATAAATGAGAGTCTTCACTCTTGTGCCTGCAGTCTATTTGAAGGTCTTTTATCTTTAATTTCAAATTTTTTTACTCTTATCCAGATATTATCTTCAATAAATTGTGCTATTTTTTGTTGCACTTTTGAATAGATTGGAAGGAAAAAAAAAAAAAAAAAACCAAAATAAAGATGAAACCATCTTAAAAGATCATTCCATGTTTATGTAAAACAATTATCAAATGTTGGATCAAACTTGGTCTTTATTTTGGATTGCATTATTATATAATAAACAGAATGACAAATTGTCATAAATGGTCACTATAACATTGGTTTAAATAAGCTGTGATATTAGCTTAGAACCAATTCGGATTATTTCGACCCTCTCTATATTAGCTTAAATGCAACATATTAAGAGTACATCAAATTACCAAAGAAATCATAGCAAAAGTTGTACACGAGAGAACTCACCACTTTATTTTTATTTTTATTTTTATGTTTGCGTTTGTCTTTAAAACATTGGATCAATCCAATTGAAGTTGTAAATCCTAACGAGGTATATGTAAAAGGAGATTGAGAAAAAAATAATAATAAAAACAGAGGCCTGGCTCTTATGACTTAGTTTAATTAGTTTTGTTCACAAGTCAATACTAATTCATAAAAGGGACATAAATTTTATTTTATTTTATTTTATTTTTTTTTAAAGTGGAGAGGGGGTTTTAAATTCAGAAAAAAAAAAAAATTACTTATACTTTATGATTTAAAAAGACAAGGATGAAATTTGAACTCTTAACGTCTTAAGATAAAGAGAAATGTTCAATCAATTCTATCAAGGAATGGTGTGCAAAAATAAACATAAATTGGTTTGTAATCAAAACTAACACTTTGGGTTAGTACATGAAAATGGATTACAAGTCGAAGGATTTGGAACAAAAGCGAAGTTTTGGAGGGAGAGGATGATGGAAATTAAGCTCGGATTAGGATCCATTACTAGTAGACGCCAACAATTTCTGTTAATTTCTAGAAATTGACAATTGCAAATGGACGTCGCCTTCTTAGGTATTTGGGCCTATATGCATGGGCCTGTCTTTTGCTAATGACTGGCATTGGCCCATGACGTAAATGTCATTTTCTTTTGTCATTTGACTTATCAACTTGGACTTCTTAAAAGTAGCAAATCTGTTGATATATCTGGCAACTCCATTTCTGGTGTCATTCCACTTTGTTGATCAGGAGAACTTTCATCAAGATTTCTAAACTCTTTAATTCACTAACAAATTGAATGAACTTCACGAAATTCACTTTGCAAATCTTACATCTAATAACATGCTAACATTTGAAGTCAGTAAGGTTGGGCTCCTCCATTTTATCAACTTGAAATATTACAATTGGCTCTTATTCTTTAGTGTTAGATAATTCCACGTTAGTTAAAGAAGTGAATTCGTATTAGTTTATAAAATGATGGTAAACCTCTACTTAGGAGCTACCTTTTACAGTGGCGTTAGGCCCAAAAATTTTTTCTGACATTTAGAACCTTGATTTCCATCTCGATTTCTTTCATTGAAGTTTTTATTATATCTAGATTTATCTAACTCAACCGTTCCTAGTAGATTTTGGAATTTTGTTTGTCAATCCTCTTTTCTTAATCTCTCTCATAATCGAATCCATGGACGTATACCAAATTCACCTAAGATTGGTAAATTTTAAAATTTACCGAATGCTTCATGTACGAGACAAACTTAAAATCTTGAATTTAAGTAAGAACAAATTTTTTGGCAAACTTCCAACATCCATGGGACCTTTAAATCACCTTTCAATCACTGAATCTACGCAAAAATAACTTGTTATACATATGTAGCAAATCTCATGGTCAAAATACCAGGAAAAAAAAGAACAATTATTGCGATATTATAAAAATATTAAAATCTGAATCTAATTATGCATATGCCATATTTATACTTTATTTTTAGGGTTCTATACAATTTTAGGATATTAAATTTTCAATTGATAATTATGTAATTTGAATGTTAAAAATGGGAATCCAAATGAAATGACTTTATAATTCATTATTAATGACAATGTATCACAAAAATTATAGAAGACCCGTAAAGTCTGCACCAATAAATAATTCTTGTAGAAAATTTTGTAGTCCATAACATACGTCTTTATGAAATTGTTAGCAATTCAATTCTTGAGATATATAATGGCATATATCTATCACCAACAAATACTTAATTAAAAATCCAATAATAAGATTAGTTCAATAAAATTTCAAGAGATGTTGGGTTAAACAAGTATTGGGTTGGGTCTATTTAAGATGACCCAAACCCATGACCCATTCCAAATTTGGATCAAATTGGATCGATGACCACTAGTGGTTACTAGCGGTTATCAGAAAATAACCACCACCACTATAAATATGAATGTTATTTCATTTGTTATGATTGATGAGAAAATGATGGAAAAAAGAGTTTTTCCGGCATGCATATATAGAGAGAACAAAATAGCAAGGCAAACTACATTGTGTTTTGAGGGTTTGGTCCCATAATTGATGACTGAACTCTCACTAGTTGGACAATCCAAGATATAGAGCAATTTCTGCTGCATGAAATGGGGTATTCTTTCAATTCCGTTTTACCATTTTGGTGATTTTATATACTGCTTCAAATGTTTTCTATACTGTTTTAAATGTTTTCAAGAGTATCTGACATTATATATGACTGAGATGTTTGCAAATAATCTTGATATTTTATTGGTTTTCTTCTTTTTTTTTTTTAGTCACTAAAAAACTAGTTATATGTTTTACTAATACCAAAGAGTTGAACTTATATTTTCTAGCACATTTTTATTGTTTTATTTTTTTAATGACAAAACTGCTCTTGTTTTAAAATTTTAAAAACCCATGCAAATTTTGAATTTTTGACATCATCAAGTAATAGTCCATGCCTATATTGAAGACACTCAATACAGGGCATGGAACACACACAACAGTTAGGGTGATTTTGAATCGTTGCAAATATGTCTTCAACATCATCAACTATCCATTTCATTCATTCTCCCACAACAACATCATCAACAACAACCATATCTATCAACATCATTCACAAAAAAATAATAATAAATAAAATTAGAAGAGGGAGGTGTCAAATAAAATAAAAAAAGAATAAAAAATAGAACCATCTAGTTTTGGTTTAAATAGGCCGGTTTCATATAAAAAAAAAAAAAAAAGGCAACGGTAGGTTGGTGGTGATTGAGGATTTCGACTAGAACCAGAAAAAAAAAAAAAAAAACATGAAGGTGCTAGTTGGCCATTGATGATGGAAGCGAAGGCTTTGATGCTACTGGTCGATGGCGATGGAGGAGGAAACAACAAGGAGACAACAAGAGAGATTAAGGAGTGCAAGAGAGAGAATTGATAGAGAAAGAGAGACGATAGACAATGTGAGGAAGAGAAAACCCTTATTTATAAATTTTTTTTTTTTTTTTTATTAATAAAGAAAAGGTATTAGGCTCCTTTTATTCACAGAGATGTTAGAAAACTCATTTCAATTCTTCGATGTTAGTCAAATATAACACTAGTGTTGGGTTATATGGGCCTGGGTCGGGTTCACACAAGATGGCCCAAAGACCCGAACCCGGATCCATAATCCAACATATAGTTGGATCAGTTAATTAATTGTCATTGACAATTTTATGGCAGTTTTCTTTTTTGGTGGGTTTATAACTGCACGTAACAATTATATTGATATAAAAAGAAATGATGAGCATTAGTTTTTTCTTCTTCTAAATGTGAGTAATATACACTTACGCAAACAAACAGAGCAATAAACCAAAACCAGAGAGAAAACAATATAGAGGGTAAGATACTTTACATTGTGGTTTGTGTTTTCATTCCATTTTTAGTGATTGAATTCCGACTCAGTTGAATAATAAGAAATCCTGACAAATTTCGCTGCAAATCAAGTAAGTTCTCCACGCTTAGAAACTAATATATATATATATACTATGATTTATGATGATTGATTTACATTGGTATCAAACCATATGGTTTGTTGTTTGCTAGTGGGATGATGATAAAATAGCATGAAGCTTGCTTATATGTCAATTTTAAGCCATTTAGAAAGTTGTTTATTAGAGAATAGTTAAACAAACCTGAATCTATTCCTAGCTTTAATGTTAGCAAATGTTTTTATTTTTGTGTAATTATCATACCATTAGATAGGGCTCAAAAAGAGCTTTCCAACGATATATTATATGATCAATTTGGATAAGAAACGAGTGAGAAAAACAAATGTGAAAAATACCCTTGAAATTTGAAATTCTAATAAAACTGGAGTTTCAGAGGTTGAAGATGAATAGTAACGTGACACATGGCGACCTAGGGAGAGGTCACGTCTACTTGACACATGTCATTTTTTGATGGAACCGCGTCAGCGCTAGTAACCCAACCAGAGAGAGCCACATGTCAAAGAGGCGTCATGTGGGTAGCCATATGTCTGAATCTGGTTAGAACACGTGTAACATGCGTAGCGAAGTTTGAATCAAACACGTGTCATATTAAAATGGACGAACCAGATTATGCCACGTGTTCGAGACTTGGCAGCATGTTATTGGGCCAAGTGTCATCGAGGTGGAAGCGTCAGAGCTTGCCACGTGGCGCACATCTATAGTGCACGCGTGATCAGCAAGCAGTGGCTGCCGACGCTTGACTCTTACAGTCGTCTGTGAGTCGGGCCCACGCACCGTCGCGGACCGAAATTTTTTTTTAAAATAATAATAATAAAAAATTAAATTAAATTCTTATTTCTTTTATTAACCTATTTATTTTATTAAATTTAATTATTAAATTTAGTATTTGTTATACTAAATTATTTAATATGTTTAATATGATAAACTTGTGTAGATGGCTTATCGTGTAATCCATTACTTTACTGATTCAGATGAGGAGGTCATTAAGATAGTTAAGAGTCCTGATATCATCGATATTTCTGACGATTCAGATGATATCATAGTCATTTATGATGACGAGGAGGGTGTTGAGCCTCCAGATTATGTGCCTTTTGATTATCCGGCTAATATGATAGTCATATCTGATGACGACAAGGACATTGAGCCACCGACTTATGTACCTTCTGATTATCTGACTGATGTTATAGTCATTTCGGATGACGAGAATGATATCGAGGTTATAGAGATATTAGATGATGAGGATGTTAATATCATAGATACTTTTGATGATGAGATAGTTGAGGTGATAGACATCTCATCAGATGAGGAGGATCCAGAGATGACGATTGATTTCGACCAATACATGAGAGAGTGTTATGAAGAGATTGATTCTCGTACCCTATATCTGCCTGGCTGATGTAGTATTTATTTTATTGTTATTGTTTTTGTATATAGTGCTAGCATTTATGTTGAATAATTTTTGTTCATGTTGGATATTTTTTATTTTATGCATTAAACATGGATAATATAACTCTTTTTTATTTATCATTTATAAAATGTTATTTTATTCGTATTGCATTATATATAATGATATCTATGTGGGTGTCATAATTCAATTGAGGAATGATATTAGGACTGCTTTGCACAAATACACTTACAAGTATGGCTTAGTGAATAATTGGAAATGGATGATGATGGGTGGCTTGACTATTTTTTCGATTCCTATCCAAGGATTCTTTCTTCATATTTATGAGTGTATAGTCGCTGCAATATTATAGTGAAATGATAGTAAATGTGCTAGTATAGATATAGAAGGATATAGATAGTAAGTCTCTAAATAGAAATGGATATCATTTCAGGAAAATGGCTTCAACTTCAAAAAATATAACTGCTGAACTAAATAAGGGAGAGAAACTGAATGGTGACAATTATGACATATGGCACCGAAAAATTCAGTATATTCTTAAAGAGTAGGATGCTCTTGAGACCCTGACAAACACTATAATATTGCCCCAGTCAGATACATCTACTCAAAGCAGAAAAGACATAAAGATCTATCAGACTTGAAAAAAGAAGAATGGCATAGCTTGGATTACGATCCTGAGCAACATGGATGATGATCTCATGTGCATGTATGAAGATTATGAGATTGCCCAAGACATGTGGATGGCTTTAACAGACAAATATGGTGGTACTTTAACCACCAAGCTGAGGAGGCTCACCATTAAGTTTGACACCTATAGAAAGTGCCAGAATCATACCATGAGGTAGCACCTTAGGGAGATCTAAAACATGATTCATGAGCTCAAGTTTGCTGGGCATAATCTCACTGATGAGCAGTAAGTACAGGTTGTGATCTCATCTTTTCCCTTCAGCTAGGAGAATATGAAGATCAACATGACTCATAATGATAACATCAAGCATTTGATGACATTGCACGTCATGTTGAATTGGAAGACGAGCATTTAGAAGCGGCTAAGGTTTCCGATAAGCTTTACATGGCTAAATCCAATAAGCACAAAGGCTTAGGCTTTAAGCGCAAGGGATGGAAGAAGAATTTCAAGAAATGGAATGGTAATTTCAAATTTAAGAAGAATGAGACCGGAAAGTGCAAGAAAAGCAAGTGTGCTGGGGCAAAGAAAGAGAAAGCTAAAATGACCTATTTCAACTACGATCAATTGAGCCATTTTACTCGTGAATGCACTGAGCAAAAGAAGAAAAAAGTACATTGTTACTCTGACACATTTAATCATGTTTTTGTTTCTAGTTCAATATTACTCAGTGAATCTCATCCTCTGTGGACTGTAGACTCAAGGGCCACCGATCATGTAGTTAGAGATCCAGGGGCATTCGTGGAGTATCGTCGAATAAGTCAAGGATCAAGATGGATATATGTAAGGAATAACTCACATGTTGAGGTGAAGGGTATTGACACTTGCAAGCTTGTTTTGTATAAAGGCCAAGTACTTTATCTCCATGATGTATTATTTGCTCCTGATATTCACCGAAATTTGATTTCTATGCCAATACTTCTTAAACTAGGATATATTTTAAACTTTTATGGTGATTGTATGGATATTTATTTAGATTCTGTAAGGATTAACACTGGATATTTACTATATGGTTTTATTATATTGAATACCGAGATGAATAGTTATTATGATGATAATGGTTGTTTTTCACTAATTGCTTTTTTTGATAGTGCAAATGTCGATACTTGGCATGCTAGACTAGAGCATATTGGTCAGGATCGAATGAATAGATTAACCAAAGAGAGATTTCTAGGTTCCCTCAATATAATATATTTGCCTGTATATGAAAATTGTCTAGTAGAAAAAACAACTAGAAAACCATTTGGAAAAGGAATCAGAGCTAAGAATTCATTATAATTAGTTCATTCTGATATTTGTGGACCTATGAATGTTAGAGCTAGAAGTAGTGCTTCATACTTTATAACTTTCATAGACATTCGTTATGGTCATGTTTATCTAATCTCTCATAAATCTAAAACATTAGATTGTTTAGATTATATCTAAACATGGTGGAGAATCAGTTAGATAGAACTGTCAAAGTCGTGCGAACTGATCGAGGATGAGAATACCGCTCAGAACAATTTGAGACATTATGACAAGGAAGGTATTGTTAGACAATTGATCATTCTTAGGACTCCGAAAAAAAATGGTGTAACGGAAAGAAAGAATAGAAATTTATTAGAGATAGAATGATCTATGATGGCACAAGCAAACCTCCTAATATCTTATTGGGGAGATACACTATTGACATCTACCTATATTCTGAATAGGGTCTCTATTAAGTCAGTATCTTCCACACCCTATGAATTATGGACATGTAGGAAACCTGATCTCACTCATATGTGACCTTAGGGGTGCGCAAGATATATACATAACTTGTCCAGCAAATATGGAAAATTAGATGCTAGAGGAAATAAATGTATTTTTATCATATACTCTAAGCACTCTAAAAGATATGTATTCATAGGAGAAAATTCAGATGGAAGTGTAACTGAATTGGAGTTACGTGACGTGAATTTCTTGGAGAATGAGTTTCCTAGCAGAGGTGAAGTTGAATTCAATTTTACGAATTGAGTGAATCTCATGATGTTGTGCATTCGAACACTCAACTAGAGGTAGAAAGAGAGTTGCCTGAATTCTCTATCCCTAGTGGGAGTGATAAAGTTATTGAAAGTGCTCTTGCATTTCTTTCCAGTAGGAGCATGGGGACTAATGAATTAGTACCATCGAAATCATCAATTCGTAGAAGTGACCATAAAACTGTTCTTCGTCGTCGATTTGAAATGAAAGGGGAAGCTTTTATGGTTGCTTCACATGATAGTGATGAGCCAAAGAATGTGAATGAGGCTCTTAACTCATCTGCTAAAGAGTTTTGGATTAAAACTATGCAAGAAGAGATGGAGTCAATGAAAAATAACCACGTCTAGGACTTGGTTGAATGCCACTTGATCATAAAGCTATTGGAAATAAATGGGTTCTCCGAATTAAGCGTAAGGCAGACTACTTGATAAAAGTATAAGGCGAGATTAGTAGCAAAATGATGTACTCAACAGGAGGGTATAGATTATGAAGAAATCTTCTCCCCTATGGTAAGGTTTGCTTCAATTCGTTTTATATTAGCTATTATCACACACATAGATTTAGAATTGCATCAAATGGATGTAAATACAGCTTTTCTCAATGGAGAACTGGAGGAAGAAATTTACATGGAACAACTAGTAAATTTTGTTTCAAAATATCAAGAGCAAAAGGTTTGTAAGCTCAAGAGATCTATTTATAGTTTGAAACAATCCTCCAGACAATGGTACCTTCATTTTCATGAGACAATAATGTCCTATGGATTTCAGATGATTGAAGAGGACCATTGTGTACATGTCAAATGGGTAAAAGACAAGTTCATAATTTTGTCTTTATATGTGGATGATATTTTATTAGCTGAAAATGATAAAGAGTTTATGATGACCATAAAGAAATAGTTATCTTCAACTTTCGAGATGAAAGATATGGAAGAAGTTGCCTATATTTTAGGAGTTAAGATAAAAAAAGATCGTTAAAGGAGGATCCTAGCTTTATCACAAAAGCCTTACATTAAAAAGATCATCGAACGATTCCATATGATAGATTGTAAGCCTATAGATACTTCTATCTCGAAAAGATAAACTCTTAGTCTTGAAATGTGCCCTAAGACTCCACAAGAGCATGAAAAAATGCAAAGAGTTCCTTACTCTAGTGCTATTGGAAGTTTCATGTACGCTATGATATGTACAAGACCTGATATCTGCTATGCAGTTAGACGACTTCGTAGATATCAATCCAATCCTGGTCAAAAATATTGGATCACCGTGAAAAGAATATTAGCATATCTCAAAGGGACTACAGACTACTCTCTTTGCTACCAAGGTGGTAATTTGCGTCTAGTTGGGTATACAGATACAGATCGGAGAGGTGACTTGGATGAGCGAAAATCTACTTCAGGTTACGCATTTTTACTCAACCAATGAGCTATCTCTTGGAGTAGTAAGAAACAGTCATGTATTGCGTTGTCCACCATGGAAGCTAAATTTATAGCGTGTTCAGTAGCAATATGGCTTAAAAGATTTTTAGGAGATCTTATTTTAGAAGTTGACGTGGAGAAGTCAATTACAATTTACTGTGATAGTCAGGCAGTCATTGCTTATACCAAAGATGTGAAATATTAGAATAAATCGAAGCATATAGAGACTAAATATAATTTTTTCAGAGATATAGTGACAAAGAGAAATGTAATGAGCAAATATATATCTACGTATGAGATGGTTGCTGACCCGTTCACAAAAGCTGTGATGAGAAATGTTTTTAAGTCACATGCTAGGTCTTTAGATCTACGTAGATTATAATATTGTAATTATCACTTCGAATTATATCCATCTATGAATAAATACATTAGATTTATTACATAATACTAGCAGATATCCATTTCACTCAAATTATATAAAATATGTCATCAGTTTAGAAACTGGTATTCTTACATGTACAGTCGCCTTGGTTACTAAGATGACAAGCCAAGATGAGACACATATATTTTTAGAGAATAAATTGGTGATTATTCTCTCAAGGACTTAGAATATATGAAATGTCGTCTTGACAATAGCAAAGATGAGGTTTTACACTAAACATTGATAATAGAATCACTTGTGATGTATCTCCACTATCACAAAAATCTGATTAAATTAGATGTGAGTTTCTTAACAACAGGTGCTTAGAAAACGATTTTAGAAACTTAGGTTAGACGTTAGGAGAGCGTTTGAACTAAAATCTATACAGTGAATAATCTAAATATAATTGACATACGTATCCCTATTGAGGGCAAGATTCACTGTAACATACGTTTTATGCCATGTGTGCTTATTGTGACCGACATGGAAAATGAGTGAATTTATCCCTAATTTCTCATCGTGTAAGTTCCATTGAAGTTTATAAAAACTGCTACCTATGCCTTCAGTGACTATTCACTTTATCTCAAAGTAACAAAATGATGCTTGTATCATTAGTGTGTTTTCTATGGTTATGATAATACGGCCAATGAGACATTTCTATGATGTCAGTCATTTTTGTTGACCAAGAACCGCGTGTGCTTATTGTGACCGACATGGAAAATGAGTGAATTTATCCCTAATTTCTCATCGTGTAAGTTCCATTGAAGTTTATAAAAATTGCTACCTATGTCCTCAGTGACTATTCACTTTATCTCAAAGTAACGAAGTAATGCTTGTATCATTAGTGTGTTTTCTATGGTTATGATAATACAACCAATGAGACATTTCTATGATGTCAGTAATTTTTGTTGACCAAGAGATAAAAGTGAGATAGGAAGATTTAATGAATTTTATTTTTCATATATTTACATGTCAACAAATTGTGATTTGGAATTACAATTGTAACTATATGAAATATTAAAGGATCAAACATGTTGTGTTAAAGGGATCGAATATGCTTGAACAAATAAAATTTCATTAAATCTAGGACATAATAATGAACAATTGATAATCTCTTGTATGGAAGTACAATTGAGATTTAAAAAGTAAGTTCTATCACAAATTTAGTTGTTCATAGGTCACACAATGTATTTATCTGTATGAATACTTATACTTCTTATTATAAAGGGGTCACCAATGTTTTCTCTGTTAGTTCTATTTGGCCCATCTTGTGTGAGTGGGAGATGTTAGGTTATATGAGCCTGGGTCGGGTTCACCCTAGAGGGCCCAAAGGCTTAAACCCGGATCCATAATCCAACATATAGTTGGATCAGATTACTTAATTACCATTGGCAGTTTTATGACAGTTGTCCTTTTTGGTGGGTTTATAATTGTACGTAGCAGTTATATTGATATAAAAAGAAATGATGAGCATCAATTTTTTCTTCTTCAAAGTGTGAGTAATATACACTTGCGCAAAACAAAACAGAGTAGTAAACCAAAACCAGAGAGAACAATATAGAGGGTAAGGTACTTTACATTGTGGTTTGTGTTTTCATTCTATTTTTAGTGATTGAATTCCGACCCAGTTGAATAATAAGAAATTCTGACAAATTTCGCTGCAAATAAGTAAGTTCTCCACGCTTAGAAACTAATATATATATATACTGTGATTTATGATGATTGATTTACATTGGTATCAAAGCATATGGTTTGTTGTTTGCTGGTGGGATTATCCTAATAAATTTCGGTGCAAACCAAGTAAGTTCTCCATGCTTAGAAACTAATATATATACTGTTATTTATGATGATTGATTTGCAACTAGTTATTTGGTGCTATTTGACATCGTTTACTCTATTCTTAATTTATATATATGTGTGTGTGTATGTGTAGAATTATAGTTATATACTTTTACAAAGTTTGATGTACAATTCAATCAATATGATCTACTAATAGATAACTTTCATTCAGCCTAATAATAATTAAAATTAGAGTAGCTATAGTATAGATGGTATGAAAAAATAGTTTGCTGCAAGTGGTATGACAAAAAACAAAATAAATAAAATTTGTGTGATCAAATTAAAGACAAATAAGTCCGTCTATGCTGAACTTGTTCTAAGGGTTGAAAATGATTGATTAAACGAGAAAGGATGAGAACAAATACATAAGGACCACTAATAAATGATACTATTAGTCTTTCTTCAATTGAGACGTATAAATTACTCAAGAAATGAAACATGCACTATGAAAGTGCACTTTGTTTGGTGGAAATGTATAACCTGTTCCACGGATTGAAAATAGTGAATAAATGTAGAAAAAAGAGAGAGACAAATGTACACTTAAGGACCACTATTGATAGTGTTAGTCTTTGCTTGACTTGAGGAATATAAATTACTCAAGAAATTAAACGAAGTTTGTGCACTTCAAAACTCTTTTGTCCAGGTCTTGACAAAAAATATGAATGGTTCATGATCTATCATAAATCAAATGATTTTATTATTTCCATTAGTGCTAGCAAATATTAGAATTGATATGAAATTATGTCTAACACCAGCAAAAACTCAGGTTCCTGTTGGATCAAAATTCTCACTAAAACAAAAATAAAACTTTTACAATACTCAAAACACCTCACAATACAAAGCTTTGCTTTGTTTCTCACACACTCACTAGAAGCTTTGCTTCTCTTATGTTTTCTTCTTCTTTGTGATGATTAAACCTCATGCAAGAGGGGCTATATATAATGCTAGAAAATTAATCTAAACCATTCAAATTAACAAATACAAATAAATCCTAACCACACAATTTCACCAACCAAACAAATACTTTTAAATTGCATTATTGACTCACCTAACCTTACACCTAACCTTAGAAGGTTCTTCTTGATGGACTTGGGCTTGGTAATGGGCTTGCTCAAAAAAACAAGTTTATATTTTCAACACCCCCTCTTAAACTTGTTTTACCATGCCAAGCAAACTTCTTAATCTCGCAAAATCTTCAAACTTTAGTGGTTTGGTGAAAATATCTGCGATCTGATTCTTTGACCTTACGTATTCCATTTGCACATTTCCTTTTGCTATGCATTCTCGTATGAAGTGATAACGAGTATCGATATGTTTGCTTCTATCATGGAACACCGGATTCTTTGCTAAGGCGATGGCTGACTTATTGTCTACACAAATCTCAGTTGGTTCTTCTTGTGGCAAGCTTAATTCCTTCAATAAATTTCTGAGCCAAATTGCATGACAAACACACAAAGTAGTAGCTACATATTCGGCTTCACAGGTGGATAGTGTGACAATGGGTTGCTTCCTTGACATCCATGTGAAAGCTGTGTTTCCCATGAAGAATGCAAACCCACTGGTTCTCTTTCTATCATCTGTATCTCCACCCCAATCGCTATTGCTATATCCAACAAGTTTGAAGTCATTTGAAATTGAATAGAACAAGCCAAAGTCAATTGTACCTTTGATATAGCGAAGGATTCTCTTAGCTGCCTTGAAATGGGTAATTATTGGATTCTCCATATAACGACTCACCAGTCCAACTGCATAAAGGATGTCAGGTCTTGTACAAGTCAAGTACCTCAAACTTCCAACCAAACTCTTAAAGAGTGTTGGATCTACTTTTTCTGCTTCATCATGCTTAGACAGTTTGACTCCACATTCCACCGGTGTGCTTATTGGATTGCAATCATCCAACTTGAATTTCTTAAGTATCTCCCTTGCATAGCTTTCTTGGGAGATAAAGATGCCATCTTTATTTTGCTTGACTTCGATACCAAGGTAGTATGCCATCAATCCGATGTCGATCATCTCGAATTCCTTGGCCATTGCTTTCTTGAATTCTTCAAAAAAACTTGGATTATTACCGGTGAAGATTAAATCATCCACATACAAACATACAATCAAAACATCTCCATCTTTAAATTTGATGTAGAGAGCATGTTCATGAGGACATTTGGTGAAGCCATTCTCTTTGAAGTATTTGTCAATCCGATTGTTCCATGCCCTTGGTGCTTGCTTCAACCCGTAAAGAGCTTTCTTTAGTTTTAGAACTTTGTCTTCGTGGCCTTTGACTTCATAGCCTGATGGTTGCTGAATGTAGACTTCTTCTTCAAGGACTCCATTTAGGAAGGCAGATTTTACATCCATCTGATGAATCTTCCACTTATTCTGAGCTGCCAAAGAAATTATTAGTCTTATAGTTTCTAATCGAGCAATAGGAGCAAATACCTCATCATAGTCAATTCCAGCTTTTTGACTATAGCCTTTTGCAACAAGTCTTGCCTTGTGTTTTTCTATCTCTCCCTTAGCATTTCTTTTTATCTTGTACACCCATTTGACACCAATTGCTTTGTGTCCTTTTGGAAGTGTTACGAGCTTCCAAGTATCATTCTTTTCAATGGACTTGATTTCTTCATTCATTGTATCTTTTCACTTCTTATTTTGTACAGCTTCTTCAAAGCTGACTGGTTCGTAATCAGCAAAGAGACAGAAAAGTGTGAGATTATCAGGTTGTTCAATTACCTCATAAAAATCTTGCAGGCTTCTTGTACGCTCCACATCTCTTTCATTCAGAAATGATGGTGGTGAGTTTCCATTATCTGTTGAGGCTGGTGATGCTGGTGGTGTAGTGGGTTCTTGTTCTGCTTGCTCCATTCTTGGTTGCTCCTCCTTCTCTTCTTCAAAGTAGGGAAGGAAACTGTAATCTTCATCATGTGTTTTCCAATTCCATGTGCTTTCTTCATCGAATACAACATCACGGCTGATGATAGTCCTTCCATTGTTTGGATTATACATCTTGTAGCCTTTAGAATAATTATCGTACCCAATGAAGATGAACTTCTCACTTTTGTCATCAAGCTTACTTCTTCTCTCGTCTGGTACATGTACATGAGCTATGCTTCCAAAGACTCTCAGGTGGGAAATACCTGGCTTCCTTTCATTCCATGCTTCTTGTGGTGTCTTTCCCAACACACTTCTTGTTGGAGATCGATTTGATAGGTATACTGCGCAAGCTACGGCTTCCGCCCAAAATTTCTTCGGTAATCTTTTGCTTTTCAGCATACTTCGTGCCATATTGAGAATTGTTCTGTTCTTTCTTTCTGCAACACCGTTTTGCTGAGGGGATCTCGGAACAGTTAGAGGACGTCGAATTCCATTTGCTTCGCAGAACTCTCGGAACTCTTTTGAGGTGAACTCTCCTCCTCGATCAGATCTCATTGTTTTTATCTGGTAGCCACTTTCTTTCTCCACAGCAATTTTAAATTTCTTGAATACTTCAAAGACTTCTGATTTCTGTTTCAAGAAATATACCCACGTTTTTCTTAAAAAATCATCAATGAAGAGAAGGAAATAATTACTATTACCGAGAGAGCTTGGCTTGATTGGACCGCACACATCAGTATGGATGAGCTCGAGTGGTTTCTTGGCTCTTGATTCTGACTGTTTTGGGAAACCTTTTCTGAATTGCTTCCCAAGTAGACACCCTTCACAAAGTTGGTCAGAATGATTAATACGAGGTAGTCCTCTCACCATTTCCTTCTTAGACAACATTTCCAATCCTCCAAAGTTGAGATGCCCAAATCGAATATGCCATAACCATGATGCATCTTTATAACAAGCTTTCAAACACTTTGCAACATCATTTTGAATGTTCAACGAAAACATTCTATTCTTTGACATTTTCACTTTAGCAATTAAATTTCCTATGTCATCTCTTATAAAAAGACTACAATTTTTCATGTGAATATCATAGCCTTTTTCTAAAAGTTGACCTAAACTCAAGATGTTGCTTGTCATGTTGGGCACATAATAAACATTTGAAATCAATTGGTGACTACCATCTTTAGCACGAATAAGAATGTTACCTTTTCCTTTCACCGGAATTTTAGAACTATCTCCAAATGAGACATTGCCACTCACAGATTCGTTGAGCTCTATGAACATGTTTTTCCTTCCATACATGTGGTTGCTCGCACCAGTGTCGAGATACCAAGTATTCTCTTGGTCTCCATCATTGCCTCTGTGTGCTAATAACAAAATTTCTTTCTTTTCTGTTCTTGCTTCCATAAAATTAGTCTTCTCTTCAACCTTGTTATTTGGAGCTCTACATTCTGAAGCATAATGTCCAAATTTCTGACAATTATAACACTGAACTTGAGATTTTTCGTACCTCGTGTTCGAATTGGCTCTCCCACAAGCTCTTGTTGAATTTTTTCCTCTCTCATAGCTATTGTTGGAATTGTTGTTGTTATAATTCCAACCTCGTCCACGACCACGACCTGTACCTCGTCCTCGGCTTCTTCCTCTGCCTCGACCACATTGGTATCTCTCGTGGCTTTGGATTTCTTCCTTCTCTTTGAGTTGGGACTTGAGGAGTTGTTCGTTGATACCTTGCTCCCTTTTATGCTTTTCTTCGTAAGCTTGCAACGATCCTTGAAGTTGCTCAATTGTCATGGTTGTCAAATCTTTAGTCTCTTCTATCGTCACAACGATATATTCAAATTTGGAATCCAACGAGCGGAGTATTTTCTCCATTATTCTGGTATCTTCCAGTGTCTCACCGTTTCTTTTTAATTGATTAGAAACGGTTAACACTCTTGTGAAGTAGTCAGAAATAGATTCAGATGCTTTCATATGTAATGATTCAAACTCACCTCTTAAAATCTGAAGACGAACTTTCTTCACTTGTTCAGATCCTTTGCAAGAGGTTTGTAGCTTATTCCACGCTTCTTTAGCGGACTTTGCACTTGAAATTTTCTTAAAACCATCATCATCTAATGCTTGATAGATGAGATAGAGAGCCTTTTTATCTCTCTTCCTTGAGTCTTTTAAACTATCCTTTTGAGTTTGGGATAGTGTCGACTCATCTTCTGATTCGGTGTAGCCCTTTTCTAGGAACCTCCCAGACATCGTGTGCTCCAAGAAGTGCTTTCATTTTGATACTCCAATTATCATAGTTGTCGTTCTTGAGTGTTGGAACTTGAAAGGATACCATACCATTAGCCATACCTTTTAATATGTTTAGAATTTCGAAATTCTGATTGCACGGATGGATTCAGAACATGGAGAAACTTCAACCGGAACTTGAGCCAAAAAATCAACTTTTGGTCAACGATCAAAGTCAACGGGACCTGTTTGGCTTTTGTCAGCAGCGGCTCTGCTCGGCTTGGCTCGGCTCGACTCAGCTCGGTCTGTTAACCCGGTTCAACTCGTTTGAGTTGACTCAGTTTTCTGCAGCGATTGTCCGGCGGCACGTGCGGGTGCGTGGAACTTCCGATTGGGATGATTTTTGTGGCGTTGTGCTCCTCTCGTCGAGAGCTTCGATTTGGTATATTATAAGACACTTAGCCTTGCTCTGATACCACTTTGTTGGATCGAAATTCTCACTAAAACAAAAATAAAACTTTTACAGCACTCAAAACACCTCACAATACAAAGTTTTGCTTTGTTTCTCACACACTCACTAGAAGCTTTGCTTCTCTTATGTTTTCTTCTTCTTTGTGATGATTAAACCTCATGCAAGAGGGGCTATATATAGTGCTAGAAAATTAATCTAAACCATTCAAATTAACAAATACAAATAAATCCTAACCACACAATTTCACCAACCAAACAAATACTTTTAAATTGCATTATTGACTCACCTAACCTTACACCTAACCTTAGAAGGTTCTTCTTGATGGACTTGGGCTTGGTAATGGGCTTGCTCAAAAAAACAAGTTTATATTTTCAACAGTTCCCAACTGCATATTTGTACTCTGCAGATAACGCTTTCAAAATACGATTTGCTTAACCTTAATTCTCAGCACCATGTAGTGCTTACGTGCATGGTAATATTAGAGCTAATTGCAGAAAAAATTTAGTGTTAAGATTTCTGAGAAAAATTTTACAACTAAGGATAGGAACGTAGAGCAAAAATAATTGTAATTATTACACACGCACCAAAATGTGCATTGACAGAAAATAAAATGGGCAATATAGTCTAGTTGAATATAGTTTTGATGTGATAAAACATGACCAAGTCATGTATGCGTATCAAATAAGTTCTAAGAGCTTAAAATAATTTTAATTTGATAAATTAAATAATGATAAGATACTTGAAAAGGAAAAGAATTAAAGGGACATTAGTGATGGTGTGTACGTAGTCTTCACTTTGCTGGACTTGGGGCGCATACTTATCTAAAGCAATTAAGCCAGTGCGGCTAAAAATTCTACCTGTCATGATCTACAATGAAAAGACAAACAAATTGTATTTTATCAATAAGAAATTAAATGTTGTCAGTAATTGCTTGCCTGAATTTAGTAATAATGCATTAGTCATAAATAATGTAATCCTCATCCAATAGAGCTAACTAAATGTTAAGTCATCAAATTGGTTTTTTTTTTTTTTTTTTTTTTTTTGAAAGAAGAAATTCTTATCAGATAAACTAAGCTCAATGAAAGATAAAATGAGGTTGAAATGAAAAAACTTGAAATTTTTTTATGTATTACCTAAGAGAAATTGTTTATGTGGTTATAAGCATTGTCCTATGATAACAATACTTTTAAGCAAAACTATGGTATTCAATTTATATCCCTTTTCCAAAGAAATATACGATATGGAGTCCCTTGTTTTTTGCTAGCACTCTTTAATATGATCTAGTGAGAGAAAATTCTCATTTAGCTTGATAATAACTAATAGTCGAGTGACTACATCAAAAATATTATGCTATAGATGGTATGTCCAAAAACAAAATAAATAAAATATGATGTGATTATGTTAGACGACAAAGTAAATAAAATTTGATGTGGTCAAATTAAACACGAATAAGTTTGTCCATGCCAAACTTGTTCTAGGGATTGAGAATGATTAATTAATAGTGCGTTTGCTAATATAAAAGGGAATTTTCTAGTGGAAAGATAACGAAGAGCAGTCTGAATTACATTACAGATTTTCATTTTTATAGTGTTTACTAACTTAAAGGAATTAGAGACGAATTAACTTAATTCCTTTTCTTGTGTTTACTAAATTAAGGAATAAGAACGAAATAAAATTTATTATAAAAATACCAAGTAAATTAAAATATATTTTAATTTTCTAGTTTCTAACAATTTATGAATTCTAAACAATCAACACTCACCCAAATTTGAGTTTATCTCTTGGTAATTATATTTTGTGTTAACGTAAACCTAAATCAACAAAATCAATTGATCAATTTTTATCACTTTTCTTTTTTCTTTTTTTTTTCTTTTTTTTTTGTGTGTGTATTATTTGTCAGTTTTCGTCAGAATCAATATGTGATTTTAAACATAAAATAATTTATAGAAAACTATGTTGCATTAAGATGAGAATCGAATTTAAAATATATATATTCATACAATGATGTTGAAAAAGAAAACAATCAATAAAATCATTAAACATAAACCATATACTATTTTTATTTTCATAAGTTATATTATTAAATTCATCATATCTGTTTGGAGATATGAAGAAGGTGATGAGTTAAAAAAATAAATTGCAGAGAATAATAAGCAAAGGAGAGCGAAATAAAAAGACATGTATACTTGCAGTTTTTGTATTAAAATTGGTAGAGGATATATGAATAAATCCACATAATTTTTTTTTTTATTAGGAAAGCGAACTTGATTCCTATGTTGAGAGAGGGGAATGAAGTTCACTTTCTAATAACAACTTAATTCTCAATTTATATTTGGAGTCAAGTAATTTAATTCTTCTAAGCTTTAGTAAAACAGGAATTTACTAATAATAAATTAAATTCTTTTTTCTATGTTGGATTCTTGATTGGTAAACATATCATAAATGAAAAATGAAGAAAACAAATAGCTAAGCCTAATTAATGATAGTATTAGCCTTTGCTTCAACTGAGACATATAAATTACTCAAGAAATTAAACATGCACTTCGAAAGTGCTCTTTGTTTGGTGGAAAAGTATAACCTGTTCCAAGGGTTGAAAAAAGTGAATAAGTGTAGAAAAAGAGAAAGACAAATGTATAATTAAGAACCACTATGGACAGTGTTAGTTTTTGCTTGACTTGAGACGTATAAATTACTCAAGAAATTAAACAAACTTTGTGCACTTCAAAACACTCCACTCAAGATCTTGACAAATACATATACATATACATATATATATAATAATTTTACCATCAGTACCTTAAAGTTAAAATGAACCAATCAAATTTATCAATTATATTTGAATTAAATAGCAAGAAAAATTTGTTTTAGGAGAGAGAATGTAATAGATGAATTTGATTAGTTCATCCTAACATTTTAAATTTATGAGGTACTTACGACAAAATTACTATATATATATATAGAGAGAGAGAGAGAGAGTATGTGTGTGTCTGTGCGTTTTTATAATTAGGTATCTCTAACTTTAAAAAGTTAGGAAAAAAAAAATCAAATTCATCAATTACATTTTTTTTCTATAAAACAAATTTTCTTCTGTTTAATTCAAATAGAATGGATAGATTTAATTGGTTTTCTCTAACTTTCACATGCAACACAATTGTGTTTTTCCCGTGGAGAGATTACTAATACCATCATTATTCCAGCATTTACTATGTGTTTGGTTTGCCCATAAAATTATCTAGATATCTTCTTTCCAATTTCCTCGAAGGTGCATTCAATGACTATAGTGACCTATTAGGCTTTCATCATATATATATATATATATATATATATATATATATATATGTAGGTTCTCTTAAGTACACCTATGATATCAATATATTTGATTAAAAAAATATTAATTGTATTAAAAAATTGTTGATTGTAATTTATTATATTTTTATTATATTTGAATACAATAAAATCCATATTAGACTAATTATCAATTGCGTAAAATAATATTATCTCTTTATATATAAAATGTTTCACAAAATTTCTTTTGATCATTACTTCGGACCAAGAATACAATGACATTTCATATTATGTTGCCATAGGTTCCATTGTGCCCTCGTCCTAAGTCAATAAAGGAGGAAATAATATTAAAGTTTTAATTTGTCTAAATTCTTCTCTTTGAAAAATAATTTTATATTGTTTCTTGTGAACACTCTAGGATACTTCTTTGGTGCTCCAATTGCTCCATATGTCAAAAAAATAAAAATAATTAAAGATAATCAGTTTGTTACACTTTGCGAATATTAAAAGTAAAATATTATGAATTGAAAGATCTAACTTAAAAATAAGTTAGTATATGAGAGTATGATTCATAATATATTTTAATAAACACTTAAGTCATAGAATTTTATGAAAACAAAACTCATTAGACTGATGATTTGCTTGTGCAATTCTTTGGTAAATTCCATAAACCAAACATCCACACTGTCAGATATATATATATATTGGACCTCATATTTGTCATTTATTATAATATCGCCTATTGAGTATTATAGACTTGGCTGTGAGGAAGTGTGATTACAGCCCAATAATTTCCCTAAACCAATTTCGTCTCTATGACCACAATCTCATTAAAAAAATAAAAAATAAAAAATAAAAATCTTGCAGCTTCAGAAGAAACCAAAGAAAGAAAGATGAAAACGTCAACATTTTGGAGAGCATAATTTATATATACACAGATGAAATCAATCTAATAGCAACCTTTACAACTATAAATGGATGCTCACATCATCATTTAATGAAGAAATTTAGTAGTTCAAAGAAACAACCTGAAAAAGTGGAAACTGTGCTAGAAATACAGCAAAAAACAGGGGCTTGCCAGAGGATGAAAATGAAATATTTATCAGCTGTTTTTATATAACTATTTACTTGTGACTAAAATTTGAAATTTGGTATAGTTGGAGGTGGGATCTATGAACACAAATTTTTAATATGATGTTGACATGGTTAATTAGGATTCTAACTCTAAATACAAGCCTTCATTAATTAGTTAATTAACCACATATGATAAATAAAAATTACATATATCAAATTAGATAGTTGATAAGTATGACACTGCTAAGTTGGTATCACGTGCTATCGTATTTTCTTTCTTCTTTCTTTTGGATTCCATTAGTCATCTATGTGAATTTCTAGGTCGATTTGCTTGGTGTGATAATGAATTTAATATTTTAAAAGGTTCTCCTCTTTGTGAAAGTGAAACCATTGTATAAAAAAGTAATTTCACCATAGAGAAAATATGTCCACCATAAATAATAATAATGAATAAATAAAAGAAAGATATTAGTTATAAAAAAACTCAATCCCATACTTATCCACTAACAATTTTTCAGTTGGAAACAAATTTGATGAGAGCTTAATCACAAGGCTTGGATGGATCATTTTAACAAGAGCATAGGAAACCTCAGGACTGGGGCCTTCTACAAATCAATGACTCCAGAGATTTATCAAATCTTACACTATACATACATTTTTTTTCCCTAATTCTTTTACTGTTGTGACGCATTAAGCAACCAATGATCGTTAGGAGCCAATTGCTTGCGCCAATAATAATAAAAAATTGTTATTGCTGGAGGCAGACAAGGTGGGATCTATGACAACTGTATATTGTCATATTCTGATCATATATATGATAACCATGGAATAAAAACTTAACAAATCACATACAATTAACAAATCACATGCAAAGAACAAGTATATAAATCAAAGTGTCTGATGAACTTTGATATGGTTAGGATTGATTCTAATTCTAAATATGAATCTGCATTAATCAGTTAATTAACTACATGTGATAAAAAAAAAAATTAAGTATGTTAAACAGCATGTTTGATAAATTTAATAAAGGATATGATAACATTGCTAAGTTGGTGTCACACGTTATCACATTTCCTTAATTTCTTCTTTCTTTCGGATTCCATTAGTTATCTATATGAATTTTCATGTCGATTAGCTTGTGTGATAATGAATTTAATATTTTACAAGGTTCTTCACTTTGTTAAAAGGAAACCACTGTACCAAAAAAAGAAAATGATTTTACCACTGAGAAAATATGTCATAATCCACGATAAAGGAGTGTCACAAATACTATCAAAAGAAAAAGTTTTACCATGAGCTATAATTGTTGCAAAAAATATTTTATTGTGGACCATATGTTGAAAAAGATTTATTTGCAGAAAAAATTTCAAATATTTTAATATTTATTATAGATTTTATTGGCGGCATATATAAATTTTCTTTTGCCTTGGATGATCAAATAAAGACTATAGTTTGTGTTTTCATGCTCAAGCATAACCACGATTGCTTAATAAATATGAAGTCTACGTACTCATTGACGAAGATCAATTTTTCCAAAGCGGACTTTTTTGACAAATAGAGCTCTGTGAAACTAATACTTCAGCTAGACATTTAATGCTCAAGCGTCAACATTAACTTTAGTTTCTAAAATAAAAATAAAAAATCATTTCCATTTTTGTTTCTTTGAAAATTACATAAAAAAAAGTAACATCCTTACGTTATCTTCAATATATACTCACGAAGCTTTTAACAGAAATAAATGTCTTTGGAATATTAAAAGCTGTACAAATCTACTATCACTTGACCTTATTATCAATGATTTTATAGGAAATGCTCCAAGTTGGGTCAGAGAAAATTTTTTTAAGATGATGGTTCTCATGTTCCATTTCAAATAACTTCCACGGTTTTTACTACTGGAACTTGTTGTCTAGCACATCTGCAAGTTTTAGACTTGCTACAACAATTTTTTTGAAACCAAGACCTAATGGTAACTTAAATGCTGCTCTGACAGAGGACACATGGTACTTACATATACATGAGTATTGTTCAGGATGTTCAACCCTTATAGATCAAGTGGTTGTGGAGGATGCATTACTTGTAATGAAAGAAAAAAGTGGTTAAATATAGTGCAGTTCTTTATCTGGTAAAATCTTTAAACCTATCTTATAAAAAATCTTTAAGGAAAGGCTCTTATTGACAGGGGCAGCACATAAGGTGGGCTAGACTGGGCTGCCTAGTATAGGTTTTTTAAAAAAAAATTACAAGTTTTGCCATTAAAACTCTGGATGGATTTTATATCAATAAAATGTTGCAAGTCCAATGCACAATTGAAGCACAATCTTGGTTTTTTAAAATAAAATTACAAGTTTTGCCATTAAAAATCTGGATGGGTTTGATGTTACAAGCTTGATGTCATAAGTCCAATGCACACAATTCATAATTTATTATATAAAGCAAGGCCAAGTCATTTTGTCACTTTAACTTTTTTAAAAGCTGTTGTCTTCTCCCTGTCAGGCACAGTCCCCACCATGCACAAATTCCTTTGTTCTCTCTTTCACTACCAGACGACCAAAAAGCCAAAACTTCAATGCTACTCACTTTTATCAAAAAAAAAAAAAAAAACAAAAAACAAAACAAAAAAACAAAAGAAGATTTGCTACCCACTTGACCACTTCCCTTTTGACTTTGTGTGGATTTTACTTGAGTGTTGAGATCACATTTTCAATACGCACACACTCTCTCTCTAGAAGGTAATATTATTTGTTTATTTATTATTTTACTATTAACTTGTTAATTAGTTTGTTAGGGTTAGCTTTTTGCTTCTTCTTCTTCTTCTTCTTCTTTTTTTCTTTTGTTTTGCTAAAATTGATTTATACATTTAGATTAGCCTTGATTTAATTAAATATGTATGTGATTTGTTAGGGTTTTTATTTTCCCTATTTGTGCTTAAATTGTATTTTGAACAAAAATACAAATAATTATAGTTTGCTTGATACTTTCAATAATTGAAAATATATTACTATATTTGAGGTTGAAATTGATGATTATAATTAGTTATGTTTCATATTTCTTAAATTAATTAGATTGTAAATGGTGACCATTAGATTTGAGTAGTGGTTAATAGTTAGTATAATAGTTGATTATTTTTGTTTGGGGTTTTTATACATGTAGATTAGCCTTGATTTAATTAAATATGTATGTGATTTGTTCGGGTTTTTATTTTCCCTATTTGTGCTTAAATTGTATTTTGAACAAAAATACAAATAATTATAGTTTGCTTGATACTTTCAATAATTGAAAAAAGATTACTATATTTGAGGTTGAAATTGATTATTTTAATTAATTATGTTTATATGTCATAAATTAATTAGATGGTAAGTGGTGAACATTAGATTTGAGTAGTGGTTAATAGTTAGTATAATAGTTGATTATTATTTTCTTTTTTTTTTCTTTTTTTTTATGGTTATAGATCATGGGCTTAAATATTCTTGTTTGATAAAAAATCCAGATAGACAATTTTGATATAAAAGCTATGCAAATCTATATGTGGTACTTACCAACATTTGAAATTAGAAAATTTACTTGTTATATTTTATTCTTATGTATCTTTAAATTTCTATATTAGTTTTTAATTAATTTTATTAATAAAAATTAATGTAGATCATTGATTATAATGTCAAACGAACATATCTCCAAGCGGACAAAGTCAAAGTTAACTCTTCATAATTTCTACAACAAAGTAAATGATGGTCAAACAAGTTCTTCACCATATATTGATGTCTCATGTTCTCCTCCTAAATTTTGAAGAGTTGAAGTTGAGAAAGTTGATATTCCATCAACTACTAGTGGTCCTTACTTGGAACCTGATCCAGGATTACGTTCGCTAATATGGTCATATCCTGTTGATATGCGTGATGATGTTAGAAATGAGTATATCAAGATGGGACCATAAAACCTAAATTAAGTAAGTATCCACCCATTTCGTATGCAAGTTAAAATCGACATTTTCAATATGCTTGGTTTGCACAATCCTCATGGCTTGAGTACTCAATAGAAAAAAATAGTGTCTTTTGCTTTCCATGTTATCTTTTTTATAGTTGTTCTTCAAAGTACGTTACATTTACTCGTGAAGGATTTCAAGATTGGAAAAGAGTTAAAGAAAGGAAGAAATATCCACTTGCACAATATGAAGGCAATCATTGTTCACTACATAATGTTGCCATGGAAAAATGGAATAACTTAGTGAACACATCTCAACACATTGACAAAGTTATGAATAAGGTAACTTCTCAAGAAATTTTGGATAACTGATTGTGACTTAAGATTTCAATAGAAAGTATGAAATGGTTAGCTATGCAAGGTTGTGCTTTTAGTGGTCATGATGAATCCATGCATTCTACTAATTGTGGAAATTTCATTGAATTGATAAAATTGCAAGCAAGAACAAATGAAGAAATTGCTTCACTTGTCTTAGAAAATGCTCCTCAAAATGTTAAGTACATATCATCTAAGATTCAAAAAGAACTATTGCATATTCTTGCTAATAAAGTGTGAAATATGATCTGTGAAGAAGTTAGGGATGTCAAGCTTTGTATTCTTGTTGATGAAGCTCTTGATGAATCTAATAAGGAACAAATGGCTATCATTTTGAGATATGTGGATTGTAAGGGTTTTGTTCGAGAACGTTTCTTTGAAGTTGTTAATGTGAATGACATAAATGCATTAACTCTTAAAAAAGAGATATGTAATGTGCTCTCTCGTTACAATCTTTTAGTTGAAAATTTACGGAGTCAAGGATATGATGGAGCTAGTAATATGTGGGGTGAATGAAATGGATTACAAGCCTTATTGCGCAAAGGTTGCCCATATGCCTATTATGTGCATTGCTTCGCTTACCGTTTACAACTTGCTTTAGTTACGGTATCCGAAGAAGTGCATGAGGTATGACTATTCTTTTCAAAATTGAGTTTTATGGTCAATTTTTTTGGCTTTTCCTTCAAGCGTTATTGTGAGTTAAAATCTATTCGAGAATATGAAATTGTTGATATGATAACTTCAGGAGAACTTAAAACTGCTACAGGGGCTAATCAAATTCGTACTTTACAACGACCTGGAGCTACTCATTGGAGCTCTCATTTTGCTTCTGTTAGTAACTTAATTGATATGTTTGGTGCAACTTGTCTCCTTCTTGAAAGAATGATTGACAATGGATTCAATAGTAACATACGTGGAGAAGCTAAAAGCATTTATAAAGAGATGATGTCATTCGAATTTGTATTTATCTTGCACTTGATGAATGAAGTTCTAGGAATCTCTAATATTCTTTGTTAAGCATTACAAATGAAATCTCAAGACATTTTGAATGCAATCAATTTAGTCTCATCAACCGAGATACTTCTTCAAAAGTTACGTTAAGTTGGATGGGAGAAATTTCTAAAAGACGTGGTGAAGTTTTGTGAAAGGTATAAATTTTATTTATTTAATCATTTAATTCTTATTTTTACATGAAATATAGTATATGACATTAACACTTTTTTTTTCTTAAAGGTATCACATTGAGGTGCCTAGCATGAGTGCTCGATATACGAAAGACACAAGATATTCTTGTCAACAAAACAATGATATCACGGTTGAACATTATTATCACATTAACATATTCAATGTTATGATAGATTTTCAATTGATGGAGTTGAATAATAGATTCACTGAACAAACAATGGAACTCCTAACTCTCAGCTCAACTTTTAATCCTGTTGATGGGTTTAAATCATTTAGTTTTGAGGATATTTGTACTCTTGCTCAAAAGTTCTATCCTTAAGATTTTACTCGAACTGAGTCAGATACTTTGAGAAGACAATTAGAGCATTATGAGTATGCAGTAGTTCATCATGCAGATTTTCAAAATATTGCTTCTTTTTCTGAGTTATGTCAAGTATTGGTTGAAACTAGAAAATCTAAACACTTATTTTTGGTTGATAGATTAATTCGCTTAGTGTTGACTCTTCTCATTTCCACAGCAACTACAGAGAGAGCATTTTCAGCAATGAATCTTGTTAAGACACCACTTCGCAATAAGATGAACAATGATTTCTTTACAGATTGTATGGTTGTTTATATTGAGCGAGAGTTTGCTGATTCAGTAGATGTTGAATCCATAATAGATGAGTTTGATGAGAAGTCTCGTAGAGAAAAACATAGTGCCACTAAAATTGTTTGATTGTACTACCTAGTATGTTTATTTTACCTTTTTTACTTATTAGTATAAGTATTTTGTTGGAATATATGTATTATGAGATGTTAGATTTATTACGTATCTTACTGCATCATATATTTATTTTCTTATCAATGAATTATTTTTTCATATAAAAAATTTCGTTCAGCCCCCTATACATAAAATCCTAGTTTCGCCCCTACTTATTGAAATTGAAAACATTAGAGCATTACAGTCATTAAATCTTCACAAAATTTGTTCACTGTCCTTAATCTGCAGACTTGTCAATTGTAGATGCTAATTGGACTGAATTCAACAATAGTATTATGTCCTTAATCTGTAAACTCGTCATTTGGATTGAAGCATAGCAGTTGGGTTTGTCGGTTTTGGTGTGTTATAGGTCTTCTACTTGTTAACAAACTGTGGAGGTACATGTACTGTCATTATTTGGACCGTCTAGACAACAACTATTTAGATGAATCCAATTGGACGCAACATTGAATTGATTAAAATCAATTAATGGCAGCCCAAGACTGGGCCCTTAAGGTTTGATCCCTTGAAAAGAACGCATCTAGGCCAATTGATTAAAGGGGCAGAGAAAGGACGACACTGCCCTAGGGGAACATCTAATCCGAACAGTCAAAAGCCAATGCCTTTTGCATCAGCACATCTTCGCCACAACAGAAAAAGTAGGGGAAATAGGCCTAGGAAAAGACATTTGTTTGCCATCTTAAATAGCTCATTATAATCATGGTGTCGTAATACTGGTAATTTGTATCTGCTTTAATATCGTTTTCATAAATAATATTCGCATAAAATTCTTGGGTTATGCAGCTAGTGTGTACACTTCGATTTCACGTTAGACCCCTCAAATAATAGTATTTTGGTCTGAAACTTGTGAAAATCTCAAAGCCATGTCACCTGTAAATTCCTTTAGTGAAAAATCCTGTTATTCAGTTGGATTTACAGAAGTTGGATGAAGATACCTGAGAGAGAAGGTCTGGTAGAGAGTCCTTCTAATATGCTCTGGCAAACCCATGATTTTGATGTATGCCTAACACTATTTTCACTCGTTTACGTTGTTATTTCTTGGGCCACAAACTTTTCTAACAAATTAATCATATAATTATTGTTTGTGTTTCTCATAGTTGGTTTTATTGTTTTGCACCACGTGGCAAGTCACAACATTATCATGAGCATGTCTATTGTAATATCCATTAGCCCACATGATGGGATATTTTGAACGTAAATCACATTTAAAATGGTTGGTAGGATCTTAATTTACTCTGCATAAAGTAGCAGGAGATTTTGCCATTCATTGCTTTAGATAATAATTTCAGTTATTCAATGATATTTTGTTGATACAAGTCCCATGGGGTACCCTCCAGTTAACAAATAAGTTGAATATTTCATAGTATGTATTCATAATGGCACAAAATTTATTTGTTTACGAAGAGAAATCTGAAAGAAAATGAAAAAAGTTAAAAGTAAGTGCAATGCCTGACACAATTGTGGATGCATCCACTTAGTAGTGCAACTATTCTTTAAATTTAATTAACTGGGCAGTTTTCTTTTTTTTTTTTTTTTCGATAAACTGTTTTTTTCTTTGTTCTTTTTTTTACCCTTAACTGAATTGGAAACTTCAGTTATTTAATTCATGTTCTCTCTGGCAGAGACAGTATGGAATACTATGCAACTTGAAGTCATTTTCACAGTCACATATCGAGTTAAATCAAGATATAAATGAAATATAGCATATTTTCTCAAGATGTGTTGTAGATGGATTAGAAGACCTGTATCTGCCTAACTGTCAGCTTTATGGTCAATTGACTAACAATAAAATTGGATAGGCTAAAAATTTAAATGTTCTTGATGTTAGTCACAATTCCATCATTGGTCATGTTCCATCTTCTTTTGAAAAATTTTCTTCTTTACAAGTCCTAGATATTTCCTATAATAAATCAATTGGAACTCTTTTGGAAATGTATTTTGCTAATTTTACAAAGTTTAGATCTTTTCTAGTATCTAGGAACTTGCTGACATTTAAATTCAATCATGACTGAATTCCTTCTTTTCAACTTAAGTATTGTCTTGAGATCTTGTCGTTTAGGGCTGTAGTTTCCATCATGGCTTCATTCACAAAAAAAAATTAGTTTGGGTAGATATATCTAAATCAGGAATTGTTGATAGCATTCCTAGTTGATTTTGGAAATCTGTTTCTCAATTTGGATACTTAAATCTTTCACACAACCAATTTCAATGAGAGATTCCAAATTTAACAAACGCTGCTATTTATACTATTATTGACTTGAATTCAAAAAATTTATCAAGTCCATTGCCTCTCATATCTCCCAATGTGCAGCTACTTGATCTATCTAACAATTCTTTGTTAGGATCCATTTTCCAATTTCCGTGTCACAAGATAAATGAGTCAAGGGTAACACAAATTCTTCAACCTGGAAGTAATTATTTATCCGGAGAGTTGACTGTTGGATGAATCGGAAATATTTGTTAGTGTCGGAACTATAAATAAACACAAATTCATTGGCAATCTTCATTTTTCAATAGGAAATTTAAGTGCCCTTCAATTGTTGCACCTTCGACATAATAGTTTTTCTGGAGTCATACCATCATCACTCAAAACTTTTACTAAGTTAAGAGCACTAGATATGGGTGAAAATGATTTTGTTGGAAATTTTTCAACACGGATGGGAGAAAACTTTTCTGAATTGTTGATTCTCAGCCTTCGCTCAAACAAGTTCCATGGTCTCTTACCTATTGAATTTTGTCATCTTTCTTCCCTACAAATTTTAGACCTAGCTTACAATAATTCCTCCGGATCTATTCCTGAATGTGTCAATAATTTTAGTTCTATGGTGGCAATGAATTATTCTAAAGACAGCAATATGCAATTTGAACCCAATGTAACATTGGATAAGTTCATTGCAAATGCATTACTCGTGATGAAAGGGAAAACTGCCGCATATAGCTCCATTCTTAATTTGAAGGGAATCATAAACCTCTCTGAAAATAATTATTTTGGAAAAATTCCAGTGGAGGTGACAAGACTTCATGCACTAAGGTCATTGAATTTATCACACAATTCTTTGACCGGAAGAATTCCCGAGATGATTGATGATATGAGAGAAATGTAATTTATGGATTTATCATCAAACGGGCTCTCTGGTAAAATCCAACAAAGCATCACAAGTTTAACATTTTTGAGTCTATTGAATTTGTCCGATAGCAAGTTTGACTGGGAGAATTCTTTTAGGCACTCAATTGCAAAGCTTTGATGCATCCTCGTTTATTGGCAATGAACTATGTGGATCTCCATTGAAGAATTGTAATGTTGCCACCGTTCCAACACCTAGCCATGAGAATGGTGGACATGAAGTGAATTGGTTCTATGTAAGCATGGCTCTTGGATTTGTGGTGGGCTTTTGGAGTTTGATTGGCTCTTTACTCATCAACCGAAGGTGGAGATACATGTACTGCTGCATCTTGGATCAACTCGGAGACAAATTTTATTTTGCTTTCAGAAAATTTCATTAGTTTTCGTATTTTATGTTTGTATTTTAATGTCTGGATTTCTATCTTTTTATGAGCTCTACTAATAAAATCGATGGAGTGTTACAATGTTTAGAAAAATTTCATTCTTGTTGGTGATTGATACATTGTATATTTTGGTGTATGTATCATTAGTATATTTATAATTATTTTTCATTAATAGAGGCAAATTTTAAAAATTAATCCTTATTCACAATGAATTAAACAGAAAACGAAAATAAATTACAAATAGATTCTTTAATAATATTCCACAGTTAATCAATCCAATAATTATATTAAAACTTTAGTATTCTTTCTAAAGCTTGAACGAAAAATAGAATGGAACCCCGACATCAACCATAAATATATTTCTAAAATATATTATATTTACGTCGGTGTGGCTTGATCGGCATAATAACAGACCTGAACCCAAGTGTAAGTCCAAAATCCGTAAGGCCTTAAAATTTTGGACTGGGCTGGCCCAGCCCTGCCTTTTTGATACCTCTATTGCACAAATATTGTATGTGATCATTTACATTGGACACATGCATGTAGGGGTGGGCGTTTTTGGGTTCGGGTTGGGTTGGGTTGAAAATCCTTCAACCCAACGTGGGTTGGGTTGAAAATTTTTCAACTCAACCCAACCCAATTAATTCTTTAACCCAACCCAACCCAACCCAATAATTATCGGGTTGAGTTAGGTTAAGTTGATCGGGTTGGTATCTTATTGAAATACAAAACATTCATATTAATCAACTCGTTCAAATATAAAACATTCTCGTTGATTACATAATAGATTTAATGCAAATAAAAATTTAAGCCACTACATAATTAAAAAAGAAAAAAAAAATTAATTCACCACAAAAATAACAAAATAAAAATTAAGACAATAATCCTAATAGAGTCCGTCAACATAACTTGTTTGCTCATTAAAGTCCTCACAAGCGTAAAAAACCATAAAAAATTACGTCAAATTGGTAGCTTCCAAAGTATCAACTGCATGCCACATCTAACATCAAACAAAACATGTAAATCAACCCAAAGTGTAACTAATTAACATATTTTCAACTTTTGCAAATTATAAAAGAACAAACATTTGTAAGTAAAATATAAATTTTTTATTTAAAATAATTATCTTAATAGCATGAAAAATAATCAATTCACATTATTTTTTATGGATTCAATGGTATGCTCACTCTAAGCTCTATATAAATAGAAGAACAAAATATTAATAATATATAACATTACACATTTAACATTATCATAATAAACAAATCAATAAATTCTTCAATCTAACTTAATCTAACCGTACTAATCAGGTTGGGTTGGGTTGGGTTGGGTTGATCGAATTGAATTTAATTTGCCATAAAAGAACAAAAGGTCTAATCTATAACTCTTATAGTCTTAGCAATTTGATTACAAATAAAATAAGTATAAATAAATATTTAATAATTATAAATAAAATATTTATTTCATCATAAAAGTTATCCTTAATCATCATATCTAACAAGTGTTAGAAAGAGGAGAAAACCTTAGATTTAGAATTAGAGATAGAAGTTTGTCGGGTTCGGGTTGGGTTGGGTTGAAAATTTTTCAACCCAACCCAACCCAATTTAATTTTCAACCCAACCCAACTCAACCCAACTTATTTTTTTTAAGAATTAACCCAACCCAACCCAATAAAAAATAGTCGGGTTGGGTTGAAGATGCCCACCCCTACATGCATGGCTAGGAGAAACACTTTCGAAAATAGTAATCTGATCCTCAGCTCCAAATTTTTTGTGATGTTTTACCAATAGAACTTTATCATCTTATTCTTTTACAATGAATTATCTTTAAATTTGTTTTGGAAATTGATGGACCTTCACTTTGACTCTCCATTAGACATGCATATTATCAAACGTAGCTGACTGAAGTCGACTAGATATAAGTGGAAGGTAATTAGATTTTATTTACCTCTTTGGTCCACGTTACTACAACACCATACTGTTCAAGTAACGTTTTTTATTATGAAGATTAAATTAAAAGGTACGAATTGAAAGCTCAAGCCCAACAAATTTTTAACCATTAAAACATAAAATAAAATAAAAACAGTATAGGAAAATTTGTTTACCACGGATTTGAACTTGTTTTGATATATAATAATCATAATAAATGTAGAAGTAAGTTAATTTGTCTGTTTAATATATTGAAATTAATTAAGTAAATGGGAATTTAATGTGGGACCTATTACAACACTAAAATGTCTTGATATACATCATTGCTAGTTAACAGTTATAGCATATGAGGTTCTATTGTGTGACCTATTTTAGATATGAAATGTTTTGCAAACTTTGGTGGATAATCTTGATCAATGATATTTCCTGGAACTATATACCAAAACCAGAGATAATTGAGTCCACGGCGAAGAAATCAAACATGAGCGCTCCATAATGATCCATAAGAAGCAAAAATTGAGCACAAGAAGACAAAAAAAAAAAAAAAAATCCTGCCAAAACTCTGTTTTAGCTTGGTGTGTGCTTTGTTTCATGGTTTTTTTTTTTTTTTTTTATTGGATGGGGGTGGGGGGGCGCGGGGGGAGGTGTGGGTGTGGGCGCGGGGGGAGGTGTGGGTGTGTGGGTGTGGCTAGATTGCACTAAGAAGAAATCCTAAAACCTTGAAAGAAGAACATTGCTTAACCAAAAAAAAAACTGAGGTCGATGACCTCTGATTATATAATATTAGTATTCTCTCTACTTTAAACATATCAATTGATACATGTTTTTGCTTGTTATAGGAAATAAAGTTTATTGTGGGGCTTATTAGAGCACAGAAATGTCTTGAAAGTTATGGATTTCAAAGTAAAGATCTTGGAAATTTCCTGTAACATTAATGTAGAAACCAAAAGTCATTGAGCATTTTATAAATAACCAAAGTGATAGGGTTGCCAATATCCCTGGTTGAGAAATCAAATGTTAATGAATTTGACCATACATGCCTTTGAATTCCTTAGCCAAAGGAAAAATCTTGCAAGCTTTTATAGTGTCGGCCAAGTCTTTTATGATTTTCAAAAAGAGTTTAGAAATATTCAAAGTAAATAATCAATATGAAATCAAGTATGCGTATTAATGTTTGAAAGGGGCTAAAATATATTATTCTTTAATTGACTTAAAAGTCAACCCCATTATAGTCCACAATCAATGGGACCTATATAGCAATTATAAGTCCTTAGAATACTGATTAATTTACTGAAGTGATTATGCAGGAAATTTCTAGTAACTTTAGTGCATAAAACTAAGGTATATTTAGAGGGACCTATTATAGCAATGAAATATCTTGGAAATTTTGGTGCAAATTCATGCTCAAGAAATTTTTGTGCTACTTTATATCTTGAACTATAATAAAGTAAGTTCCTAATGTTCATCCTCCATATTTTGATATATCAGTGAACAAGTTGAGGGTGAAGTGTTATTACGAGAAAAATATCAGTCATGTTGAAGGTAAAACGCTACATAATGATCTTTAGCTTTGAAATTTGTACTAGGGCTTTATAGTTGGCCTCGGAATGTTTAAGTCTTGAGCTACAAATCATTTATAAAATTTTAACAATTCATATAGCATATCATTTGAGCAAAATATTTGAAAAACCTAACATTACAATATATACATATATATAGTGATTTTACTATCAGTGTCTTTTAACTTTAAAATATTAGGACAAATCAATTAAATTTATTCATTGTATTTGAATTAAATAAGAGAAATAATGTAATAGATGAATTCGATTGATTTGTTTTAAACTTTTAAAGTTAGAAAACGTTGATGACAAAATAATTATATATATAATTATATATATACATATATATGCCACTTCTTTGCTTTTCTTTTCTCATCAGCTCCTTCAATCATATATATATATATACATTTATTATGCATGTCTGTTGATTTCCAAAAGACCACACTAAAAGAGGATATAAAATATGAATAAGATTTACACAGATTAGCTTGAGCTTAGTTTTCTCTGCATAAAACCAGTCGGAGATTTTGCTATACACTGCTTTATATCATGATTTAAATTTTTCAGTGATATTTTATTGCTACTTTGCTACAGGTCCCACACGGTAGCCTTTCACTAATAAATAAGTAGAGAATTTCGAAATTTCATTGATCTAATGGTACAAAACTTATTTATTTACCTAATACAATCAAAAAAAGAAAAAGGTTGAAAGTAATTAATGGTGATGGCAGCATTGCAAATAATTGGACCGTCTTGTTTGACGAACTTTATTTTTATTGATTATAATGACTTTCATCATTATATGTGATGAATTACATTAATAAGTCACATCAAAATGAGAGAATTAAATATTGATCTATATACATGTATTTATTTCAATATTGATAGATATTGTTGGACAATTGAGGATGAATATGTCCATATAGATGGGCTGCAAAATTGAGCACAAAAAATATTTCCTTGTTTTTGGTCTTGGATACAGAAGAGGGTGTTGTTCACTTCATCCTCTGTGTTAAACCCCTGTTTTTGAGGTATGCCTAGAGTGTGAAGAATAAAGCTATCACTATTACTTCAGCTCCAAGAAAAGAAGTACAGTATTCTAGAGCCTTAGCTGATAAATCGAGATCGGCTTGTCGAGCTTCAGCTGAGACATCAATTGTACCTTCAGTTACAAGAAAACAATTCCATCAACTTAAGACTTAAGTTTGTTCAGCTCAAGCCGCTGCAAAGCAATCAGCTTATCATGCTAGTTTTGCTCAACTAAGTTAGTAATGTGGTGGCAGCTTTTCATTGGTTGATTTTACAAAATTAGTTAGGTTGTGACTGATTGTTTTCTTAGTATATACATATATATATATATATGGCTAATATGATCATTCTAGAATGTATTAGTAAGTAGACTACACATATCAATGAAATACTCAATTCTTGAATCTTGTTTTTCTCCGATTTTCTTCAATCTTGCTTGTATCAACACTTGATGAAATTATCATCAACACAGACCCAAATCTCTTGAAATTTCACATAGAGCACTGTTTTCAGCGTGTTATTTCTTGGGCCATGAAAATTTTGTGATAACCAAATTGATTGGTCAGGAAATGAACCTGTATTGTTCTGTACATGACGTCTATGCTCTCCAATGTTAAAAGATTTATTAATGTTTTCTTTTTTTTATCTTGTTTCTTGTTCATGAATGAAAAATTAAACAAAGACCATCTTCAATTTTGGATGTTCTAAATTTTATCAGAATAGAAGTTAAAATAATAATAATAATAATAATAATTAGAGCAGTGATTTTATAAGATGTTTCATTTTTATGAAAAGCTATGATCATGTATTTTGCATGTTGTTGTAGTGTTTATTATGCAGAAATAAGAAATTGAATAGGTAGTTAAGGTATGAGTCATGAATTACGATCATATGATTTACGAAATATTGGTTGTGTATTTGATATTAAAAATTAAAAACCTCTTATATAATTGTAAGTGGTATACCAATATTCAATCCCACTCCATGGTCCAATAGCTTTTCCAACATTATCACTGTGAAACATCCCCAGAAAAATATACTGAAATTCCTTCATCAATAAACAAATCATAGCTTTCCTCTCTTTCTTTTTTTTTTTTTAATTAAAAAAAAAAAATCAAATCAAAAAGCTGTTGAGTGCTTGCAACACGTTAAGAGAATTGTTAGCTTTTCTTTCTTTTCCTTTTCTTTTGGACACATTAGGCATGAATGAAATCCTTATCATTTTTTCTGCCACAAAGATTAAAAACTGTTCTTGACTTGCGACCGATTTAATACTCTACAAATACTATGTAACTTATAAAGGTTCTCATGCACATTCAGTATCTGTCATTTCTGCTCAAGAGTTGTTTAAAGGCAAAAAAAGAAATTATGAGTGGATTTGTTTCCCTTCTTTTCATTGAGTTAGTAGCAGTAGCGATCATCAATACTGGCTTCTGCAATGGAAGCAGTGATGATGTGGGTTGCATCCAAAGTGAGAGAGAAGCACTTTTAAGGTTCAAGCAAGATCTCAATGATTCTTCCAACCGGCTTTCCTCTTGGGTTGGTGATGGAGATTGCTGTAAATGGGCTGGTATTGTTTGCAACAACTTGACAGGCCATGTTCTTGAGCTGCACCTTGGAAATCCTTTCAGCAACTACTCCTCCAAAGCTGAATTTCAAGCTTATGAGAGGTCAATGATGCGTGGTAAGATCAATCCCTCTTTGCTTGATCTTAAACTTTTGGTTTACTTGGACTTAAGCTATAACTATTTTGAAGGAGTTCAGGTTCCCAAATATCTTGGTTCTATGAGGAATTTAAGGTACCTTAATCTCAGTAGCAGTCAATTTCAGGGAATGGTTCCTCACCAGCTTGGCAATCTTTCATGTATTCAATATCTTGACCTTTCTAGGAATGATATGTTATATGCTAATAGTTTGAGTTGGGTATCTGGTCTTTCTTCATTGAAACACCTTGACTTGAGCTCTCTGAACCTTAGTGTGGCTTCTGATTGGTTGCTGCAAATAAACAAACTCTCCTATTTGACAGTGTTACAATTGTCAGATAGTGGACTCCATCACATTCCTCCATTGCCCTTTGCAAATTTTTCCTCATCTCTCACCACTCTTGATCTTTCTGATAACTTATTTGATAACTCATTGGAAACATCCTAGATTTCTGGTCTTCGTAATTTGAAGTTTCTTGACATGAGTGGAACTAACTTCCATGGTCCAATCCCTGATGGAATTCAAAATTTGACTTCTCTTCGACATCTTGATTTATCATTCAATTACTTCAATTCTTTAGTTCCTAACTGGTTGTCTAAACTTGAGAGTCTTAAATTCCTTGAACTTGGTTTCAATTTTAACTTGCAAGGTCCAATTCCAAGATCATGGGAAAGACTATGCAGCTTGAAATCAATTTCATTGTCACGTAGCAAGTTGAATCAAGATATATCTGAAATATTACAAATTTTCTCAGGATGTATTTTTGATGAACTAGAAGATCTGTATTTGTGGGATTGCCAACTTTTTGGTCAATTGGCTCATGATAAACTTGGACAAGCTAAAAATTTAAGAGTTCTAGACATTAGTTACAATGTTATTTCTGGCTACGTCCCATCTTCTTTAGGACAACTTTCTTCTTTGCAAATGCTAGATCTTTCCTATAACAAATTGAACGGAACTCTTTCACAAATCCATTTTGCCAATCTCACAAGGCTGACATACTATTATGCATCTGAGAACTCTCTAACTGTAAAAGTCAATTTTGATTGGCTGCCTCCTTTTCAACTTAAATCATTTTTCATGACATCTTGTCATTTAGGACCTCAATTTCCGTCATGGCTTCATTCACAAAAAAAATTATCTTATGTGGATATATCTAATTCAGGAATAGTAGATAGCATTCCTAATTGGTTTTGGAGATCTCTTTCTCAATTTGATTTCTTAAATCTCTCTCACAACCGAATTCAAGGAGAGATTTCTAATTTAATTAGTGTTCCTCGACTTGTGTATCTTGACCTCAGTTCAAATAATATATCAGGTCCATTACCTCTTGTTTCTCCTCATGTGTATACAATTGATCTATCCAACAGTGCTTTCTCAGGGTCCATTTTCCAATTTTTGTGTCACAAGATAAGTAAGCCAAGGAAAACACAAATCCTTAAACTTGGAAATAATTCTTTATCTAGAGAGTTACCTAATTGTTGGAAGAATTGGAAAGATTTGTTGGTCTTGGAACTAAGTAACAATAAATTCACAGGTTATCTTCCATTTTCAATTGGTAATTTAAGTGCTCTTCAATCCTTGCACCTTCGATATAATAGGTTTTTTGGAGTAATACCCTCATCACTCAAAAATTGTACAAAGTTAGTAGCACTAGATATTGGTGAAAATGAACTTTCTGGAAATATTCCATCATGGATGGGAGAAAGTTTATCTGAATTGGTGATTCTCAATCTTCGCTCAAATAAGTTCTATGGCTTTGTGCCTGATGAATTTTGCCGTCTTTCTTCTCTACAAGTTTTAGACCTTGCTTACAACAATCTTTCAGGGTACATTCCAAAATGTGTCAATAACTTTAGTTCCATGGTGGCAATGAATTATTCTAAAGGAAACAATATACAATTTGTTGCCAAAACGGTAGGAGATTTCATTGAGGATGCTGTTGGTTTTTGGCTAAATTAGCCATAAGAGGAATCCCACATCTAAAGAATAGAATGTGGTGGGATATTTGGTGGACTATAAATAAGTCCTTTAGCTAATTGATTTTGTACCCCAAAAATAAACAAGAATTGTAAAAGATCCATACATTTGTATTATTCTTGTTTTCTCCCCATATGTTTCTGGGTTTTTGGATCTTACCCAGATTTTGTAATATTTTGCTTTGGAGCTAGTGGAAGTTTTCAGCAGCGCCCGTGGACGTAGGTTTTATACCGAACCATGTAAATCCTGGTGTGTTCTTTCCTTTTTCGCTTTGCATTTATTTTTCTGCTTTTCTGCTGTATTAGTATTTGTTATTTATATTTAATAGCTAGCATTAGTAGTTGTGTATTTGTTTAATTTCCGCTGCGCACAACAAGTGGTATCAGAGCCCTAGGTTTCGATTGATCTGGGAAATAGTCTAGGGCATTAGCTAGCTATTAAATATTTGTTTGTAAAGCTTCGGTGTTATTTTGGAATAGTTACAATTTAGGGAAGCTCTGTCAAAAAGACTATAATTGTCTAAGGAGACTGGATTTTAAGTGGGACCGTTTGTGACCCCTCCAGCCTTTCCTGGGAGCTAACCTTTTGAGTACTATTCATTTGATCACCAAGCTATTGGCATAAAATTGTCTAGGGCATTAGATAGCTATTTGTTTGTAAAGCTTCGGTGTTATTTTGGAATAGCCACAATTTAGGGAAACTCTGTCAAAAAGAATATAATAGTCTAAGGAGACTGGATTTTAAGTGGGACCGTTTGTGACCCCTCCAGCCTTTCCTGGGAGCTAACCTTTTGAGTACTATTCATTTGATCACCAAGCTATTGGCATAAAACTTTTGTTGTAAAGCAGAAATGGCATCATCTTCACATGTAAAAATTGAAGTAGAGAAATTTGATGGTCGAAATAATTTTGGCCTATGGCAAAGCGAAGTTACGGACGTCTTGTATCAACAAGATTTGGATATTGTTCTGGAAGAAACAAGACCAGAGAATATTGAAGAAAGGGACTGGGAGAGGCAAAATGCGAAGGCATGTGGTTTAATTCGCTCATGTCTCTGTAGAGAGCAGAAGTATCCGTTCATGAAGGAAACCTCTGCTAGTAAATTGTGGAAGGCGCTGGAGAACAAATATATGAAGAAAAGCAATGAGAATCGGCTATATTTGTTGAAGAGGTTGTACCGTCTTCAGTTGAAACCAGATTTGAATATCAATGACCATATTGATAATTTCAACCGTTTGTTAGCTGATTTGTTGAATTTGGATGAAACGTTCAAAGATGAGCAGAAGGCCATGCTGTTGATAGGATCTCTTCCTGATGAGTTAGATCATTTGTGCATTACACTTATTCATGGGAAAGAAAAATTGTCCTTTGAAGAAGTGTGTGCAGCTTTGCTTAATTATGAAATTCGTAAGAAAGATCAGAAAGAGAACAGGGATGAATCAGCAGAGGCGCTTACAGTTAGGGGAAGAAGTAAGAGTCGGAAACAGGAAAGAAGGGGCAGATCACAGTCAAGAAAAAGACCTGATAAAGATGAATGTGCCTTTTGTCATGAGAAAGGGCATTGGAAGAAAGATTGTCCGAAGCTGCAGAAGAAAGATAAGGGCAAGGGTAAAGCTACTTCCGATACATATGTAGCCAAACATGAGGAAGAAGATTTTGTGTTGGTTAGTCTATCATCAACATCTGGATCTGGTGAGTGGATTTTAGATTCGGGTTGTACTTATCACATGTGTCCACATAAGGAATGGTTCTTCAACTTCGAAGAGCTAAATGGTGGAATTGTGCTCATGGGTAATGATAACTCATGCAAAACTAAGGGGATAGGTTCAATCCGATTGAAGAATCACGATGGATCGACCAGAGTTCTGACAGAAGTTCGGTATGTTCCAGATTTGAAAAAGAATCTCATATCATTGGGAGCCTTAGAATCTAAAGGCTACACGGTATCTATCAGAGATGGAGTTATGAGAGTTGTATCTGGGGCTTTGGTAGTAATGAAAGGTACAAGGAAGAACAACTTGTACTACTACGATGGTAGTACAGTTACTGAATCAGCAGCAGCAGTATCAGAGAAGGATGTTGATTCAGATATGATCAGGTTATGGCATATGCGTCTGGGACATGCAGGTGAGAAAGCTTTAAGCAGTTTGGTGAATCAAGGCTTGTTGAAAGGAGTAAGAACCTGCAAGTTAGATTTTTGTGAACATTGTGTTCTGGGAAAGCAGATGAGAGTGAAGTTTGCAACTGCAGTTCATGATACTAAAGGTATTTTGGATTATGTTCACTCTGATGTGTGGGGACCCACAAGGACAGCCTCCGTGGGTGGTAAACACTATTTTGTTACATTTGTTGATGACTTTTCCAGAAGAGTTTGGGTATACACAATGAAGAAAAAGGATGATGTACTTGAGATTTTCCTTAATTGGAAAAAGATGATTGAGACTCAGACTGGGAGAAAGATTAAGTACCTCAGAACAGATAATGGAGGTGAATATTGCAGTAAATCGTTTCGAGAGGTCTGTCAAGATGTGGGTATTGTACGTCATTTTACAGTTAGACACACACCACAACAGAATGGGGTGGCAGAACGCATGAACCGAACGTTGCTGGAGAAAGTTCGGTGTATGTTGTCCAATGCTGGGTTGGACAATGAGTTTTGGGCTGAGGCAGTGACTTATGCATGTCATCTCATTAATCGCTTACCGTCAACAGCGATCGGTGGTAGAATTCCATTGGAGGTATGGTCTGGAAAACCTGTTACTGATTATGATTCTTTACATGTCTTTGGTTGTTCTGCTTATTATCATGTAAAGGAATCTAAATTGGATCCGAGAGCAAGGAAAGCTATATTTGTGGGGATGTCTTCAGGGGTGAAAGGGTATCGTCTTTTATATCCTAATTCGAAGAAGATAATCTTCAGCAGGGATGTTACTTTTGATGAGTCTTCGATGCTGAAAAAGAAAATAGAAGATATTGTTGAGGGTAATCCGCAACAGGTGGAGTCTACTCGGAAGCAGGTGGAGTTTTTTCAGAAACAGATAGAGTCAACAAATAATCCAGCTAGAATTGTTGATGCAGATGATGACACTCCTATGATCAAGGAGGTTACTGAAGAAGAAGGAGAAGAAGAGGTTCCTACCCAAGAACCTTCGCAGCAACAAGAATCAATTGCAATAAATAGGCCAAGACGTGAGATTCGCAGACCTGCTCGTTTTGCTGATATGGTGGCCTATGCACTTCCAATTGTAGATGATGATGTTCCTTCCATTTACGGAGAAGCAGTCCAATGTTCTGAAGTTGATAAGTGGAAGAAAGCTATGGATGAAGAAATGCAGTCTCTTCGGAAGAATGAAACTTGGGAGCTAGCTCAACTACCGAAGAATAAGAAGGCAATTGGGTGCAAATGGGTATTTACTAAGAAAGAGGGATTTCCAAACAAAGAAGATGTTCGCTACAAGGCAAGGTTGGTGGCGAAAGGCTACGCTCAGAAGGAAGGGATTGACTACAATGAGGTATTTTCTCCAGTTGTGAAACACTCTTCCATTAGAATTCTATTGGCCCTTGTAGCTCAATTGGATTTGGAACTAGTTCAAATGGATGTAAAAACTGCATTTTTACATGGTGATTTGGAAGAGGAAATCTATATGACTCAGCCAGATGGATTCAAGGTTGCTGATAAAGAAAAGTGGGCTTGTAAATTAAAGAAATCGCTTTATGGTTTGAAACAGTCTCCGAGACAATGGTACAAGCGATTTGATCAATTTATGATAGGTCAAGAGTACACCAGAAGCAAATTTGATAATTGCGTATACTTTCGAAGGCTACAAGATGGTTCCTTCATCTACTTGCTCTTATATGTTGATGATATGCTGATAGCTTCTAAGAGCAAAGTGGAGATTGAGAAGCTAAAGACTCAGTTGAGTTCAGAGTTTGAAATGAAGGATTTGGGTGAAGCTAAGAAGATTCTCGGTATGGAGATTAGCAGAGATAGAGGAAAAGGCAAGGTTTGTTTGACTCAGAAGCAATATCTGATGAAGGTATTACAGCGTTTTGGTGTATCTGAACAGTCAAAACCTGTAAGTACGCCACTTGCTCCTCATTTCAAGTTGAGTGCATCATTATCTCCGAGTACTGATGAAGAACGAGAGTACATGTCTCATGTTCCGTATTCTAATGCAGTTGGTAGCCTGATGTATGCTATGGTGTGTACAAGACCTGACATTTCGCAAGCGGTTGGAGTTGTGAGCAGGTATATGCATGATCCTGGTAAAGGACATTGGCAAGCTGTGAAATGGATTCTACGGTACTTGTTAAAAACCGTAGATTTTGGTTTGGTATTTCAGAAGGAAGATTCACTTGGTCAGTTTGCAATCGGATATGTAGATTCAGATTATGCTGGTGATTTGGATAAACGACGGTCAACTACTGGATATGTATTCACTCTTGCGAGAGCTCCTGTAAGTTGGAAGTCTACTTTACAGTCAACAGTTGCTTTGTCTACGACAGAAGCAGAGTATATGGCATTGACAGAGGCTGTGAAGGAAGCAATTTGGTTACAAGGATTACTGGTAGAGTTGGGAGTGGGACAGAAGAATATTGCTATTTACTCGGATAGTCAAAGTGCCATTCATTTAGCAAAGAATCCGGTATTCCATGTTCGCACCAAGCATATTGATGTCCGATATCACTTTGTGCGGGAAATTCTGAGTGAAGGGTCGATTCTCTTACAGAAAATTGGGACTGATGATAATCCTGCGGATATGATGACCAAAGTGGTGACAGCAATCAAGTTCAACCATTGTTTGGACTTGATCAATATTTTGAAAGTCTAAAAGGCATATATGAAGGCATTGCTGAAGGCTAATACGCCAAGGTGGAGATTTGTTGGTTTTTGGCTAAATTAGCCATAAGAGGAATCCCACATCTAAAGAATAGAATGTGGTGGGATGTTTGGTGGACTATAAATAAGTCCTTTAGCTAATTGATTTTGTACCCCAAAAATAAACAAGAATTGTAAAAGATCCATACATTTGTATTATTCTTGTTTTCTCCCCATATGTTTCTGGGTTTTTGGATCTTACCCAGATTTTGTAATATTTTGCTTTGGAGCTAGTGGAAGTTTTCAGCAGCGCCCGTGGACGTAGGTTTTATACCGAACCACGTAAATCCTGGTGTGTTCTTTCCTTTTTCGCTTTGCATTTATTTTTCTGCTTTTCTGCTGTATTAGTATTTGTTATTTATATTTAATAGCTAACATTAGTAGTTGTGTATTTGTTTAATTTCCGCTGCGCACAACAGATGCATTACTTGTGATGAAAGGGAAAACTGCTATATATAATTCCATTCTTAATTTGGTGAGAAGCATCGACCTTTCTAGAAATAATTTTTCAAGAAACATTCCTAAGGAAGTGACAGGCCTTCATGCCCTACGATCATTGAATTTATCACAAAATTCTTTGACCGGAAAAATTCCTGAGACTATTGGTGATATGAGAGAAATAGAATCCCTGGATTTATCTACGAATCACCTCTCAGGTGAAATTCCACAAAGTATCACAAGTTTGACATTTTTAGCTCAATTGAATTTGTCTGATAACAAGTTAATTGGGAGAATTCCTTTAGGCACTCAATTGCAAAGCTTTAATGCATCCTCGTTTACTGGCAATGAACTCTCTGGATCTCCATTGAAGAATTGTACTGTTGCTACCGTTCTAACGCCTAGCCATGAGAATGGTGGACAAGAAGTGGACTGGTTCTATGTAAGCATGGCTCTTGGATTTGTGGTTGGCTTCTGGAGTTTGATTGGCCCTTTACTCATCAACCGAAGGTGGAGATACATGTATTGCTGCTTCTTGGATCAACTCCAAGACAAATTTTACTTTGCTTTAAAAAAAATTTGTTAGTTTTTGTATTTTATGTTTGTGTCTTAATGTTTGGACATTTTTTTTTTAATCTTTAATAATAAATCGATGAAGTGTTACATTGTTTAAAAGATTTTTATTTTTGTTGACGATTGATACATTATATATTTACGGTGCCTGTACCATTAATATATTTATAATTTATGTTTTTATTAGTAAAGGCAAATTTTAAAAATTAATCATTACTCGTAGAGTTATAGTTGATTAAACTGAAAGCAAAAATAAATTACAATTGGATTCTTCAACAATATGGAAAAGTTAATCTAATACAATAATAGTAATGTGTCGCATTAATTAGTGGGATTTAGCAGAGGGTTATTAATTTCATACTCTGTTGTAACACTGTTTTTTCTTGATGTGTAACACCCCTATCCCGATGTCCTCGTCCGTACGAGGATCGAGGCCTGGGATGTTACCCTTTTCTCTTTTTTTTTTTTTCAAATTCTTTTTATTAAAATTTCATTTTCAAAATCTTTGATTATATTTTAATGAAAATCCGGCAAAGTTTCCTCTATTTTTTTAAAAATCCAAAATTTAAACCTGCAAAGAAAATACACTTCTAAGCCAATTCATTTCTCAACTTCCATTTTCGGACTTCTCGTCCGTTTTTAAGCCACTTCAACACACTAACATTTGATAATAAATATTTCCTTTAACATTGCAACACTTGCAAAAATAACACCATATAAAACCATTTTCAACGGATAATTTACATAATTTACAGCAAGTGATAAACTTTTAATACAAATTTATTTACGAAATTTATAACGTTAAAGAAATGCACACAACATGGTGGTGCTCAAAATCTGATACTCCCGCGATATAAAATGATGATTACCAAAATGATGAGAGCGGACGTGACTTGAGAGAAGCTGCAGCTATTTTATCTTTGTCTTCATTTCAAGCCCTACTCAACTACCTGCGGGCGGTAAATCCAATGCATTAAATCTTTCGACTTAGTGGGTGTACTCATATAATATTGAAATCACATTTATTTTCAAAATACAATCATAGATTAAAACAATATGCACAATCACAATCTATTTATCAAAAAACACACATATTACACAATTTTACAAAATAAAACATGATCATGTGACTTTCCAACACATTTCGTTGCAAGTACAATTACAATCTAACCCTTACAAAATGAATTATCGAATAAATTTACAAGACTTTCTTTATTTAATTTATTAGAACCCTTTGTAAAGTCTATCACGATACCATGGATCGGCAACGAGTCTCCTGACATTGGCCACTAGGTGGCTACCCGCCAGACTAAACAGCGACCCCGGCATCGATCGCTCGATGACTATCCATCAAGTAGCATATCACAATCTGTTTTCGTTTCGGGACCGGACACTCGGTTCCTCTCAGGGTCTACATTATCTTGATCTTAATCAGGAGTCATCATATATGTCACTTGTATATAGTGACAAGTTTGATTTCAATATGTTGTTTGTTGACAATTTTCAGTGGCTATCTGATCTCCATTCACTAAAGCGTCTAGATCTCGGGGGTGTGAATCTCAACAAAACCTTTTATTAATGGTTATTTGTATCAAATGTGCTTCCATCTTTGGCAATTTTGAAACTATCAAAATGCGGACTCCATCACGTGCCTCCAGTATTCGTTGTAAATTTTTCATCTCTTACCACACTTGATCTTTCCAACAACCAACTTTTCAATTACTCTCCAGTTCCTAGTTGGGTTTCTAGTCTCAATCAGTTAGAATTTCTTAATTTATGTGGCAATAATATTCAATGTCCAATCCCTAACGAAATCCAAAATTTAACTTCTCTTATGTATCTTGATTTATCTAAAAATTCTTTCAATCTTTCGATACCCAATTCATTGTACAGACTTAGTCATCTTGAATATTAGCGAGAAAATAACTTTCAAGGTAACCTTATAGATGGTCTAGGAAATCTAACTTCAATTTTTGCGCTTGACCTCTCAAATAATAAACTTGAAGGAAAAATTTTGATATCATTTAATAAACTTTGTAGTTTGAAGTTTATTATTTTTAAAGGTATTAAATTGAGTTAGGATATATCCAAAGTCTCAGATATTCTATTTGAATGCATTTGAAGCGGACTAGAGTTATTGATATTGAGTGATGTTGACATTTAATTTTGGTCAACTCGGTTCTTAAAGCCCAATATCTGCGAAACAATAACTAGCAAACAGAGCAGTAATGATTAGAATCAAAACAAGTAAGACATCATGATTTTTATGTGGTTCGGCAAAGTAATGGCCTACATCCACAACTGTCACCCTTATTCTCTCAGAGTAACGGTATATATTTCTCTCTTAATCCTTTACAATGAATTTCATCCCATATTTATAGAAGAGATATTACAATTTGAATAGGTTTAAGAATCTTACAGATAAGGCAAAAAATAATATATATTAATTGAGATAATATCTCCTAAGATTATCTCCACCATATCTGCAATAATTGCCAAGAATGTCGTGATTCGATTGGCATGAAAATAGGAAAGTTGACTCATTTCCTGAATTGAATTGATTCGACCTTTTAGAAGGTCAACTAGTCAAATTCAATGAGCACCTTGAGCAAACAGACTATTCAAGCGATCAAATATCGCTTCCAGCGAGCAAATTGACTAAGGGATCTGCCCCTATGACCGATAATCAGATAAGAAGACCTCCTGATCGTTCTGATAGCCTTTGAAGAATACTATCGAGCAATTCTTAACTACGACCAGATTGTCTTAATGTCATAACACTTGATCAGGCCTTCACGCGACCAGACATGTGTTTAATTAATTACTCAGTAGCTAAACCGATCAGCTGTTCAATCAGATGTGCTCAGGTACATAGACCAGGAGTCAACTATATAATTGACCAGCCTTCTGGACTTCTTCTCATAAAATATCATACTGGGCTCATCCCTAGGCATTTGTCAGCCCATTCTTATGATCACAAAAATACCCACAACAAGTGATAATCAACTTTATGGTCATTTGACCTATCAACTTGGGCAATTTAAAAATTTAGTGGGTTTTGGTGTAAATATAAATTTAATTTCAGGTCATGTTCCTACTTCTTTAGGAGAACTTTCATCATTACAATATCTAGCACTTTCATATAACCAATTGAGTGAAAGTCTTTCTCAAACTCACTTTGTTAATCTCACAAGTTTAATAGAATTTGCTGCATCTGAAAACTCTCTAACATTAGAATTCAATCCTAACTAGACTCCCCATTTTCAACTTGGATATTTTAAAATGACATCTTGTTTGTTCGGGCCTCAATTTCCATCTTGAATTCTTTCACCAAAACAATAATAATAACAATAACTTTTCTAGATTTATCTAACACAGGAATAGTACATGCCATGCCTAATAAAATTTGGAAATCTAGTTTCCAGGTTTTGCACTTGAACGTTTCTCATAACCAATCCATGGGAAGCTTCTAAACTTAATCAAGACTAATGCAATCTAAGTCACTTGATTTGAGTTCAAATCATTTATCACATCCGTTGCCTTCTATATCTTCCACTCTACGTCAACTTCATCTTTCAAATAATGCCTTCTTTGGGACTACTTTGAATTTTTTATGTTATAGGATTAATGAGACAAAGAGCATGCAATTTCTCCATCTTGAAAATAAACTTTTGTATGGAGAATTACCTGAATGTTTCATGTACTGGACAAAGTTAAAAATCCTGTATTTAAGTAAGAAAAAAATTTTCGGCAAACTTCCAACATCCATGGGAACTTTAAATCACGTTCAATCATTGAATCTACGTAGAAATAACTTGTTCGGAACATTGCCAATGTCACTTCAAAATTGTCTAGAGATGGTATCTCTTGATCTTGGTCAGAATGATTTTACTGGAAATGTTCCAAGTTGGATGGGAGAAAAACTTTTAAACACCATGGTTCTCATCTTTCATTCAAATAAGTTTCACGGTCCCTTACCAGTGGAACTTTGCCATCTAGCACATCTACGAATCTTAGACCTTGCTTACAACAATTTGTCAGGAACCATACCAAGATTTATTGGCAACTTAAGTGCCATGGTGACAGTAGCGTATTCGGAAGTTACTTATGTGAAGTATGATGTCAATTCAAGCATTGATGTTCTTAAACAGGTTGAGGAGACTGTAATTCTTGTGATGAAAGGGAAAGCGGCTGAATATAACACCATTCTCGAATTAGTAAAATCTGTGGACCTTTCAGAAAACAATTTAGTTGTCCAATAACAATTTAGTTGGGAAGATTCCTTCAGGCACTCAATTACAAAGCTTCAGTGCATCGTCATTTACTGGAAATGAACTTTGTGGACTTCCACTCCCAAAGAATTGTACAGAGATAGGCACTACATCGATTTCTGACCATGAAAGTGGAGATGAAAAGGATGGTAGTGAAATTGAGAGGTGATTAGGTTCTTCTTCGTAAGTATAGCAACTGGATTTGTAGTGGGATTCTGGAGTGTAATAGGTTCTCTGCTTGTCAACAGAAGATGGAGGTACATATGCTATCGTTTCTTGGATGGCCTTGGAGAAAAGTTTGCGAGTGTTGTAAACAAGTGTCGCTAGATATTTATATATTCGATCTATGTTGTATATACTATAATAAACCAAGGTTTTTAGTCTTGTTGTGTCTGCAGTTTCTTTGAATATTCGTCACCATTCAAATATCAATATTTTTCCCTTCCATATATTTATATCTGACCTAACATTAATTTTTGTGTTATCAAATCAACGGTTCAAAGTAGGGGTGTGCAAATTCAATTTGATTTGTGTTGGAGCTCTTTTTTTTAAAAAAAAAAAAAAAAATTCTGGTAGGAGAGTGAGACTTTAACCTTTTTTTAGATTCAAATGAAGCGTTCAACACTCCTACTAAAAAATGATGTTAATTAATGATAACATAAATCAAACCAAACCAATTTAACAAAAGTTGAGTTGGTTTGGGTTGGTTGAGTAGTTTTCGCTCTAAGTTTAAAGTTTTTTTTGTGGCATATTTAATTTACAACATTAAACTTTGTGTATAACTCATACAAACAATAAATTTATTAGTTCATACCTACAAATGTAGTAAATAAACTTAATCAAATCAACTAAAGTATTCAATTTACAAGTTACTAACTTATAATGTATTACAACTTATAACTCTTATGATCTTTTCATTTGAGATGGAAAAGAACACAAGTATTCAAAAATAAAACTTTATAAACAACTATTCAATGATTTTTAAAATATTTAATTTGTTGCATAGATAATAGACGATAGTAATAATAAATAGCTTACATATATCAAAGCCATCTTATTTTAACTTATAGATTACACTTTGAACAAGTTAGCAAATTCATATAAATCAAATTTAAAATCACACATACATATAAATGAATACAATAGAATAATCATCATTAATTAATAATAAATAATAAATAATTAAAAATTAAAATAAAATAATTTATTATAGTGCATCAATTATGCAAACCTATATCTTTTTTCTTGTGCAATTGTTTTGATTTGGCTCATATGGTTTAAAATTTTTCCAACCCAAACCAAACTATAAAGCGATCGAGTTGTTTATTTATCAATACAACCTAGAGTCAATCACTTTGTGGGTTATTTGCATACCCTAGTTCAAAGTACACAACCAGATCCAGATTATAAGGCAATTTTTTTTTTTTAATTTTTTGGGAAAAAAATGAGTAGAATTTCACATCTCACTGAGTTTTTCACACCATTCACTTGTGTAGAGAATTTGTAATATTATTCATTATTGATGTAATGAGATTGTCAGATAGATTTGATTAATTCGTTTCAAAATAAATTTTCAAAAGCAAATCTTAGGAGTGTTTCAATTATTACATTACCGACTACTAGCAGCACTTGTCAAAATTAATTAAAAAAATCTTTTGTTAGCTTTTAATTAAGACATAAATGCATCTTGTTTTAATTATGTTTCTTATTTATTTTGTAAACATAAGCTCAAATAGTTAATAACTATTTGATAATTATTGAATTATTTAAATAAAAATATTAATTATAATCAGAAGATAATTAATTTAAATTTTGATTTTTGACATAAAAATATATGGGACAAGTACAAAAATATTATCTATGGGAGAATATTAATATTAATTATTGTGAGAATATAATTAATTTATGGGATAAATATATAATCTATGAGATCTTCTCCTTTTTCTTCACGTAGAAAATGTTCGTGGTCGGTGAGTTGAGAAGATCTTCTCCTTTTTCCAAGTAGAAGTTATTCTCGTCGGTGAGCTGTGAAGTTCCTAAAAGATCAACTTCCGCTGCAATGATATTTTGATATCCAACCTTCTCTATCTTTTTTTCTTTTTTTTTTATAATTTAACATCATAAGTTTATTAAAACCAATCAATAATTATTATAACTTGTACTATCCACATATCCATCCATAATTCAGAGCTTACTCCAACAAAACAAAAAATATGAGAGAATTTGAACCAAATCAATAGAAAGTTGATGAAAATTTTTTATGATTTCTTAACTTCATTTGAATTTGTTGATAATCGAAATCGACCAACACTCAAACGATTTGAGACACCTGTAGGCCATTGCCGGAACCGTTTAACCATTTGGCTCTTGTTGACGATATGAGCCCGTGGGACCTGTCAACCGTTGGTCGACGATCTGAGTCCACGCGCAGCCTATCAACAAGAGTCGCGTTTCGGAGTCGAACCCCTAACACTTAAAGGTATCTATGGGCCTAAACTCCTACCCACCAGGCTGATCAGCCTGATGGGTAAGAGTTTGGCCCCAAGGATGCCTATAAAGGTTAAGGGTTCGACTCCAAAACGCAACTCTTATTGATAGACCGCGCGCGGACTCAGATCGTCGACCAACAGTTGACAGGTCCCACGGGCTCATATCGTCAACAAGAGCCAAATGGTTAAACAACTCCGGCAACGGCCTACGGGTACCTTAAATCGTTTGAGTGTTGGTCGATTCCGATCATCAACAGAATTTTATATCTTTTTATTAATCATTGAATTTCAAATAAAAAAATATTGTCCTCCAACAATACCCTCCATTAACAACAACCAACATTGAGAAGAAAATTATCCCATTCGGGGCATTAATTAATAATTCTCACATACCAATTACCACATGATATGGATATTTAATGAGAAGCAGTTTCTTGACATGATTTGATTACTGGAGGCATTTATATGCACCATTGGCATTTTCTGATGTTTGTCATGTATATGGAAATTTGGCATAGGTAAAAAAAACTCCATTCACACGCTAGGATACCAAAAATGAACAACTGACAGTATTTTCAAAAAAAAACAAACAAACAAACAAAAATAAACAAGTGACAGTAAATGCAAATGGGATGAACCTTCAAATTTAAAATGCTATACAGATTTTAGTCAAAATAGAAGGTAGTAACACTGCTTGGTGGTCAACAGAAAAGGAGGAGCAAGTTGGCCTACCACGTTGCGCATTTCACCATAGGCAATCTTTCCCTACAAGTAAGCTTCAACATCTTTAGTGTTTGTGTCAAAAATAGTTTCTTTTCCACTTCCTCTGGTCTTTGAAGCCAGATTTGGCGTAAAGGAAGCACCTTTTATATTTCTCTGTAGACTAGAAGTACACACAACACAACCCACAAGCCCCTTTTTTTTTTCTCATGGAGGGTTTGTAAGAATGTGAGGTGGGTATTGTAGAGAGAGAAGAGCTGATGGTTTCTTTAAGTGGTGATGGAGAACCCACCATGAGAGTAGCCCATTTTCTACAGCCTACAATCACCTCCATTGATGGAAATGTGTTTCAGCTTCCCGCTCACTGCCTCTCCTCCATACCACTTAATTTTGAACCAAAAAAATGGCCTTTGAAGCTAACATTCCGTGGATGCAGAGTACCCGGGGAAGACTGGAAAACTTGGGTGGGAAAAATGGCTTCTTTGCATGAATCTACTTGGAGAAAAGCTGGTATCTATGAAGCAATATTGAATTCCACTTATTCAATCAGACGGTACGATGATTTGCTTCTTGGTCTTGCAGAGAAATGGTGTCCTAAAACCAAAAGTTTTATCTTTTCTTGGGGTGAACCTACTGTTACATTGGAGGATATGATAGTTTGTGGTTATTCAGTGTTGGGGTCCTCAGTTTTAAGCCCACTTGAAACGGATGAACAGAAAAGCAAAGCAGAGCAATTGAACCAAACAATAACAGAATTGGGTAGAAGTACAAGCAAAAATGCATGTTGTGCACAGTGGAAGAAGAAATTCAAGGATGGTGGAAGCGAAATCGAACATGAAGCATTCCTTGCCTATTGGTTGTCAAGGTTTGTTTTTCCAAACTCCAATGTAATTGGTAGAACTATTTTTCCTCTTGCAATACATTTAGCTAGAGGGACTAGAATTGCACTTGCACCTGCTGTACTTGCTGCCATTTATAAAGATTTGAGTTTGTTGAAAGAAAAAATTGTTGCTTTAGCTAAGTAAGGCAATACTTGTGAGGATGGAGACAGTGCATTAGCAATTATTATACGTGCACCACTCCAAGTAGTTCAAGTTTGGGCGTGGGAGAGGTTTATAGAGTTGAGGCCAAAGCCTAACCTGATCAAAATTGGTGAGCCTAGATTTGCACAATGGCACAATGCAATACTTAGAGTTGAGAATGTGACGAAAGTTCTAGACTCTGCCAAAGAGAGTTTTGATTGGCGTCCATATGCTAAACCTTTGAACAATTGGAAGTTTCCTAAGATTTATACAGAAAACGAAATGAAGGTACCTTTTGATTCTAGTCTTTGTGAAGAATTAGAGTCATTTGCTTGATGTTTGAGGATTTCTGAGTTGGTTGGTCGGGGTTGTGTTGAGCATTACTTTCCACATAGAGTAGCAATGCAGTTTGGATTAGACCAAGACCTTCCAGCCTGTGTTACTCAAGTTAGTGATTACAGTAAGCCAATTAGATATGCTAATTTGTATGTTCCATCGCGGCTTTATGAGGCCGATGTTACAACCAGATACTTGGAGTGGTGGAAGGAAACAATTTGCCATCTACAAGGTGCAAATGAGGGTATTATGCTAAGGACTTTCATGAATTCTAAGATAATCCGAAAGAAGAGATCGAAAACTGTGAAGAGGGTAAACCATTTTGAGGAAGGTGTTAGTTTCTCAAGTTATAAAATAAAAACAATAAAATCAATAGAGACTTCAACAGAAGAGAAGGACGTTAGAGAAGCGTCAGCTTCTTCTGGATCACCTTCCAAAACTTTACCACTTAGTGTAATAGAATTGAAGGAACTTAATAATTCCCCTTTTCCTCCTGGTTTTCCTCCCCAACCTAATCAAGTCGAAGCAAGAGATGCAACTAAGGAACATAATCTGACCACTACAGGATTGTTGATATCTAGCAAGAGACATGATCAAGTTGGGAATGCACAGCTTGGTGATTGTCAACATTCATCAGATCATCGTCCAAAGTTTTCATCTTCAAAGGCAGTTGCCTATGTTGATGAATTTCCTTTAACAGAACTGACTGAAAAAATCAATCAAAATGGATCTAAAAAAAGTAGATTGGACACTGCTATGGAAGGTGCAGCTGGGAGCAAAACAGGTGCCGCAAATCATAATATGGACAGAAACCAGGGTGTTGAAGGAGATGGAAATGAATATGCAACTGAGATAGAAGGACTGCAGCTTGAAGATCAGGTTAGTAGGCTTGAGAGGATCTTTGCAGAACTTAAACCAGGAAGATTTGGTCATAGATAGCCAATCACTCCATCAGCATGACACTGAATTTACTCATATTTATAGCTTCATTATGTTTTTAGTACTCTCTTTCACTTGAACAAAACCTGTAATTATTGATTTAAACTTTTAATTACATTGGAAGGTAGACAAATCATGAGTGTGACTATGTGAGAGGCAGATGTTATGTACATAATCACAATTAACAAGTACTGCTAGTTAGTAAAATTTGAGTTTTCTCTGATTATATGCAGCACTAATGTTCACAATTGTCAAAGACTTACTAGATGGTTAAAGATTTCTTATGTCCTAATATGTTGTTGAAACATGTCATCTTTTCGCTTCTTTTTCTTGCTTCTTTCTTGATTCTGCTTGAGAAGTGTTGATTTGTTTCAGAGGTATCGACTGTAGATCGTTTGCATTTGCTGTGGTCCAAATGCCAGTGCATCTTTCTTTAGTGCTATTTCAGGATTTCCTCTGTTTTTATGTCTTGAACCTTTATGAATAATGGACAGAAAATTGTTGTTTTTTGTAGTTATGAGTTGAAAGATTGAGACCGAACAGCTTTTTAACCATTTTCGTGTGAAGGAAAACCCTTTTTTGACCCTTCATGCATTATTATATACCTCCTATATGTTGGAAGGTACAGTTTAGTAGCTACAAATAACTGCATATACCAAGTCTTCTAATTTGATATGAATAGGTTGGAAGTTTAGGAATATTTTCACATGTCTTCATATATTTTAGTCCTTCATGAATTATTTTGCATTTTTGGTTGTTACGAGTTGAAAATTTCAAACCAAACAATTCTTTTGCTCTGTTTCTTTACTAAAGAAAACAATTTTTTGACCCTTTGGCCTCGTTTGTTTCCTGGGTTGGGATTGGGTTTGGATAAAATTTTTGTCCAAACCCATGTTTGGTGCAAGCAGATCTCTCTTACTAATTTATCCTAAGCTTTCCCAACAGTATTTTTAACCCTCTCCAGTGGGTTAATTGAAACCCAGTCAATTGATGGGTTAATTTTATCCCATCTTACCTGTTTACTGTTTCTTCACCAGCTCCGCCGTTCGCCGCCGTCATCAGCTTCAATCCGTCGTTCTCTTCGTACTCCGATCGAATCGCCGCTCTTCTGGTTCTTCTCCGGTCGTCTCTTTCTTCTCCGGCCGTCTCTCTCTTCTCAGTTCTTCTCCTTCTCTTCCACCACCGGCGATTCTCCAAGTTGACGAGATCGAGATACGATCCATTGGCAGCTAGGTTCCACGTCGTCTTCGCTGCCGTTCCAAGGCATCGACGCCTCCGTCGTCTCCACCACGCGTCCCGCTGCTGAAAACGGCGAGGGTTCTGGAAGGATTTGAGATGGGAAGGATGAGAGAGAGACGAGAGTGGCGGTGGGCAGCCGGAAGGTGGGGGAAATGAAAAAAAAAAAATCCTTGGTAAATTTTATTTAAATCCTATCCCATCCTAATATCACCAACACATGAGATAACAATTAAAGTAATCCAATCCAGTCCCATCCAATCCAATCCAATCCAATCCCATATAAATAATCAAATCCTATCCCACGTAACAAACGAGGCCTTTATGTATTATTTTGTACCCATTTTGCCATTCGCTAAGTGGTTGGATTATATACAGGAGTTATACAAATGATTAGTTAAAGTACCGTATATCCTATATTTTCAAAATCTATATGAATAGTTGGAAGTTCGGGAATTACTATCGATTATAGGCTTATGGCGTATGCAATGCATATTTTAGTCCATTAATGTGACCAAGTAGAACAATTTAGCTGTGAGTTCAGTAACCTTATGTCAGGGTTCAAGGTAATCATGTTCCATTACCCAGTTAATTGACCAGGTAGATTACATCGAGTTAAGCTCTTAAAGACAAGATCTTTCAAGCTCCATGAACTTATAAGTGTTCTTTTAACAGCTTCACAATGATGTTGCAAAAGGGTCTTTGTTTAAATCGACTAACCTTGTTGACTACAAAATACAGGTCAGGTTTGCTGAGACATTAAGAGTAGCATTTTGAAGATAATTAATAATGTTTCTGTATAACAGTTTGTCTTGAATCTACGGTTTCAAATGGGAGAACAAGAGCAACCAAGGACCCTCAGTGAAGAAATATACTGTTTGGTTTTGATACCAAGCAGTGACTCAAAAGATGATTTAAGGTTCAAAGAGACTGATAATTTCAAAACCATGTTAGCTTGGGACAATAGTGCAATTCCAATCTCATCAATATATCATTTGTTTTTTTATCTGAAAACTAAACAGTGATACTAAAGGTTGAAGACTCAATAGTAACTGAAACTTCAAATCTAAAAGACATGTTTGTATTTTTTTTTCTTACCTCTAAATATATAGTAATCGTATTTGTTTTTTAAAATTAAAATTGTTTGAAAACTAATACTTTGATATTTATATCATTTTACTATTAGTTGTTATGTAATTTTATTTAATATGATACAAATAATTATAATAAATTATTTAACAAATACTAGAACACTTATATATATAATATTTTTATTCATAATAAAAATAAGATTAATTATTATAATAGAATAAATTAAATTTATATATTAAAATAAAAATAAATAAAATAATCTTAAGTTGAATTACTATTGCAACAAAAATTGAAATTGTAAAGTAATATATATTTTTTACTAAACTTTATACCCCACAAAAACATAAAGACTAGATATGTCCAAGGACACCCAATCACTATTAATAGAACAGTGTTTAGATTCGTGGTGTCCCCATTAATAAAACTTTGAGATAAAATATATATATCAAAAGGAGATACAAATTCTACATCAAATTCAATATACAGAAAAGGGGAAACTTTGAGAACTTTACCACTGTCATATACAAATAAACACCACTATCATATACAAATTTAATATACACAAGCAAATTTCCATCAATATACATAAACCAACAACACCAAGACCAGAAACTTGTTCTATTTATACCAAAATAAATAATCAATATACAAAAACTTTAAGGTTCAATATATAACCAGTAACACTCCAAAAACTTGATAGGAGAAACAAATAAACACAATATATTGGGCAGAGAGTGAAACTTTAACAAATAAATACAATATAGGTTATTCCACAAGTATTTTAATAAAATAAATAAATAAAGATTCTTACTGAAAGTTGATCGAAGAAATATAGTAATCTAGTTATAAGAAAATTTGATGTTAAGATGTTTTGGGTTTTTATTTTTCAATATTATTTGTTGAAGTATTAAAAGAAATTTGTATAATGTAAAACCATGACAAACTTGAAAATATGTTATTTTAGGAAAGATAAACTTAGAATAATATATTTTCAAAATCATCAAGTAATTTTGTATTCAATAAAAAGTTAGAAAATGTAGCTTTTCATTTTCAATTATTTTTTTATAGTTTTAAGTTGTTTGACCACTTAAAAAAATCACTTAATTAGTTAAATTTAGCATCATTAAGTGTTAAATGCAAAAAACAAATAATCCTTAGATTTTCATTCTATATTAACACTTTGCTTATGTGTATGTGGACATGATAACTTAAAGAATACTTTACAATCCAAAAAATACATAATCAAGAGGTTTGGATTCTCTCTCACATTAGTTTGAATATACTTTCTTATGTTCATCTCATTAATATAATCTTTTATAAACTATAAAAATTTAAAAAGAGTAAGAAGAGACATGACATAAATTTGTCTCGTTAAATGATCATGAGATTCATGATTCTAAGTCGATCCTGTCTTATCATTACTTAAAATTTTTCTAAAATAGATAAAGATAATATTCTAATTATGAAACATAGATATTGCAACTATCAATAGAATTTATAGATGGTCGATCTATAATTTATTGTTAACATGTAGAACTCAGCGAATAGCTTCCTAGAACTTAACAACCTGCATAAATTGAATAAATAGAGTGCATGATCTTGATATCGGGGTGGTGTTGACCGAAGACATTCCGACATTCAAATTAGCAATAGAAATGGAAGAAACAAATATAAGAAAGCTAATATACGACTGTAAATGGTGGGTTGTCGTTCAACCAGAGATGAGCTAAATGTTAATAGAGGTTGAAGAAGTTAATTGATGGAGAATGAGCTACGTATCACAGAACGATAGCCGCCTCTAAGGGAGGGTTACTGTCCTCCTTGGCAGTGTGCAGCGGTTGTGGAATCTTAGAGATGTTAGTGTTTGAAGGCAAGGGTGCTTGGAAATGTAAAGACCTGGCGAAATTTCAGCAGAATAACAGCGTTTCAAAGAAAAAGTTGGATCTCCCTCCTTTTGGTGGCTCTCCCTTTTTATAGAGGGGGAAAGAGCCATTGGAGGGTAAATTATGATGGTGGGGATTAAGGGATTTGTCTCTTTATTCTATACCTGTGTCAACGAGGATGTTATTGGCTGATCGAGTGTTACATCTTTCCATTACACTGGTCAATGAATCATTAATGAGAGAGTTGGCGTACGTAATAGCAGACCTTGTCACTTGGGCTGGATTAACTTGGGCTGAACAGTCTTGTGGGCCTTAATATTGTTTGGGCTCGATCTACACTTAGGCCCACTAAATGAGCTGTTATCCTGGGTTTCGTTCTTTTGAATTGGACCTGTATAATTTTACGATTATAGAACCAATATGGCCAGAGTAAAACGTTGATCAATTTTTTATTTTCTTTTAATGTTATATATAAAAAATAAACATTGGTTTCGAACCTCAAACATTTTTTCACTGGAGTTTGAACTTTGTAATGTTAAATTACAAAGTTTGAATCCCATAAGAAAATATGTGTTGAATTTCACACGAGATCAATCTTTTATATATATATATAGTTTCAAAAATTATTTTACAATCCAAGTCCAATAACACTCGCCCTTATCATGTTCGAATTTGGTTCAAATGAAAACAAGCCAAATCGATAAATATTATGTGATAAGAATATTATTGGTTGGCTCATTTTGCATTTACTATTTTTGGCTTCTATCCAGAAATATAGCATCTAAATAGAAACTCTACCCGCCCACCTCTGACCTACTCATGTACCTTCAAGTCAGAGTAACAACTCCTGCTGGTAAACAAAACTGAGCAACAAATATGAAGCCCAAAAATTATCAATTGATACACTAAATACGAAATTGATGACCCAACAATTGTCAAAAGCTGTAGGCTTAAATTCATAATTAATTTTTTTTAAAGATATTATTTATGATATAATCATCCAAATATGGATCATTGTCAAACTGAATAAAGGGTTTTCTATATTGACCTGCCACATTGCATACTTTGTCACCGGACAGAATCTTTGTCACTCAATAAACTTTGCCGAGCAAGTAAGCTTGAAATATAAATGGAGAGTTCGTTACAAATATTCTTAGCCAATAATATTATGTTATATTTTTATATGATTATCACTTATACCATTATAAAGACTATTGATACTGTCTCACAGATATGACATGTACCATATATTTTGGGGATTCCTTAGACAAAAGTCACCATAGGGTCCGCTTTAGTGTGACTAATTATTATTTCGAGTTTCGATATCACTTACCCTTGATTAATGACATTTTCGATAGTCTTATCCCTTAGCAGAAAAAGTGGTCATAAAATAATAATAAATTGGCCCCAAAAAGTTTTGAAAATATAACTATATATTTCATAGTCTTATTTTATTAAAAGCTGACCTTTAATGGATTAAAAACTGTGTTAAGATCTGTTAAATCAATCACTTATCCATCACTATTGATATAATCCAAAATTATATTTTTATGATTAAAAATAACTTCTTTTATAATAAGAACTTAAAACTATAACAAAAAATTTTAAGAATGTATTTGGTAAAACTTGCATCTATACTATTAGAAAAAATCCAAAAAAACCAACCCCCTTTTGAAAGATTACCCATTTTCTCTTATGTAATTTTATTTTTATTCAAAAAAACTTCATTCTGTCACTCTGATTACAAAAAAATTTAATTGAGATAAAAAGACCAAACTGTTCTTGTTATAATATTTTAAAAAATAAAAATAAACTAAATTTAAAAAATAAAAGAAATTTAAAAAAAAAAAAAATTGGAGATCCAATCTGGATCTCCACAGCCATGATTCATCTTCATCTTCAACCTTCCACACTCCTGGATCATCTCTCTCTCTCTCTTTTTTTTCTCTTTATCCTTCTCCCTCTTTATTCTCTCTCTTTATTTCTGAGTTTCCAGTAGCCTAAAAACCTTGATTTCTCATCATCAATCTCCCACAATTATTAAACATTAATCTCTCATAATGATCAGCAAACACCATAAAAAAAAATAAAAAAGAAAAAAAAGACCTAATTGATAGAACATAACAAGGGGAAAAAAAAACCCACTGGTCTTCACCGTCGGAGACTCATCACCTGAGTCTCCTACGGTATGGTCTCCATGATGAGGACCCAGTTCGGGCCTCTACCATAGAAACCCAGGCCCAGGTGGGTCTTCAATAGTGGAGGCCCTTTTGGGTCTCTGGTCTCCAATTGTGGAGACCATTTTAGGTCTCCGATCATAGAGACTCAGAAGGATCTCCACGATCGAAGACCCATTATAGAGACCTAGATAGGTCTCTAATTGTAGAGATCCTTCTAGATCTCTAATAGATATCTGATGTCTCCACCTTGCTACTATCGTCGAACCCACCTGCAAGTCGACTGTAGATGGAGAGAGAGAGAGAGGAAAAGAGAAAAGAGAAAGGGAGAGAGAGAGGTACTAAGAGGAAAAATAAAAATACTAAATACATATATATTTTATTTTTTATTTTTAAATTAAAATATCTTATTTAATATTATTTATTTTAATATTGTATTTCTTTTTTTTTTTTTATCCCTAGAGTTAAATGATCAATAATAATAACCTAACGAAATCTGTTACTGTCAAAGACATTATTATCCTTTCATACGCTTTCAGATGGGTATTTTGGGTGTTTAATGTAAAGTTAGGCGATATTTTGGATAAAAACGAAACCACATGGGGTAAAATAGATAATCTGTTAAAAATTAAGGGGTTTTTTGAGATTATCTCATGCTATTAACTTATCATAACTTCAAATCCTAAATATTATAATTTGATATTTTCCTATCAGTTTAAGTTCTTGGATCTAGTGGTAAATAACATAATATCAGAGTTTGAAAATTCCTGATTCAATCTTTCTCTCCCCATTTTATCCAAAAATCGACGTATTAATATATCATAACTTTAAGTCTTAAATATTATAGTTGAGTTTGGTGGTAACTAACACACATTATTAAGGTGGGTAGGTAGGTGAACAACCACCTTTGCTGATAAGGGATTTGCATATTTCATAGTTTTTATTTAACAATAACCAATAATTTCAATTATAATTTATATACCACAATTTAGTAGGAGAAGTGGTTGAGTATTTAATTCCCACTCTTATCCTTAAAAATACAAGGTATTTTTTATTCTTATCCATTTCTTCTTGTTATTGTTATTATTTTTGCAAAAAAAATGCAACGGTCGAACCGACACCGGCACCGGTACCGTTATGGTGGCAGTCCAGTCGTCGCTTATTTTTGTTATTTTGGCATTTTTTGGGTTATTTTTTCACACTAATTTCTTCTGTTTTAGTAGCCCCCAATAATTTTGTCCCCATCTAGCTATAATCGTATTCACCAATTTACTTTCTTTCCGCCGTTCTTTTTGTTACGAAGGTATGAAGTTTGTGATTTTGTGTTTTTCGATGTTGTAATTTATGATTTTGTGTTTTATGAATTTTACTAGATATCATATATGGATTATTGTTGTTATGATTTTAAATTCTTTTAATATAAACATAATATTATTGTTAGGGTATTTTTCTATTTTTGGTTTTGTGAAGTTGTTTAATGGTTAAAGTTGTGATATTTTTTATGTTTTGTATGTAAAAGATATGTATATATGCTAGTTTGTATGGATAAGTAATATGTAAAGTGATTGTAATATATGTAGATGTGGTGAATGGTTATATGAATGTGATTGTTTTATTTTTATTCAAAGTTTAATAATTTTAATGTAGTTTACACTATGTTGTTACATGTTTTGTTTTTTAGTGTTATATGCTTTCAAATGGATAAGGAGTGATTAAAATTTTCAAGTTTAATATCTTAAACTCAGTTTATAAGGATAAAAGATTTGAACTTTCAATAGTTTTAACAATTTCTTTTGTTATTTTTAAACTTTTAAAGTGTCGAAAGAATATCAAAAGAGAGCCAAAAACTTTATTGAGACCGCGAACAAACATTCTATAAATATTGTATAAAATGTCTCAATAAGACGTATCGTCACACTAAAATAATGTATAAGCACTTAGTCATTAATGAGATGGATCTTCAGTATACAACTTAGCCCATGCATAAGGACCCCTGAAAACTTCCACACCTATTGTTAGCACGTTATTGGACATCAGTGGAAACACCAAAGATGGTATCAATTCTCGTAGAAATTTGAAAGACATTGGGATTAAGCAAGACTTTCATGTAAAAGAGGATGGTAATTAACTATATTTGCCTATAACACCACATACTTTATCAAAGGTAGAAAAACAATAATTTTGTAAGAGATTGTTAAATTTAAAGATGTTTGACGGTTATATTTCAAACATCTCTAATTGCATTTCGATGAATGAATGCAAGATAGTTGGGCTTAAGTCTCATGATTATCATGTATTAATGTAATATTTGTTATCGGTGGCAATATATGGTCTTCTACTTAAAGGGCCAAGAATTGTTATATTTCGGTTGTATTAATTTTTTAATGCAATTTATCAAAGAATGTTACATAAAGATAAGTTGAATTCATTGGAAGATAAAGTTGCAATGACTATATGTATGCTTAAACATTATTTCCAACATTATTTCCCTCATTCTTTATTTGACATAATGGTTCATTTTATAATTCATCTAACAAGAGAAGCTCGCTTATGGGGACCGGTTTAATATCGTTAGATTTACCCTTTTGAAAGGTTATTCTTATGTTGCTTTTCACATATAAATTGAGATTAATGATATCCACACATTTAATTTATCTTTATATATTTATTTTATAGATTTATGAATGTATCAGAAGGATATGTAAGAAATTATGCATGACTAAAGGGTTGCATAGTAGAATACTATTTAACCAATGAATGCATGCAATTTTGTAGTAGGTATGTACTACAAGCAACAGATGTTAGTGAAAGACACAATAGAAATGAAAATATTATGTTTCAAAATATAATGAAAGGACATCCTACATCTACATCGACATTAAAAACGATTTTTATGGACATGCTACGAATTGCACATATGTATATACTATTGAATGATGCAATAGTGGAACCTTTCATTTAGTAACTAGTTTAACTTAAAGAAGAATATAATGTAAATATTAGTAAAATTATTAACGTCATACTTATTGGTCAAGTTGTTTTTATTTATATAAACATTTTATTGGCATGCACTTGAAAGAGTTTTAACAATTAGATCTCAATCTTTTAAGTAGACTAACTTTATTGCAAATAACACATATTAGAGAATTTCCAATATGGTTCAGAAATAAGCTGAATTCACTACCATATATGTTAATAATATGATGTCTTTGCCTTAGTTTTCTGTCCTTGATAATCTAAATCTTAATCTCCTAAAACAGGTCCTTGATGAATCAAATATCATGCATATACCCCCTACTCTAAAGTTGCTAGCACTTAGACCAAGTATGCAAGTCACATGCTATTCAAGCTATGTTGTGAATGAGAAACGATATTGTATAAAAAGTAGTGAGAAAACTATACAAGATAGTGGTATTTTCCTTGAAGCAAAAACTATTTGTAATGAAAAAGATAGCATTCAAGTTGTCAAAAAGATGATTTATTATGGAGTTTTAAGAGAAATACTTTTGTTGGATTTCTTAGCATTGCGTGTTCCATTGTTCAGATATGATTAGATGGGTAGTGTAAGTGATGTTAGAGAAGAATATGGGTTCACATTAGTCAATTTTAGCCCATGTGTAAATAAATGGGATAAAGATCTTTTCTTAGCCTCACAAGCAACATAAGTGTTTTATTCTAAGGAAAATGATACATTTAATTGGTATGTTGTCCTAAAATCACCTCCAAGAGGTTTTCATGATCTAGAGAAGTTTGATGAGCATACTTATATGAAAATTAGACCATTAGATGTATTTGAATTTGACACTAGTGTGGATGATAGTGAGAATTATGTTCGGATAGATTGTGAGGAATTGGTTTTAAACATGTAATATTATTGAGTATAATCATATTTTCATATCTTTTGCAATATGTGTGTACATATATTGTTTGTATTTATGTTTGTGGAAGATAGAGTCTCTGAAGTGGTTGAAAATGTTGTGAAATTATTTTACTATTTATATTATAGGTGAATTAAATTTTTGATAAGGTCGAAAAATAGAGGAAATTCTGTCAAAATTTTCTTAAAATGGATTGACTTTATATGAATTATTTTATAAATTGAGATTGTTATTCATGTGTTGGCTACTAATATATGTCATTTCCATTACTTTTTTCAGATGTCAACCGAAGGAAATTCAACTAGTTAGTCTTTAGGTAGCTCCAGTGGTGAGAAGAAAAGAAAATGAAGAGGTCTCATTTAGATTATGAAAAATTGGCAAAAGTCAAAGCTATAGGAATATAAATTAATGAAGTTGGATAACCAATTGGAGAAAATTCGATGATCTATAGTTCAAGGGTCGGAGCCATTGCGGCTTAAATAATACCTATAACCTTTAGTAGCTGGAATAAGATAGCACAGTCGTTTAAAGATATAGTGTGGACGAATATAAAAGTATATACCCATTTCATTTATTTATAATATCAATGTTACATATTTATTTTTAAAACATATTTAATTTTTAAAATGTTTACATTAATTACAATTACGACTTGGTGCTGACGAATCAATGAAAGTTCATGCGGTAAAATCAATTAATGAGAGTTGGAGACACTATAAAAGCAAAATAACAAAACAAATTGGAGACGTTCCTTTGATAAAATAAGAAAGTGTAGAATAATTGCAAATAGCTGATGTTTGTTGTGTCAAGGACTGTGTTGGATAGCAGTGGGCTAAGCGCACTTCTTTTTCTTTGAACCAAACCTTGAATAAAATAATGAAATCTCTAAGTGAACAAACCTTGAATCAAACCAGAGCACTTCTTTTTCTTTTCCAATGCAGCAGAAGTAGTAGTTTACAAGGAAGACGAAGTTGTTGCCTCTTGCTCTGTCCTTGTAAGTAAAAAATATATAACTAAGAGTAGCTACACCTCCACCATGTTGTTTTTATTTTAATTATATATATTTTTTGAAGTAATTAATTATATATAAGTATTTTCATAATATTTATTCATTAGTAAAAGATGTGATATATTGGTAATATATAGGGTGTTCTTACAAGACGTAATACTTCAAAAAAAATAATAATGAAGTGTATGCACAAAAAGGGGTGCACATACATACAGTATGTTAGGGGTGTTATCGTCACTCTATCTGAGATGGTCCAGACCACTCAAAAGCTCAAGCCCAACAAATTTTGCAACCATTAAAACATAAAATAAAACCAAAACCAGTATAGGAAAATAATATGGGCCCTACCACAGCACTAAAACGTCTTAGATATACATCATCACTAGTTACCAGTTATAGAAAATAGGGTTCCATTGTCTGACCTATTTTAGCTATGAAATGTCTTGCAAATTTTGATGGATAATCTTGAACAATGACATGTCCTCCAACTCAGATATAATTGAGTCCACGGCGAAGAAATCTTGAGCACTCCATAATGATCCATAAGAAGCAAAATTGAGCACAAGAAAAAAAAAAAAAAAAAAAATCCCTACTAAAACTCTGTTTTAACTTGATGTGTGCATTATTTCATAATTGATTTTTTTTTTTTTTTTGGTTAAATTGCACAAGGAAGAAATTCTAAAACCTTTAATGAAGAACATTGCTTATACTAAATCCCAAAAAAAAAAAAAAGGTGAGGTTAATGACCTTTGATGATATAGTATTAGTTAAAATTCTCTCTACTTTAAACTAGTATTTCAAAACTTGATCGAGTTATCACCGAGTCGATTCGGATTAGTACTCTACCAATCTGAAAACCCTCATATCGGGGTTCTGCTCACCTTCAACGAGTACTTACAGAGTCGGAATAATTACTCGACCAACTCGGTCAACTCGATCAAAGGTGAGCTCAAGTCACACACTTAAAAACCATATCTTTAATACAAAAATACTGTCTTTTCTCAACAATAATTCCAAGAATCCAAAATCAAAAAACAAAATTTCAATAGATATATATATATATATATATATATATTTTTTCATACATACATACAAACACACCAATGAAACGGAAGACAACTGCAACTAGTAGAATCAAAGAAGCGTTGGAGACTTCGAAGACCTTGAAAGTTTAGGGATTAAGTCAAGAGAGAGTGACGGCAGAGGGTGGAGAGGGAAGAGAGAGTGACGACGGCAGCTTAGGCATTGGGTCCCCATCACCGACGTCGGAGTGGTCTTGGGCTGAACGTAAATGGTAAAATGGTTTTTGTTTGGAAATGGTGAAAATCGCTCCAACACTCTGAATTGGTGAAAATGATAAATGACAAATCAGGTTTTGTTCGAAAACAGAAGAGGGTTTTTGTTTGGCAGTTTCAGGAAGACATGAATATGTGAGATGGGCTTGGGCTGGGATATTCGAATCCAAACAAAAAACCAAAAATCTGTAAATAATCTGCCTTTTACAACACACAATAATCTGTTTTTTTTTTTTAAGGAAAACAACACACAATAATTTGCCTTAAAATATGAGAGCAAAACATTTTTCTATACTATAGAAACATGATTAATTTTCTAATTATAAAAGTTTTAATTTACTTTTAAAAATAAAATATGTAAATATAAAATTTCGCTTCACTCTAATTAAAAAATTAACTAGAATTAAATAGAAAGAACATTTGATTATGAGTTACAACTTTTTAATGGTTTTCATAATTTTCAAAACTTGTTGTCAAAACCATTTTTGTTAATATTTGTAGAGGGGATAATTACACCATCATATTAATGTTTTAAGGTCATATAATTGTATTTTGACTCTATGAAAGATTTATATTTTTCTTCACACATTTGATCAAGTTTAACAGTCAGTTAACCGATTAATTGTTAACCAACAATCAAATCGAGTACTCACCGAACACTCACTGAGTAGATAAATACTCACTACTTGTCAGGTCATCGATCGAGTAGCGAATAGTGTTTTTAGAAACATTGCTATGAAGACATTAGTGATCGTACTACAAGAAAACAAGTGTTCTATAGCCAGAAATGCCACTGTAATAGAAAAAAGACTTTTCAACAACAGGCATCCCAACTTTTCTATAGCAGGCATCGCTCGCTATAGAAAGCAATTTCCACGATAGGCAATAACCGCTGTAGAAACAATTTCTGTAGCGGGCATTGCCTGCTACAAAAACCTTTTAAACCATGGACAAAGCCTACTACAGAAAACATTTTCTAACATGGACAGGCCCGTGTTCAATAAGATTTCTAAAATGGGCATTATATTGCCCCTTTCAAAAACAATTTTGAAGAAGGGCAATGCCTTTTTTAGAATATATTTTAAAATTATATATATTCTAAGATGCTTATTTTTTGGAGCAATTAAGCTTGTATACCACAACATTTTAAAATTATATTTACATAAAATTAAAAACATATAGATAAATTTGATTAAAATTTATTAAATAATTTGTGTTTTTGCTAAATATCTAATTTAAAATAAAAATACATAACAAAGTAATTATAAGGATATATACATACAAGTATTTGTTTTAAGATAATTTATTTTGAAAAAAAAAAACAATTAATATATATATTTCAACATATTATAAATATTTGATTAGGAGTCTCTATCGATTATTTGCTTTCAACAAAAATTTATTTGTCACCAGCTGGAACAAAAAGGATGACAGAAAGATCAAAAACAAGGACCAACTTAAAAGATTTACCAATCAACTAGTTGGATGCATCTTTGATTTTTTGTTTTTTTATTTTGACATAGATGCATCTCCTATTCTTGTTTCTATGCTTGCACTTCATCTTATATCCATACTTCAATTCTATCTTCATATTTTGACATAGTGAATAACGACAAGACACTTGAAATTGAAAATATATAAGTTAAAGGGTCATTGGTGACAATGTTTTAGTCTTCACGTTGTTTGACTTGAGATGCTTACTTTTCTCGAGCAATTAAACCTGTGTGCCAAAACATTCTACCTGTTTAAGGGCCATTGGTGACAGTGTTTTAATCTTTACGTTGTTTGACTTGAGATGCTTATTTTTTGGAGCAATTAAGCTTGTATACCACAACATTTTAAAATTATATTTACATAAAATTAAAAACATATAGATAAATTTGATTAAAATTTATTAAATAATTTGTGTTTTTGCTAAATATATAATTTAAAATAAAAATACATAACAAAGTAATTATAAGGATATATACATACAAGTATTTGTTTTAAGATAATTTATTTTGAAAAAAAAATTAATATATATATTTCAACATATTATATATATTTAATTAGTAGTCTCTATCGATTATTTGCTTTCAACTTAAATTTATTTGTCACGAGATGGAACAAAAAGGATGACAGAAAGATTGAAAACAAGGACCAACTTAAAAGATTTACCAATCAACTAGTTGGATGCATCTTTGATTTTTTATTTTTTTATTTTGACATAGGTGCATCTCCTATTCTTGTTTCCATGCTTGCACTTCATCTTATATCCATACTTCAATTTTGTCTTCATATTTTGACATAGTGAATAATGACAAGACACTTGAAATTGAAAATATATAAGTTAAAAGGACCATTAGTGACAGTGTTTTAGTCTTCACGTTGTTTGACTTGAGATGCTTACTTTTCTCCAGCAATTAAACCTGTGTACCAAAATATTCTACTTGTCATGATCTATGATAAAAAGACAAACAAATTGTAACATTATCAATAAGAAATTATTCAAACTCAACTGTAGATAAAATTTTAAATTTTCAAAAGTGCTTTTGCATCTCACAAGTTTATTTAATAATTGCAACAATTTTTTTATTGTTTTATTTTTTTTACTTGAATAATTGCAACTTATTTGAACTTTTCTGTCCAAGGGACTATTTTGGACAAAATTGCAACTAAAACAGTAGATTGAATAAATCAAAGAGACCCTCAGCAATATTTCATTTGGAGAAATTTTCTATAGAAAATGGCAGATCTCATAGCATTGCAATAATTAAAACCATAAACGTAAATTTCCCCCTTTTTTTTTTAATTTAAAACAATATTATAAGAGTTAACTTCTAACATTTAAATATAAGTTATCACAAAATTTATTTTCTAACATCGATATAAATAAATAAATAAATAAAGTAAATGAATAACTGAATGTTAAAGAAAAAAAATGTAATTTGATATAGTTTAATGTTGAATTACATATTCTAACAAGAGCATGGAAACACTCCAGGAGTTAGATTTTTTTTTTTAAAGAAAAAAGGGGGAAAACAGAAGTGTTGAAAGAGTGAAACGATAATAAAGACTTTCATATTGATTTATTGATTCTTTTATAATTATACATGTTCCTTGATGTAGTAAAAATAAATAAATAAATAAATAAAATTTAATAAAGTTTGGATCATTCTTATGACATGTCTCAGGCATATATCAACATGACCTTAGAATAAAAACTACTTTTGTTAATATTTATAGGGGGGATAATTACACCATTATATTAATGTTTTATGGTCATATAATTGTATTTTGACTTTATGAAAGATTTTTATTTTTCTTCGTATATTTGATCAAGTTTAACAGTCAGTTAACCGATTGATTGTTAACTGACAATTAAATCGAGTACTCATTGAACACTCACTGAGTAGATGAATACCCACTACTTGTCGGGTCATTGATCGAGTAGCAAGTAGTGATTTTAGAAACATTGGTATGAAGACATTAGTGACCGTACTACAAGAAAACAAGTGTTCTATAGCCAGCGATGCCACTGTAATAGAAAAATGACTTTTTAATAATAGGCATCCCGACTTTTCTATAGCAGGCATTGCTCGCTATAGAAAGCAATTTTTACGATAGGCAATAGCCGCTGTAGAAACAATTTCTGTAGCGGGCATTGCCTGCTACAAAAACCTTTTAAACCATGGACAAAGCCTACTACAGAAAACATTTTCTAACATGGACAGGCCCGTGTTCAATAAGATTTCTAAAATGGGCATTATATTGCCCCTTTCAAAAACAATTTTGAAGAAGGGCAATGCCTTTTTTAGAATATATTTTAAATACTTTTTTTATTTTTTTTTATCTTACACTAATGAGCTAAATATAATTTTAAAGACTTTTAGAAGATAAAACAAACTTTAAATTGAAGTTTACAAGTAATTTTATGAAATTTTGATCCACAACTAGATGATCTTAAACTACATATTAAAACTCTATTTATAGAGTTCCAAAAAATATAAAATAATGCAATAAACCATTACATAAAACCAAACTTATAAATGTGGTAGGTAATTACTTCTAAAATTGGGTTTGAAATCGATAATGGAAGTAGTTGGTTACTTGTGAAACTGGTGTGAAATTTTCAGAGTAGGGGCATGGGAGTAACATGTGTAAGTGTTCACTGCAACCTGCTCCTGCATCAACAAATAACATGATAATGATGAGGCTGTTGTATCCATGGTATTCGAATCAAACACGAGTACTCCATATATTAATTGTTGGGGTTGACCACACCAACATCTTTGAATTCCTGATACCAAGTAATGATCAAAGGAAATTTCCTGTAAACTTTTATGCATAATCTCTTATTAGCCACTTTTGTAATGTTTAAGTCATTGATGATTTTTCAAAAATAATTTAATTTATTTTTAGAACGAAACTGTCCAGAATTCAAAGTAATTAATTATCAATCCATATATTGTTGTATCCATGCTATTCAAATCAAACAGGAGTACTCCATATATTGTTGGGTTGACCACACCGACGTCTTTGAATTCCTGATACCAAGTAACGATCAAAGGAAATTTCTATAAACTTTTATACATAATTTCTTATTAGCTACTTCTCTAATGTTCAACAAGTCATTAATGATTTTTCAAAAATAATTTAATTTGTTTTTGATACGAAACTGTCTAGGAAATTTCAAAGTAATTAATTATCAATTCAATCACTATATATGATGCCAAGGTGTTCACATTACATATTTGAAAAACCAAAATGATAGATCAAAACTTAAAGTAAACTAAAATGTTTTCCTTATGTTGACTTAGGAGTCAACCCTATAAGCCACAATCCTTGGACAACTGTCGATTGATTTAAGAGATGAGCCAGGAAATTTCCCGCAACTTTTCTGCAGAAATCTGAAGTCTATTGTGGAACCTATTATAGTAATTTGAAATGTCTTAGAAATTTTGCTTTAAAGACACGATCAAGGAAATTAGTTGCAAATATTTGGATATTATTGTTCCTGCATTCTGATTGACTAATTAGTTGAGCATATTGATGATTTGATTCTTGTTTTTCAACAGAAATGTTCGAAGTGACAAGAGAAATAGATGACGTTATCTTCTAGTAGCTAGCACTAGCACACATATGTATTGGAGGTAATGTTAGTCTTGACATTAGCAAGAATTAATTGCTCTCCAGAATACTGTACGCTGCAGGAAACTACCTGTCATGCTCCAAATTAAAGAGATTTGATAATCTGCAACACACCCTTCCTCCGTTTGGCTTTTAGTTTTCCAGATATATATATTTAAATTTAGAATTATCTAATGCGTGTGAGTAAGTACTCCATCAGTATTGAAAATTTAGAATTGCTGTAATGTGTCCTTCAAGTCCTTACTAATTGATTTGAAGATTCTTCCATGTTTGTATGAGATCACGATGATGTGAGATGCCTTTAAATTCCTAATGCAAAGTAATTATGAAAGAAAATTTCTTGCAAACCACTTAGTACGCAAGGTCTTAACTACCTTTCATATGTCCAACTCTAAAAGGTCTTCGATGATTTTTTAAAAATTTAAAATGATTATTAATATTTATGGACATATTTAAAATTTTAGAAAGTGCAAAGAGTTGATAAAACATCTTTAAATTTGTAAAATGAGTGCACAGAGTAAATTACTGTAAAAAGAACTATCTTGCCACCCTTCATTTAATTTGTACTTGATATATATATATGAAACAAGTTTATAATAAACATATTTAGATTGAGAATCTGAGATTGACCTAATTACAAGCCTTACATACACCTTAAGGTTAAGAGTTTAAGCTCTCCAACTCCTTAAAGAGATTTTACTATACATTGCTTTACATCATAATTTCAAATTTTCAATGACATTTTATTGATATAGGTCCCACGTGGTAAACTTTCACTAACAAATAAGTAGAGAGGTTCCTAATTTTATTGATCTAATGGTACAAAAGTTATTTATTTAACTAAATAAACCATGGTGGCTAACACAGTTAGAAATAATTGGATACTGTCTCGTTTGATAAACTTTATTTTTCTTAATTGTAATTACCGTCATCATCATATGTGATGAATTACATTAATAAATCATATCATAATAGAAATATTGATCTACATATGTATACATGTGTCAATTTCATATATATATATATATTTACATTCAGAATTTCATTAATAGCGTTCCATCTAAAACTATTTCGTGTGACGTGCCTATATTGGTCTATATACATGTGTCAATTTCAATATATATATATATATATATATATATATATATATTTATATTCAGAATTTTGACCCAAATGCATGTGCATATATTGGGATGGCAGTCAATTAAAGCATCGTATCCTATCTAACACTCTATTCCTATTCAAACAAGGTCGAGACGTTTTTGCAAGGTTTGGCTGGTGTGGACACATTGATGAGTTCGTTGATGCCATTGGGCTTATACGCCTTATAGGCAATTTCCTGGCTTATGAGTAGAAACTTTTGTATGACTACACATTAATAAATTATTTGGTCCTCCAACTCTTACGTCAAAATTCTTTTAAAAAAAAATGTCAATGTTAGCACTGTCAAAATCAAAATCAGAAAGGAAATTCTATATAATTATGTTGCAGTTGTTACATTTATTACATTAAAAGTTAACACTTATTAAATTGATAATATTTTATTATTATTTTAAAATAATAAATAAAGAATAGAATTTTAAATATTATGTAAAGCAGATTTTTATATATTTTCTTAATATTAAAAATACCTAATTGTTTACCCTTTCCTAAAGTATAATAATAATTGTCTACTTAAAAAATTCGACTCAATCATATATTACTGAGATTAAAAACTGTTTCAACAGTAAGTAACTTGTACCTTAACGTTACTTGCAAGTTATTTTATTGTATTGAAGAACAAGTTGAATTAAAAAATCAAGCTACTGCATCAATAAACTGAACCCAAATATTAATTTGGCTTGGCTTTGTGTGCACCGAATTGGTGGGCGGACATTTGGCCCTCTAAGCTTCTTTTTTTTTTTTTTTTTTTAATTGTCCATATACCCCCCACCTATCTCTAAAACTTGAATTGAACAGAATCAATATCAATAAATTAAATTTCAATTAATCATATAAATTTATTAAAATTTGGATTTTACAAGAGACATACTAGACTAATTTTTGTCACAAATCATATGAAATTATAAATTACATATTCACAAAACCAATTAGTTGATTGAAATTTAAAGAGACTAAATGATTGTATTTTCAATTTATCATTTAATGGATCTGAATTAGATTCATTAAATCATTTTTATTTTTTTTAAATGTTTAAATAAATTAAAATTATTAAAAAAAACTTAAAATAACAAAAAAAAATTCTAAATTATCTCTTAACACCTAGTCATTTAATCGTAATTAACATATTTTATTCCATAACCATCATTTTAAAAAATACATATTTTCAATTTTATATTTATTAATATCGTAGAAATGATCATTTTTCATATTATTACTAGTAACTTGAATCTTTATATGTGTACAACAATTTCAATTACATAAATTTTATGACTTAAAAAGAATTAATAAACTATGTGATCTTAATATTTTCTTAAATTATTATTTTTTAAAATAATATATTTATTATAATCAATAAAAATTATATTTACACAAAATTAGAAATATATAGATAAATTTGATTAGAATTTATTAAATGATTTGTGTTTTTGGTAAATATATAATTTAGAATAAAAATACATAACAAAGTAATTATATGGATATATATATAAGTATTTGTTTTAAGATTTTTGCAAAAAAGAAAAACAATTAATATATATATATATATATATATGTTTCAACATATTATAAATATTTGATCAGTAGTCTCTATCGATTATTTGCTTTCAACTTAAATTAATTTGTGACGAGATGGGACAAAAAAGATGACAGAAGAGATTGAAAACAAGGATTAACTTAAAAGATTTATCAATCAATTAGTTTGATGCATCTTTTATTTTATATTTTTTATTTTGACATAAATGCATCTCCTATTCTTGTTTCTATGCTTGCACTTCATCTTATCTCCATACTTCAATTTTATCTTCATATTTTGATATATGAATAATGACAAGACACTTAAACTTAAAAATGTACATGTTAAAGGGCCATTGGTGACAGTGTTTTAGTCTTCACGTTGTTTGACTTGAGATGCTTGCTTTTCTCGAGCAATTAAATCTGTGTGCCAAAATATTCTACCTGTTTAATGGCCATTGGTGTTTTCCTTGGGATACTTTCTCCAGTAGTTAAACCTGTGTGTCAAAATATTATCGAGCAAAAACATTTTAAAACTATATTTATGTTAAATTTGAAATATATAGATAAATTTGATTAAAATTTATTAAATAATTTGTGTTTTTGCTAAATATATAATTTAAAATAAAAATACATAACAAAGTAATTATAAGGATATATACATACAAGTATTTGTTTTAAGATAATTTATTTTGAAAAAAAAAACAATTAATATATATATTTCAACATATTATAAATATTTGATTAGTAGTCTCTATCGATTATTTGCTTTCAACTTAAATTTATTTGTCAGGAGATGGGACAAAAAGAATGATAGAAAAGACTAAAAACAAGGACCAACTTAAAAGATTTATCAATGAACTAGTTGGATGCATCTTTTATTTTTTATTTTTTCATTTTGACATTGATGCATCTCCTACTTTTGTTTCTACGCTTGCATTTCATCTTATATCCATACTTCAATTCTATCTTCATATTTTGACATAGTGAATAATGACAAGACACATAAAATTGAAAATATATAAGTTAAAGAGTTATTGATGACAATGTTTTAGTCTTCACATTGTTTGACTTGAGATGCTTACTTTTCTTGAGCAATTAAACCTGTGTGCCAAAACATTCTACCTGTTTAAGAGCCATTGGTGATAGTGTTTTAATCTTTACGTTGTTTGACTTGAGATGCTTATTTTTTCGAGCAGTTAAGTTTGTATACCAAAACATTTTAAAATTATATTTACGTAAAATTAAAAATATATAGATAAATTTGATTAAAATTTATTAAATAATTTGTGTTTTTGCTAAATATATAATTTAAAATAAAAATACTTAACAAAGTAATTATAAGGATATATACATACAAGTATTTATTTTAAAATAATTTATTTTGAAAAAAAACAATTAATATATATAGTTCAACATATTATAAATATTTGATTAGTAGTCTCTATCGATTATTTGCTTTCAACTTAAATTTATTTGTCAGGAGATGAGACAAAAAGAATGATAGAAAAGACTAAAAACAAGGACCAACTTAAAAGATTTATCAATGAACTAGTTGGATGCATCTTTTATTTTTTATTTTTTCATTTTGACATTGATGCATCTCCTACTTTTGTTTCTACGCTTCCATTTCATCTTATATCCATACTTCAATTCTATCTTCATATTTTGACATAGTGAATAATGACAAGACACATAAAATTGAAAATATATAAGTTAAAGAGTTATTGATGACAATGTTTTAGTCTTCACATTGTTTGACTTGAGATGCTTATTTTTCTTGAGCAATTAAACCTGTGTGCCAAAACATTCTACCTGTTTAAGGGCCATTGGTGACAGTGTTTTAATCTTTACGTTGTTTGAATTGAGATGCTTATTTTTTCGAGCAGTTAAGCTTGTATACCAAAACATTTTAAAATTATATTTACGTAAAATTAAAAATATATAGATAAATTTGATTAAAATTTATTAAATAATTTGTGTTTTTGCTAAATATATAATTTAAAATAGAAATACATAACAAAGTAATTATAAGGATATATACATAAAAGTATTTATTTTAAAATAATTTATTTTGAAAAAAAACAATTAATATATATAGTTCAACATATTATAAATATTTGATTAGTAGTCTCTCTCGATTATTTGCTTTCAACTTAAATTTATTTGTCACGAGATAGGACAAAAAGGATGACAGAAAGATTGAAAACAAGGACCAACTTAAAAGATTTACCAACCTACTAGTTGGATGCATCTTTCATTTTTTATTTTTTATTTTATTTTGACATAGATGCATCTCCTATTCTTGTTTCTATACTTGCACTTCATCTTATATCCATACTTTAATTCTGTCTTCATATTTTGACACAATGAATAATGACAAGACACTTGAAATTGAAAATATATAAGTTAAAGGGTCATTGGTGACAATGTTTTAGTCTTCATGTTGTTTGACTTGAGATGCTTACTTTTCTCGAGTAATTAAACCTGTGTGCCAAAACATTCTACCTGTTTAAAGGCTATTGGTGACAGTGTTTTAATCTTTACGTTGTTTGACTTAAGATGCTTACTTTCTCGAGCAATTAAACTTGTATACCAAAACATTTTAAAATTATATTTACGTAAAATTAAAAATATAAAGATAAATTTGATTAAAATTTATTAAATAATTTGTGTTTTTGCTAAATATATAATTTAAAATAAAAATACATAACAAAGTAATTATAAGGATATATACATACAAGTATTTGTTTTAAGATAATTTATTTTGAAAAAAAAAGTTAATATATATATTTCAACCTATTATAAATATTTGATTAGTAGTCTCTATCGATTATTTGCTTTCAACTTAAATTTATTTGTCACGAGATGGAACAAAAAGGATGATAGAAAGATGGAAAACAAGGACCAACTTAAAAGATCTACCAATCAACTAGTTGGATGCATCTTTGATTTTTTATTTTTTTATTTTGACATAGATGCATCTCCTATTCTTGTTTCTATGCTTGCACTTCATCTTATATCCACACTTCAATTCTATCTTCATATTTTGACATAGTGAATAACGACAAGACACTTGAAATTGAAAATATATAAGTTAAAGGGTCATTGGTGACAATGTTTTAGTCTTCACGTTGTTTGACTTGAGATACTTAATTTTCTCGAGAAATTAAACATGTGTGCCAAAACATTCTACCTGTTTAAGAGTCATTGGTGACAATGTTTTAATCTTTACGTTGTTTGACTTGAGATGCTTATTTTTTCGAGCAATTAAGCTTGTATACCACAACATTTTAAAATTATATTTATGTAAAATTAAAAATATATAGATAAATTTGATTAAAATTTATTAAATAATTTGTGTTTTTGCTAAATATATAATTTAAAATAAAAATACATAACAAAGTAATTATAAGGATATATACATACAAGTATTTGTTTTAAGATAATTTATTTTGAAAAAAAAAGTTAATATATATATATTTCAACCTATTATAAATATTTGATTAGTAGTCTCTATCAATTATTTGCTTTCAACTTAAATTTATTTGTCACGAGATGGAACAAAAAGGATGACAGAAAGATGGAAAACAAGGACCAACTTAAAAGATTTACCAATCAACTAGTTGGATGCATCTTTCATTTTTTATTTTTTTATTTTGACATAGATGCATCTCCTATTCTTGTTTCCATGCTTGCACTTCATCTTATATCCATACTTCAATTCTGTCTTCATAGTTTGACATAATGAATAATGACAAGACACTTGAAATTGAAAATATATAAGTTAAAGGGTCATTGGTGACGGTGTTTTAGTCTTCACGTTGTTTAACTTGAAATGCATACTTTTCTCGAATTATTAAATCTGTGTGGCAAAACATTCTACCTATCATGATCTACGATTAAAAGACAAACAAATTGTAACGTTATCAATAAGAAATTATCCAAACTCAACTGTAGATAAAATTTTAAATTTTCAAAAGTGCTTTTGCATCTCGCAAGTTTATTTAATAATTGCAACAACTTTTTTTTTTTTGTTTTGTTTTTTTTTTACTTGAATAATTGCAACATATTTGAACATTTATGTCCAAGGGACTATTTTTGACAAAATTGCAACTAAATCGGTAGATTGAATAGATCAAAGAGACCCTAAACAATATTTCATTTGGAGAAATTTTCTATAGAAAATGGCAGATCTTATAGCATCGCAATAATTAAAACCATAAACGTAAAATTCCTTTTTTTTTTTTTAATTTAAAACAATGTTATAAGAGTTAAATTCTAACATTTAAATATAAGTTATCACAAAATTTATTTTCTACCATCGATATAAATAAATAAATAAAGTAAATGAATAACTGAATGTTAAAGTAAAAAATGTAATTTGATATAGTTTAATGTTGAATTACATATTCTAACATATATATATTTTTTAAAGGAAAACAGAAGGGTTAAAAGAGTGAAACAATAATAAAGACTTTTCTAATGATTTATGGATTCTTTTTATAATTATACATGTGCCTTGATGTAGTAAAATAAATAAATAAATAAAATTTAATAAATTTTGGATCATTATTATGTCTCAGGGCATATATCAACATGACCTTCGAATAAAAACACTCTGAAATTGTAATAAACTCATACATAATCATTATTATTTGTGACTCCAATCGCTTGCAGTGTTGCACCACTAAAAATAAGGAAATATTATAGATGGAGGCCGAGGTGGGATTTATGATAATTGTAAAACGTGTTTAATGAGACTTTAGAATTTAGATATCGTAGACTAAGCACCTGGAAAAAATAACCAAAAAAAAAAAAAACCCATAAAAGGGAGAATCAAAATTTCTGTCAAACTCGAATGGAGTAGATTTGTTTATAAATTGTTTTTTTGGTTAATAGATCCCCTTTGCTGTATTTTGATACCAGAAAAAGTTGAAGCACTAGAGAGTATATGCTTTTTCATCATCATAAAATAAACCAATCAACTCTCATCTTAAAGGGATATCAATGATTGCTATATTTTACTAAAAAGTAAAATCACTAGGCTATACAAAATTCTTCCAAATGGGAAATTTCCTCCTGTTTGCGTGTTATACGCTTCAACTACGTGAATGTTGAAACATTATAAATACCACGCCATTGCAAAGATTTTTTGATATTACAAAGCTGAATGACATTAAAACCAACAATGAGTTGCTTTGTTGTCCTTCTTTTTCTTCTTGTTATAGCAACAGTTACTATTAGATTCTGCAATGCAAGCTCTTATGCAGGATGCATTGAAAGTGAGAGACGAGCACTTCTGAGGTTCAAGCAGGATCTAAATGATCCTTCCAACCGCCTTGCCTCTTGGACAGCCGATGGCGATTGTTGCGAATGGGTTGGTGTTGGTTGTCACAACTTGACCGGCCATGTCCTTGAGCTCCGCCTCAGAAATCGTTATGCATGATTCAAAATTTTATTATCCTTCTGAAGTTATAGCTTATCTGAAATCAGAGTTCGGCGGTAAGATTAATCCCTCTTTACTTGATTTGAATCATTTGATTTACTTGGACTTGAGCAGTAATGATTTTGAAGGAATTCAAATTCCTCCATTTCTTGGTTCTATGAAGAATCTTAGGTACCTTAACCTCTCTCACAGTGGTTTCTTTGGAATGATTCCTCACGAACTTGGAAATCTCTCTAGTCTACGGCATCTTGATCTTTGTCAGATCCTCAGTCCTTCAAAGAACAAGTTATATGTTGAGAGTTTTCGATGGCTGTCTAATCTCCATTTGCTAAAGCACCTTGATCTTGGGGGCGCAGACCTCAGTAAAACCTTCGATCAGTGGTTGATTATAGCAAATGCACTTCCGTCTTTAGCAGTGTTAAAATTGTCAGATTGTCAACTCCGTCACTTACCTTCAATCATCACAAATTTTTCATCTCTCACCGAACTTGATCTTTCATCCAACAAATTGGATAACTCTTTAGTTCCTAGTTGGATTTTCAGTCTCAGTCACTTGGTCTCTCTTCATCTAGGTGATAACAATTTTCAAGGTCCAATCCCTAGTGGACTTCAGAACTTAACTTCCCTTAGGTACCTGGATTTGTCTAACAATGTTTTCAATCTTTCAACACCTAATTGGTTGTACAAGCTTAGTCGTCTTGAATACCTTTTTCTCTCTTCTAATAAATTGCAAGGTAAGCTTTTAGATGTTCTAGGAAATCTAACTTCAATTACAAATTTTAACCTTTCATCCAATAGACTTGAAGGTAAAGTTCCAACATCACTAAACAGACTTTGTAATTTGAAGTCAATTATCCTCCAAGATGTTATGTTGAGTCAAGATATTGCAGAAGTCTTAAATATTCTCTCAGGATGTATCTCAAATAGCTTAGAGTATTTGTCTTTGTCTAATAATCAACTTCATGGTCATTTGACTAATCAAGTTGGACTATTTAAAAAGCTAATAGTTCTTAAGATAGGCAGCAATTCCATTTCTGGTCATATTCCACCTTCTCTAGGAGAACTTTCATCATTAAGGTACATTGGTCTCTTTGATAACCAATTGAACGGAAGTTTTTCTCAAATTCACTTTATTAATCTTAAAAATTTAAAAATATTTTGGGTTGATGGAAACTCTGTAACATTTGAAATTAGTCCTGATTGGATTCCTCCTTTTCAATTAGAGGTTTTATCTATGGGGTCATGTTCCTTAGGGCCTCAATTTCCATCTTGGTTGCTTTCACAAAAATTTTTAGTATATCTAGATATATCCAACTCGGGAATAGTAGATGTCATTCCTAATAAATTGTGGAAATCTTATTTTCAGTTGATTTATTTGAACCTCTCTCATAACCAAATCCATGGTAAGATTCCAAATTTAACTGAGTTAGATGCACTTTATTTGCTTGATTTGAGTTCAAATAATTTGTCCGGTCCACTGCCTTCTCTGTCCTCCAATGTGCATGTACTCTATCTCTCCAATAATTCATTTTTTGGAACAATTTCCCATTTCTTATGTCATAGGATAAATGAGTCAAAGAGAATGCTAATTCTCGACCTTAGAGAAAATCTTTTATATGGGGAATTACCTGATTGCTTCATGAATTGGAAAGAGTTAAGAGTCATAAATTTTAGTAAGAATAAATTTTCGGGCACACTTCAAACTTCTATGGGAAATCTAAGTTTCCTTCAATCACTAGATCTTCATGAGAATAACTTGTCTGGAACATTGATATCAATTGAAAATTGTACAAAGCTTGTATCTCTTAATATTGGTGAAAATGAATTTGTTGGAAATGTTCCCAGTTGGATTGGAGAAAGATTTTTCGAAATGGTGATTCTCAAGCTTCATTCAAATAATTTTTATGGTAGCTTACCGATGGACCTTTGTCGTCTAACACATCTACACATCTTAGATGTGTCTTACAATAATTTGTCTGGATCAATACCAAGATGTATTGGTAGCTTAAGATCCATGGTGAAAAAGAACTATTCAGAAGATAACTTCATACTATATGCATATGAAAACGACATTTTGGTTGGAAGTGCTATGGAGGATTCATCACTTGTGATGAAAGGAAAAACCTTTGAATATAATACCATTCTCAACTTGGTAAGACATATAGACCTTTCCAGAAACAATTTTTCTGGAGAGATTCCAAGGGAAATTACAAATCTTGGAACATTGATGTCATTGAACCTATCATACAATTCTTTTACAGGAAGAATTCCGATGAGCATCAGTGATATGACAATGTTGGAGTCCCTTGATTTGTCAGAAAATCATCTTTCGGGTGAAATTCCACAAAGTATTTCAGCTTTGACGTTCTTGAGTTACTTGAATCTTTCTAACAACCATTTAACTGGGAAAATACCTATAGGCACTCAATTACAGAGCTTCAATGCATCATGTTTTGCTGGAAATGAACTTTGTGGGTCTCCACTTCCTAACAATTGTATAGTTCCTGAACCTGATGATGAAAGTGGAGGGAATGATGATGGCGATGGTGTTGATAAAGTTGATTGGTTCTACGTAAGCATGGCACTTGGATTTATGGTGGGGTTCTGGAGTGTAATAGGTCCTCTGCTTGTTAACAGAACATGGAGGTACATGTATTATTCTCACTTCTTAGATCGCCTAGGAGACAAATTTGTATCGGTTGTACAGAAGTGCTACTAGGTCTTTCTGTTTTGTTTAGTGCTGTTTTTTGTGTTGTAACCCTTATATGAAGTATAATAAATGAGATTCTTCACTCTTCTGCCTGCAGTCTAGTTAAAGGTCATGTTTCTTTAATTTCAAATTTTTTTACTCTTATCCAGATATTATCTTCAATAAATTGTGCTATTTTTTGTTGCACTTTTGAATAGATTGGAAGAAAAAAGAAAAGAAAATAAAGACGAAACCATCTTAAAAGATCATTCCGTGTTTATGTAAAACAATTATCAAATGTTGGATCAAACTTAATGTATATTTTGGATTGCATTATTATATAATAAACAGAATGACAAATTATCATAAATGATAGCTATAACATTGGTTTAAATAAGCTGTGATATTATCTTAGAACGAATTCAGATTATTTCAACCCTCTGTGGGTTGTATTAGCGTAAATGCAACTTATTAAGAGTGCATCAAATTACTAGAGAAATCATAGCAAAAGTTGTACACAAGAGAGCCCACCAATTATTTATTTTATTTTTTTATTTTTTCTGTGTGTGTTTGTCTTTAAAACATGGGATCAATCCAATGGAAGTTGTAAATCCTTATAGGGTATATCTAAAAGGAGATTGAGAAAAAAAATAATAATAACTCTCATGACTTCGGTCAATTAGTTTCATTCACAAACCAATACTAATCCATAAAAAGGGACATAAAATTTACTTTATTATTATTATTTTTTTTTAAGGTGGGGAGAGAGATTTAAATTCAGGGGAAAAAAAAAAAACTACTTTAAAATATAAGAATGAGATTTGAACCCGTGACGTTTTAAGATAAAAAGAAGTGTTCAAACACTTCTATTAAGGGTAGTGTGCAAAAATAAACATAAATTGATTAGTAACCAAAACTAACAATTGCAAATGGACATCGCCTTCTTAGGTATTTGAGCCTAGATGCATGGGCCTGTCTTTTGCTAATGGTTCGCATTGGCCCATACTGTAAATGTCAAATTTTTTGTCACTTGACCAATCAACTTGGACTACTTAAAAATATCGAATCCCTTGATATATCTGGCAGCTCCATTCCTAGTGCATTCCACTTTGTTTAGGAGAACTTTCATCATTGAGATCTCTAGAACTCTTCATTAACAAATTGAATGGAAGTCTTCATGAAATTCACTTTGCAAATCTTACGAGTTTGTTAGTATTTCCTTCATCTAATAACATGCTAACACTTTTAAGTCAGTAAGGATGGATGACTCCATTTCATCAACTCAAAATATTACAATTGGGATCCTTTCCTGAGGACCTCATTCTATCTAGATTTCTTTCATTGTAGTTTTTATTATATCTAGATTTATCTAACTCAACCATTCTTTTTTTCAGTCAGTCCTCTTTTCTTAATCTTTCTCGTAACCGAATCCATGGATGCATACCAAATTTTCCTAAGGTCGGTAAACTTGAGGCCCTTGATTTGAGCTCGAATAGGTTATTTGGTCCATTGCCTTCTTTACCTTCACATGTGTATGCTGTCGATTTTTCCAACAACGTTTTGTTAGGATCAATTTTTCATTTCTTCTGTTATGAAATGCACATGTCCAAGAATTTCATAGACATCTCTAGCAATGATTTCTCATGAGACATTCCTAGAGAAATTATAAATCTTCGAGCGTTGGTATCATTGAATTTATTGCACAATTTTTTAACCGGAAGAATTCTTCTTGTAAGTGTTGGTGCTCTGAGATATTTGAAGCAACTTGACTTCTCTGAAAACCAGATTTCTGAAGAAATCCCACAAAGTTTTTCGGAATTGACATTCTTGAGTTACTTGAACCTTTTGAATAACAAGTTACCTTAACAGGAATTGATTGTAGACCATATGACAAGTAACTTCAATGACTGTTCAGTTAAAAAGATAGTTCACGCATTACATACTTGTTTATAACGTTTTGATACCTAGAAGAATTTGATATAATTAAAGTTTGATCATGTATTTAAAATCTGTTTCCTAAAATGGAAACTTATACAAGTACGTTTCTTTTCTTGAAGGCAACACTTGGGACATGTCATTGTACAGATTTTTCCTTAATGTGATTTGCATCATGCATGCCAGTTGATTAAAGGGGCAGGGAATTGATTGTAGACCATATGACAAGTAACTTCAAGATTGGGCCCTTAAGGTTTGATCCCTTGAAAAGAACGCATGTAGGCCAATTGATTAAAGGGGCAGGGAAAGGACGATACTGCCCTCGCCAGGAGGCGGGCAAAGAAAGCCAGGGGAACATCTAATCCGAACAGTCAAAAACCAATCCCTTTTGCATCAGCATATCTTCGCCACATCAGAAAAAGTTGGGGAAATAGGCATAGGAAAAGATACTTGTTTTCTATCTTAAATAGCTCATTATTATCATAGTGTCGTAATATTGCTAATTTGTATCTGCTTTAACATCGTTTTCATAAATAATATTCTCATAAAATTCTTGGGTTATGCAGCTAGTGTATACATTTCGATTTCAAGTTAGACCCCTCGAATAATAGTATTTTGGTCTGAAACTTGTGAAAATCTCAAAGCCATGTCACCTGTAAATTCCTTAAGTGAAAAATCCTGTTATTCAGTTGGATTTACAGAAGTTGGATGAAGATACTTGAGAGAGAAGGTCTGGTAGAGAGTCCTTCTTAATATGCTCTGGTAAACCCGTGATTTTGATGTATGCCTAACACTATTTTCACTCGTTTACGTTGCTATTTCTTGGGCCACAAACTTTTCTAACAAATTAATCATATAATTATTGTTTGTGTTTCTCGTAGTTGGTTTTATTGTCTTGCATCACGTCACAAGTCACAACATTATCATGAGCATGTCTATTGTAATATCCATTAGCCCACATGATGGGATATTATTGGATTTAAAATGGTTGGCAGGATCTTAATTTACTCTGCATAAAGTAGCAGGAGATTTTGCCATTCATTGCTTTAGATCATAATTTCAATTATTCAATGATATTTTGTTGATACAAGTCCCAAGGGGTCCTGAGAAAATATGCAATACTTCATTTATATCTTGATTTAACTCGATATGTGACTGTGAAAATGACTTCAAGTTGCATAGTATTCCATACTGTTTCTGCCAGAGAGACATGAATTAAATTAAAGTTTCCAATTCAGTTAAGGGGGAAAAAAAAAAAAAAAGAAAAAAAACAGTTTATCCAAAAAAAAAAAATTCCCAGTTAATTAAATTTAAGGAATGATTGCACTACTAAGTGGATGCATTCACAATTGTGTCAGGCACCGCACTTTAACTTTTTTCATTTTTCTTTCAGATTTCTCTTCGTAAACAAATAAATTTTGTGCCATTATGAATACGAAACTATGAAATATTCAACTTGTTTGTTAACTGGAGGACGGATTAGAAGACCTATATTTGCCTAACTGTCAGCTTTATGGTCAATTGACTAACAACAAAATTGGATAGGCTAAAAATTTAAATGTTCTTGATATTAGTCACAATTCCATCGTTGGTCATGTTCCATCTTCTTTTTAAAAATTTTCTTCTTTACAAGTCCTAGATATTTCCTATAATAAATTGATTGGAACTCTTTTGCAAATGCATTTTGCTAATTTTACAAATCTTAGATCTTTTCTAGTATCTGGGAACTTACTGACGTTTAAATTCAATCATGATTGGATTCCTTCTTTTCAAGTTAAAGCATTGTCTTTGAGATCTTGTCATTTAGGGCCATACTTTCCATCATCATTTCGTTCACAAAAAAAATTAATTTGGGTAGATATATCTAGTTCAAGAATTGTTGATGGCATTCCTAATTGGTTTTGGAAATCTGTTTTCAATTTGGATACTTAAATCTTTCACACAACCAATTTCAAGGTGAGATTTCAAATTTAACTAATGCTGCTATTCTTTATACTATTGACTTGAATTCAAATAATTTATTAAGTCCTTTACCTCTCGTATCTCCCAATGTGCAGCTACTTGATCTATCTAACAATTCTTTGTTAGGATCCATTTTCCAATTTCTGTGTCACAAGATAAATGAGTCAAGGGTAACACAAATTCTTCAAATGGAAAGTAATTCTTTATCTTGAGAGTTAACTGACTGTTGGATGAATTGGAAATATTTGTTAGTGTTGGAACTAAATAAACACAAATTCATTGGCAATCTTCCTTTTTCAATAGGAAATTTAAGTGCCCTTCAATTGTTGCACCTTCGACATAATAGTTTTTCTGGAGTCATACCATCATCACTCAAAACTTGTACTAAGTTAAGAGCACTAGACATGGGTGAAAATGATTTTGTTGGAAATTTTTCAACATGGATGAGGAGAAAACTTTTCTGAATTGTTGATTCTCAGCCTTCGCTCAAACAAGTTCCATGGTCTCTTACCTATTGAATTTTGTCATATTTCTTCCCTACAAATTTTAGACCTGGCTTACAATAATTTCTCCGGATCTATTCCCAAATGTGTCAATAATTTTAGTTCTATGGTGGCAATGAATTATTCTAAAGACAACAATATGCAATTTCAACCCAATGTAACATTGGATAAGTTCATTGCAAATGTATTACTCGTGATGAAAGGGAAAACTGCCGCATATAGCTCCATTCTTAATTTGAAGGGAATCATAAACCTCTCTGAAAATAATTTTTTTGGAAAAATTCCACGACAAGACTTCATGGACTAAGGTCATTGAATTTATCACACAATTCTTTGACCGGAAGAATTCCCGAGATGATTGATGATATGAGAGAAATGTAATTTATGGATTCGTCATCAAACGGGCTCTCTGGTAAAATCCAACAAAGCATCACAAGTTTAACATTTTTGAGTCTATTGAATTTGTCCGATAGCAAGTTTGACTGGGAGAATTCTTTTAGGCACTCAATTGCAAAGCTTTGATGCATTCTCGTTTATTGGCAATGAACTATGTGGATCTCCATTGAAGAATTGTAATGTTGCCACCGTTCCAACACCTAGCCATGAGAATGGTGGACATGAAGTGAATTGGTTCTATGTAAGCATGGCTCTTGGATTTGTGGTGGGCTTTTGGAGTTTGATTGGCTCTTTACTCATCAACCGAAGGTGGAGATACATGTACTGCTGCATCTTGGATCAACTCGGAGACAAATTTTATTTTGCTTTCAGAAAATTTCATTAGTTTTCGTATTTTATGTTTGTATTTTAATGTCTGGATTTCTATCTTTTTATGAACTCTACTAATAAAATCGATGGAGTGTTACAATGTTTAGAAAAATTTCATTCTTGTTGGTGATTGATACATTGTATATTTTGGTGTATGTATCATTAGTCTATTTATAATTATTTTTCATTAATAGAGGCAAATTTTAAAAATTAATCCTTATTCACAATGAATTAAACAGCAAACGAAAATAAATTACAAATAGATTCTTTAATAATATTCCACAGTTAATCAATCCAATAATTATATTTAAACTTTAGTATTCTTTCTAAAGCTTGAACGAAAAATAGAATAGAACCCGACATCAACCATAAATATATTTCTAAAACATATTATATTTACTTCGGTGTGGCTTGTTCGGCATAATAATAGACCTGAACCCAAGTGTAAGTCCAAAATCCGTAAGGCCTTAAATTTTGGACTGGGCTGGCCCAGCCCTGCCTTTTTGATACCTCTATTGCACAAATATTGTATGTGATCATTTACATTGGATACATGCATAGCTAGGAGAAACACTTTCGAAAATAGTAATTCTGATCCTCAGCTCCAAATTTTTTGTGATGTTTTACCAATAGAAATTTATCATCTTATTCTTTTACAATGAATTATCTTTAAATTTGTTTTGGAAATCGATGGACCTTCATTTTGACTCTCCATTAGACATGCATATTATCAAACGTAGCTAACTGAAGTCGACTAGATATAAGTGGAAGGTAATTAGATTTTATTTATCTCTTTGGTCCACGTTACTACACAACACCATACTGTTCAAGTAACGTTTTTTATTATGAAGATTAAATTAAAAGGTACGAATTGAAAGCTCAAGCCCAACAAATTTTTAACCATTAAAACATAAAATAAAATAAAAACAGTATAGGAAAATTTGTTTACCACGGATTTGAACTTGTTTTGATATATAATAATCATAATAAATGTAGAAGTAAGTTAATTTGTCTGTTTAATATATTGAAATTAATTTAGTAAATGGGAATATAATGTGGGACCTATTACAACACTAAAATGTCTTGATATACATCATTGCTAGTTAACAGTTATAGAATATGAGGTTCTATTGTGTGACCTATTTTAGATATGAAATGTCTTGCAAATTTTGGTGGATAATCTTGATCAATGATATTTCCTGCAACTATATGCTAAAACCAGAGATAATTGAGTCCACGGCGAAGAAGAAATCAAACATGAGCACTCCATAATGATCCATAAGAGGCAAAAATTGAGCGCAAGAAGCAAAAAAAAAAAAAAAAAATCTGCCAAAACTCTGTAAGCTTGGTGTGTGCTTTTTTTTTTTTTTTGGTTGTTAGATCTAAAACCTTGAATGAAGAACATTGCTTATACTGAATCCCAAAAAATAATAATAATAATAAAATAAATAAATAAATAAAACTCAGGTCGATGACCTCTGCTGATATAATATTAGTTAAAATTCTCTCCACTTTAAACAAATCAATTGATACATGTTTTTGCTTGTTATAGGAAATAAGGTTTATTGTGGGGCTTATTAGAGTAAGAGATGTCTTGAAAGTCATGGCTTGCAAATTAAAGATCTTGGAAATTTCCTGTAACATTAATGTAGAAACCAAAAGTCATTGAGCATTTTATAAATAACCAAAGTGATAGGGTTGTCAATATCCCTGGTTGAGAAATCAAATGTTAATGAATTTGACAGTAGATGCCTTTGAATTCCTTAGCCAAAGGAAAAATTTTGCAAGCTTTTATAGTGTCGGCCAAGTCTTTTATGATTTTCATAAAGAGTTTAGAAACATTCAAAGTAAATAATCAATATGAAATCAAGTATGCGTATTAATGTTTGAAAAATCAAAATGAATCAAAATTTAAAGGGGGCTAAAATATATTATTCTTTAATTGACTTAAAAGTCAACCCCATTATAGTCCACAATCAATGGGACCTATATAGCAATTATTATGTCCTTAGACTACTGATTAATTTACTGAAGTGATTATGCAGGAAATATCTTGGAAATTTTGGTGCAAATTCATGCTCAGGAAATTTTTGTGCAACTTTATATATTGAATTATAATAAAGTAAGTTCCTAATGTTCATACACCATATTTTGATATATCAGTCAACAAGTTGAGGGTGAAGTGTTATTACGAGAAAAATATTAGTCATGTTGAAGGTAAAACGCTACATAATGATTTTTAGCTTTGAAATTTGTACTAGGGCTTTGTAGTTGCCCCCGAAATGTTTAGGTCTTGAGCTACTAATCAAATTACTAGAAAATACTGCAAACACATAACAAGAAAAAGACATGTAATTTGACACAAACCATACACATGTCATTCTCTTGGGAGGTATTCTACTATATAATGCTAGATGAGATATACTCTTTACAATACTCTTTTTTCCGTGTTACCTTACCTTTTGAAACTATTTCCATTAGCTTGAGTAGTCAACTATTTTTCTCTGCCCTTTTCAGCTGAAACGCTCAGTTTTGATTCATTTAATTATGTACCTAATATACATGAAACAAGTTTCTAGTAAAAAATATTTAGAATCGAGGAGATGAGATTAACCTGATGATAAGCCTTACGTACACCTTAAGATTTTGAGTTCAGGTTCTCCATATCTCGAACTAATGACAATAGCTTATATATGAGTAATGCTAGGTTTCCTAAATATTTCGTTAAAATTCATGCTAAAATGATATGATATATGAGTTGTTAACATCTTATTAATTATCACATCATCTTATAATTTACAAAATTTTAACAATTCACATAGCATATCATTTGAGTAAATTAAATATTAGGGAAACCTAACATTACTATATTTTACTATTAGTACTTTTTAATTTTAAAATGTTAGGATAAACCAATCAAATTTATTCATTATATTTGAATTAAATAGGAGAAAGAATGTCATAGACGAATTCGATTGATTTGTTTTATACTTTTGAAGTTAAAAGACACTGATGACAAAATAACTATATATATATATATATGTATGCCACTTCTTTGCTTTTCTTTTCTCATCAGCTCCTTCAATCATATTAATAAAAAAAACCACCGTCAAATGTTATGCATGTCTATTAATTTCCAAAAGACCACACTAGCAGGAGGATATAAAATATTAATAAGATTTACAAAGATTAGCTTGAGCTTGGTTTTCTTTGCATAAAACCAGTAGGAGATTTTGCTATACACTGCATTATATCATGGTTTAAAATTTTTAATGATATTTTATTGCTACTTTGCTAGAGGTCCCACACGGTAGCCTTTCACTAATAAATAAGTAGAGAATTTCAAATTTTCATTGATATGATGGTACAAAAGTTATTAATTTACCTAATACAATCCAATAAAAGAAAAAGGTTGAAAGTAATTAATGGGATGGCAGAATTGCAAATAATCGGACCGTGTTGTTTGACGAACTTTATTTTTATTGATTACAATGACTTTCATCATTATATGTGATGAATTACATTAATAAGTCACATCAAAATGAGAGAATTAAATATTGATCTATATGCATGTATTTATTTCAATATTCATATATATTGTTGGACCATTGAGGATGAATATGTCCATATAGATAGGCTGCAAAATTGAGCACAAAAAATATTTCGTTGTTTTTTGGTTTTGAATACAGAAGAGGGTTGTTCACTTCAACCTCTTTGTTAAACCCCTGTTTTTTGCGGTATGTCTAGAGCACTGTTTTCAGTGTGTTATTTCTTGGGCCATGAAAATTTTGTGATAACCAAATTGTTTGGTCAGGAAATGAACCTGTATTGTTCTGTATATGACGTCTAT